>JAMZAV010000893.1:0-408870 GCA_024449915.1 Sweltsa coloradensis | reverse complement strand
TTGTACCCAAAAACAATCACCCCAAAGTCCAAGCAATCGATATTCAAAACTTCGTTGTCCAAAAACAATACCCTCTATTCAAGATTTCGAAGGTCCCTCAAATTTTCATCAGTGGATATGCCGTTTGCCTGGTAGAGAGTTAACAAACAGACAGAAAAACAAAAAAAAAAAAAAAAAAAAAAACACCCGAGCTAAATTTTTTGGGGGTCAGTGAAATTGAAGTCTTCGCTTCGCTCATCCAATAAAGCTTATATTAACTGTACACCATCACCGGCAGCAACCGTGGAACGATCTTTTAGTTTCCTAAAACGTGTTAAAATTGAGAATCGTTCCCAAATACGATCATCATCTGCTGCTCCTACTTCATAAAAAGCTAACCAGCGAGAAAGATAGAGATATACCAAATCTGTAGGCCTACTAATTAAGTTTGTAAGGAAAACTAGTGATCGTCGCCAAGTGTTTGGTGGAACTTTTCGTTCACCACTAAACGCTATACCAATATTCAAGGCAGTAGCGTAACCGGGGGGGAAGGAGCTTGAGCTACTCCCCTTCCCCCCCCCCCCCCGAAATCCCAACTAAAATATTATATTCTACAAATCATCTAGGTTTACGCAAAAAATTAAATTCGTCTATTATCTTTTCTTTTTTTTCGTTCAGCAAAGCCCCTTAACTTATTCTAAAACACATAAAAACCACTTAAAGAATAATTATTAAAAAAATTACCATCTACGCTATTGTTATTATTTATTATTTTAAATTATTATTTTATTTATATATATACATATTATTTTTTTATATTATGTTATTATTTCGAGGGGGCCTCGAAATATATTCCAGCGAACGCCAATAAATAGACTTCTGACGCGCTTTATTGTTATGATGCGCATTGGGCGCATTCCGATATTCGCTCCAGTCGCTACGGCTGTAGCGTCTCTGTAGCGCAGTGGAGCGTATGATTATGCTCCAACATTCGGAACGGGTGTAGCGTTTAAAACATGGCTGACCGTGAAATTATCAGATTGCTTAATTAGAAAAATGCTTAATTAATGGTTATTTCATTGATTCTTTCATCAACAATTATTTCCAAACCTTAAACTTGGAGAACTAATGGACTACGCAGACATCCTTATAGTTTACGTGCTATTTTCAGCAGTCCTTTCGTAAATCTTCAGTTGCCGCCATCTTTATTTACCCCCACTCCACGGAACGCTCCTAGTGCCGGGCCAAAAACCTCCAGCGTTTGTAGCGCGCTGAGAACGCTCCAGTAGCGAA
Organism: Sweltsa coloradensis; assembly: GCA_024449915.1. NCBI lineage: Eukaryota > Metazoa > Arthropoda > Insecta > Plecoptera > Chloroperlidae > Sweltsa > Sweltsa coloradensis. Next base: position 407,598 of record JAMZAV010000893.1, on the reverse strand, counting down.
TTTCGGAACACAAGGCGGGGCGTTTGACGCTAATTTCGGAATGGGTGGAGCGCGGCTACTGCGCTACGTAGCGAGTATCGGAATGCGAGTAGATGTTTTCAGGCAATACGACAGGTCCGTGAAGTTGGCACCCCCCCATTCATCCGATCTCATTCAAACTATACAAATATTTAGTGTTGAATTAGTGCTAATTAGTGCAGAAAAAATCTTAAGGGACATTCAACCCTCTAATGGTCACTGAGTGATATAGTTTCCACGATATGGCTGATTCTGACCAGCATGGGCCCCTCCTCCCCATCCCCTCGGCTAGAGTCGTGCATTATGACCTAACGGTTGACGCGTCTTTAATCCAAATAAGCCCAAAAATATAAAATATTTAGGCCAAGGCGAACAGAGAATGTGGTTTATAATTTTTTGGTTTTCTGGGTGCGTCAACCGTTTGTCGTCGTCCTATTATGAAAAGAGGCTGGTCCCATACGTCCCCCGTTTTAGTTTGGACCAACCGCTAGGTCAAAAATCACCACTCTTGCCTAGAGGATATAGGGAGTAAAATCCCATGCTGGTGCTGGTCAGAAATAGCCACTGGTTGGTAAAGGTGAAAGAAAAGGGAGGGTTCTCGCGTCGTGGTCGTCATCGTCTTTGTCATCGTTCGGTTTGTCCTGGTCGTCGTCGTTGGGAAGGTCGTCAGAGAATATGGGGGGTCCCCGACAACGACTGCCAGAGCTCGCATTCTAGTTTCGGAAAGTAATATACTACCCTACTTACCAGCTGATGTTTGCGAGATAAAATACGTCGCACTGTTTCTTGTAGATCATCACCAGCCCAAACGAAGTGTATAATAGTATCCTTGATAGCCAGCAATGGCCCAGCATCATTTACAGAATGACAGAAGCCATGCATAATGAAAACAAAATAATAAACATTTACTTTTGGTTCATCTGATCGCAAACTTTCACAGGCTGTGTTCTATTTTACTAATGGGTATTTTAAACATTTGCAATCTAAGTTCACATTTTTCACGTTTTTATTTCTTGTGAGCTTAAATCGCAACAGATATTGCTCATTTTGTTAGCAGTTCTCAGTTACCTGGTCACGGATGTGTGTTTAAAATTTCAGCTCAATCTATTTGGCCGTTCGGCCGTATGAGCCCGGACAGACAGACAGACATTTAACATACATATATTGGACAATGCTCACAAAAAAATGTATCGTCGGATTATTTGTTTACCGTAGATTGAGACTAAATGGTTACCATACTACTTTTAACCATAATGCTATTTTTCCACGAAGGGGTGATTATCAAACATGTGGATTCACAGACATAATATTACATGATTTTGGATAACAAATACTCCTAGCAAGACAAAGTAGGGATATAATAATGAATATTATACGAATATTTGTACATATACGTTAAACAGTATAATTCACTTTCTACGTTATACATTTAAATCAACAGAATATTATTATGTTCATATCAAGTGTTATTTCTCATACGTTTTCTTAATGAATATTATTATATCAACGTAGGATAAGCAATGAAAACAGGTAATCTACGGTATCACATTTTGAATGTAAGATCTTCCCTAAAAATGACAACAGTAAATATTATGAACAGGTCAACAATTTTAAATAATACTTTTGAGACCACGCTATTAATTCTAATTTGCAACGAACATTTTAAATCAAATTTAAAATGTGTATTGTAAAACTGTTCCAAAGATCATTTAGGATAGTAGGTAACATAATAAAATACAATAACGAAGCCGGATCCACATAATATGCTAAACATCAAAAGGTAAGTATCCACGATCATTAACATTGACAATAAACTTCCGTTCATATATGAATATTGGCTCACTACAATGTGCATAATATTAAACGTATGTCATCGTAGTACAAAACACTAACTTCCATTGATGTTAGAACAGATCAATGTTTAATTTTTTTATATAATCGCAAATCGCAATACAAAATTCTAACTTTCACAGACATTAGATCGGATCAACATCAATATAAAAATAAAGTTTATCATCGTCATACAAAACACTTCCATTGACGTTAGAACGGATCAATGTTAAAATAATGTATGTCATCGTCATAAAATTGTAACTTTCATTTACGTTATAGATCGGGTCAATATCAATATTTACTGGGAAGCTTCGCTTTTTCGGCGCGTTATTGGATGAGCGTAATTGGTGCATTAAGCTGCCATGTGTTATGCAGATTTTCTGTTGTTCTGTGAAAAATCATTACTAAGCCGAAGATTTTTTTAAAAAAACAATAAAATTGTAATTTAAAAAAATTAAAAAATCGTAAAATTGCGATTTTCATGAGAAATAATTTTTCGATTGCGCTCAAATTTCAACGAATATATTAATTCATAAAATTAAGGTTCTGTGAAAAAATCATTACAATCGGATAAAGCATGTATGTGTTATATTAAGTCAAAGAATTGTTTTTAAAAGAAAAAATCGTAAATTTGCGATTTTCATGAGAAATAATTTTTCGATTGCTCTCAAAAACGTGGCAGTTCTAAGTTCAGAGATTTCGAATGCCTCCAGAAAATTTCATCGCAATTGGAGTATTGGTTTAGCCGGACAAAAATACAAAAAGAAAAAATGAAAGAAAAAAAACCATTACGGATTTTTTTTCTCCAGTGTAGTGAAATGGAATCTTCGCTTCGCTCGCTACACTCATCCAATAAGTAAATATAGAAACTTGACAAAGATCACCTACAATGCGTACAAAAATCAATTATTTGGGGCACGAAATAATTATTTAACATCCTATTTTTAGTTGATATTACTATAGCAATTATACTTCTTTATTAAAATCATTTTATTTTAACAGAAAATTTGCAATAGAACTTAAAAAGTAATGAGCTCCCACGCATACAAAAAACTTGTAAAAAATACAGCCAAACTTTACACTCTCAAAAGTAATAAGATCTAAAAGAAGGGCCAAGCTCATGTACCATTCTACATTTGCGCATCCTTAATTCATAAACGTACACTGCCTTGTAACTATATCCTTGAAAAGCTTTGCAACATAGAATTTGCAACTATCAATTAAAACGTATAGTTCATACAAATTCTATTTTGCCAATTAATTAAAACTAAATAGTTCATGCAAATTCTTTTTGACAAGCTTTTCAAGGATATAGTTACCAGGCAGTGTCGTTAATGAATTAAGAATGCGCAAATGTAGAAGGGTACATGAGCTTCGCCCTTCTTTTGGATTTAATTACTTTTGAGTGTGTAAGGTTTGACATTTTTTTTTAAAGTTTTATGTATGCGTGGGTATTAACTCAAGAATCCCCGTCTACATAAAAAGAAGTGTAGTAAACAATCGGCATTTTCACTTCACTGTATTGTTGCTAGGAGACAGTAAAAAACTGACTTCTTATACAAGATCACTATTTTTTAACAATGCAGTGAAACTAAATAGAAAGTATGAGCCCTGAAATGACCATCTGATTTTTTTCCAATTTGTGTTTTTGTGAAATAGCGGAAATTTTCCAATTATTCAATGTGCTATGTACTCAACAAACCTGTGTTCCTGTTGTCGTTGTAACATGATTCTTCCTGTTATGACCCACATAGCATCTGTCACAATTAAACTTGGAATTTCATATACGCCATTACCTTCTAGGTGGATATGATCCTTACTAGGACGCTTCGCCAACGCTTTTTCTAGTCGCGTTGATGGATGAGCTTTTTTGATGAAAAAAATCGTAAAAGTACGATTTCTATGAGAAATATTTCTAAAAGTGTCTCTAAAATCATAACATATATAACTTCAGTGATTTTAACGTTGCCATATAGTTTCATCAAGATCGGAGTAGCCGTTTGCCAAATAAACCGAAAATATCTCTCTAAAAAACGAAAAAATCGTAAAAGTACGATATTCATGAGAAATATTTCTTTGATTGTACCCAAAAACGTGGCAGGTCTAAGTTTAGATATTTTAAAGGTCCCATCCAATTTTCAGCAAGATCGCATATGCCGTTGACATTTGCCCGGCAGAGAGCGAATTAACAGAAAAAAAGAAAAAAAAAACACCCGAGCTAAATTTTTTGGGGGTAAGTGAAATTAAAGTGTTCGCTTCGCTATTCCCATTATCATTTGTGGAGTTTGAATGAGATCGGATGAATGGGGGGGTGCAACACCCCCACAGATCATTGTCTAAAAACTTTGTTAAAAAGCCAGCACTAATTATAAAAAAAAACAGTATTAATTAGCACTAATCCAGCACAAAATATTTGTGAAGTTTGAACCACAGACATTGATGAAAATTTTCGTTAATATATCAACACTAATTCTGAAAAAAATCGCACAAATTAGCACTAATTCAGCACAAAATATTTGTGGAGTTTGAATGAGATTGGATGAATGGGGGGTGCTGCACCCCCCACAGACATTGTTGAATAACTTCGTTAATAAGGCAGCACTAATTCTGGGATAAACGGCACTAATCAGCACTAATTCAGCACTAAATTTGTAGAGTTCAAATGAGATCGGATGAATGGGGGGTGCTGCGTTATGTTGGCACCCCCCACAGACATTGTTGAATAACTTCGTTAATAAGGCAGCACTAATTCTGGGATTAACGGCACTAATTAGCACTAATTCAGCACTAAATATTTGTAGAGTTTGAATGAGATCGGATGAATGGGGGGTGCCAACTTCACGGACCTCAATACGACTCGTAAAAAGTGATCGGTCAATTTGTGATACGGTGTATGTCGTAGAAGTTTTCTTAATATCACAACCATATTAATAAACATTGACAGGTTATCAGTGATACGTTAAACTGCGATTACTCGGTAAACTGCGGCGATAAAAACGATAAAACGCATAACATTATTTTATGGCTATATTATTTTTATGATACTTGTTGTTATATTAAAAGGGATGAAACAATAATAAAAGAGTAGGTCAGGTTTAAGATAATTGTTTTTAGGACTCATCACTACTGAAAATAATACAAAGATTACGATATTTCATAGGTTAACCAACCTCCTTCCTTCATCAGGTTTCAACCTGATAACCTAATATAACCATGATAACCATGATCTTTAACTTGTTGTTATGTTGTGGTCAGTGAAGTACTAAGTGTGTATTGCAATTTGGAATAATATATACTTCATTATAAGAAATTTTGAAATTTTATCATTACATTATAAAGAAAAAAGAAAAAAACAGAGTTATTAAAAAAACTTTTCACTCTGTCAAACGCAAACCGCATACATAAATAGTAGGATATAAGAGCCTGCATATTTTGAAAAGTAATTATATCTTGGGCGACGGTCGTCGGTCGCAGCCAAGCTCCACAGGTGTACTTACAAGGCGACCGAACTCGGCACTGTATACAGCTACCCGAGTTGTGGGATTTTCAGCTATCTGCACACGCCGCCCTGAAATATTTACAATCTTGACATTCGGTATATGAGCTGATATGTGGTCCATGACCTACCAAAAAAAAATTAACCCCGATACGATAACCCGTTCAGTGTTTTAAAAAAGTGCCTTAACATCGTTGAAATCCTTTCGGCCTGCCGACTAATTCTCCGCGGAGAGTTATAAGAGCCTACCGAGAAAACCGTACATCTTAGAACTTTGAAACTTGGACCACACTTAGATGTACCTCAGACGCAGTGCCTCTTGCTTTCAAAACCAAAATCGGGAAACAGGGACAGGAGAAAATCAAAATTTTGGATGATAATCAAAACACGTAATTAGGCCCTACTAGGGCGTGGTAATTTTTACAAACTTTAAATTAAACATGTTCGTAACCATTATAAATATTTAGCGTCCAAAACACAAGGGGATAATAAATACTGTGGGAATGTCAAAAAACAACTCGCTTCTCTCTGACTTTCGATGGAAAATTACATTTGAAATTTCCCGCTTTCTTCGAAGTATCGGTTACAACACGCCTTGATAGGAAACAAACAGCAAAAAGATGTAACATCCCCCACAAAAACCAAAATTTGTAAAAAAAAAAAAAAAAAAAAAAAACGGCAGCCTAAGCTCTCCTTCAAAAGTCTTTGGCTGTGAATGCTGTGAGATATAGAAGTTGAGCCAAACTTTTCATTCTTTCTCCCTAGTTTCACATTGAAAAGAAGTAAGATCATTTTGCCTGTTGACGAGCGCCAAACCAACCGTTTTCGTGGTAAAAAAAGTAACATTTTTAAACTCAAAATCATAAAAAATTGCTTGGCCATTGAATTTTTAGAGTTCTCGTAATGAGCTTGACTAACGCATTTTGATGTTGTCTATTCTCAACAAAATTTGGAGCAGACCAAATTGTCTTTCTTGTTTTTATTTTCTCTTTTTTATAGCTTTTTTATTAATGTGCAACCTACGCAAAAGGATGAATCGTGTTGTTACAGGCAGGGCTATACTAATGTTATCATCATTGTAGCAAAATAATCTTCATTAAAGAAGGTAAAATGTGATATTGGTAATAATAATAAATATTTTAGAGTTTATTGCACGATTTAAACTGACATGAGCAAGCACAAGCATAATGTCTGAATACTTACCAGTACCTCACATTTTTTAGGTACATAACTTCATGACACGGAAATAATTGATAAATATCAATATTATTCATTATCAATACATTTTGTTTGGGATGATCAGGATTAAAATAAAGATATATTTTTTCAATAGCATCAAAATGTTTTTGACAAATAAGCATTTTAACAATTTACTACCTTAAATAAAAATTAAATATATCGATTCGCAAGAGAATTTACAAGTGAATGATATTCTCATAACTTGACTCTTGCATTTTCTATCGCCCCAAGGGCAACCGTAACGACCCGACGCAGCTGTAAGACCCAGCGGCGTACAGCTAGCTCCAGGAGGAGACAGAAGGCGCTCAGGGCGACGCCCGACGCTATGATGGTGAAGATGGGGGTGACAGCTTCCAGGCTTACCACATCGAACGAGGTGTCCGAGGCAGGCATCTTCGGCGCCCACGTGTTTGCACGCAGACGCGCCAGGACGCCGGAGTGACGTAGGTACTGCATGCTGCAAGGAAGAGAATGGAATAAGCAAGGTCCCCTAGATCTCCGCCACCTGGCGGAGGCTCGTCTAACTCGCTCGTGTGGCACCTAGAGAGTTAGACGATCCTCCGCTAGGCGGAGATCGAGAGGACCTTGGTAATAAGGACGCCGGAGTGACGTAGGTACTGCATGCTGCAAGGAAGAGAATGTATTTAGGACGCCGGAGTGACGTAGGTACTGCATGCTGCAAGGAAGAGAGAGTGATGTAGGTACTGCATGCTGCAAGCAAGAGAATGTAATAAGGACGCCGGAGTGATGTATGCAGTAAGGAAGGGGATGTATAATCGGTGCAAATCCAGACTTGAATTGAGCAGATTGATCAATATCCATCAGTGCTGACGAAGAAGAGAAACTGATTTGATAAATCGTCTTGAAATTACTAGGAAAACGCTAAAGTCCCGTCGCGTTGTTGAGCGAGCACCGGTACGTGCAACACGACCCGAGTACATTCCCATAATGTTACATACCAATAAGTCTTTAAGGTCTTGACCGATTTAGCTGAAAATTTGTAAAATAGGAGAGAATGCTGTACTTATTGACCCTGCAAAATTTCATAACGATCGGAACATTTTTATTTTATTTTTTTTATTTTATTTATTTATATTTTTATAACCAAAGATCGGATTTTGTTCAAAAACTATACAGCAACCCGCATAGGTGGTATGTACATGTGTGCAAAATTTCAGGTCGATCAGAGAAACGGTGCGACCTGTATCGAAGCAGTAACAGAAAAAAAGAAAAAAAAACAGACATTCGAGCCATAAGAGTCAAGTGGAGACGCTCGCTACGCTCGCTCAACTAAGAAAATTTAACTAGGAAAACGCTCAGTTGGACGCGTTGTTGAGCGAGCACCGGTACGTGCAACATGACCCGAGTACGACATTCCCATAAGGCCCACCACACAGTGTAGGCCTAACTGGATATTGACATTGTACACTATATACTATTCCAACATCTTTGCATTGTACTAATTCACGTCATGCCTTCTAAAGTGTATCTTGGTATCTTCACTGCCTCCTTCATTTTTTAACATCATTTTTCGAATTATGATTACCAATAAGTCTTTAAGGTCTTGACCGATTTGCTGAAAATTTGGAAAATAGGAGAGTGTGTTGTACTTATTGACCCTGCAAAATTTCATAACGATCGGAACATTTTTTTTTATTTTTTATTTTATTTTTTTTTATTTTTTATAACCAACGATCGGATTTTGTTCAAAAACTATACAGCAACCCGCCTAGGTAGTATGTTCATGTGTAAAAAATTTCAGGACGATCAGAGAAACGGTACGACCTGTATCGAAGCAGTAACAGAAAAAAAAACAGACATTCGGGCCATAAGAGTCAAGTGGAGACGCTCGCTACGCTCGCTCAATTATCCACTATCGTTGAAGTAGTTCTACATTTACGGTAAACTAGGAAAACGCTCAGTTGGACGCGTTGTTGAGCGAGCACTGGTACGTGCAACACGACCCGAGTACGACATTCCCATAATGTTACATACCAATAAGTCTTCAATAAGTCCTCAATAAGTCTCTTGACCGATTTACCTGAAAATTTGTAAAATAGGAGAGAATGGATAAAATCCACCGCCATCTAGAGGACCTTGACATCATTTCTTTGGGAAAACTATTTTAACTCTTGATTACTTCTAGGTGGCAGTACATAGTGACCAGAATTCTTGTGCGACTTTTCGTTGCCATGGTAACGTTACTTTTGTTAAAATGTAATTTCTATCTATACTACTTATCGGATCAAAATAAAATTAACATATTCGTGACCGGACGGACATTCTAAATGATTTGGCTACCTCAGATTTTGTCGCCGTTTAGTTTTTAAAAAAAACTTTAGATTGAACTTTAATGTAACTTTATAACTTTTTAAACGATTTTGCCACAAAACTAATGGCATTCAATCGGGAACGAAACTTGCGGATGGTCAAAATTTCAACTCGATCCGAGCCTCCGTTTGACCGCTATCATGAGCCAAAAAAGCTGTGCGACTTTCCGTTGCCATGGTAACGGGACTTTGTTATAATGTAATTTCCATCTACACTACTTATCGGATCAAAATAAAAATAACATATTCGTGATCGGACGGACATTCTAAATGATTTGGCCACCTCAGATTTTGTCGCCGTTTAGTTTGAAAAAAAAAACTTTCGATTAACTTTAATGTAACTTTTTAACTTTTTTAACGATTTTGCCACAAAACTATACAGCAACCCGCCTAGGTGGTATGTACATGTGTCTAAAATTTCAGGTCGATCAGAGAAACGGTGCGACCTGTATCGAAGCAGTAACAGAAAAAACCAAAAAAAAAACCCCGACATTCGAGCCATAAGAGTCAAGTGGAGACGCTCGCTTCGCTCGCTCAACCAGTCAGAAAGCAATACTAAAAATAGAACACAGTACGAGCAAGAGTGTGTCGTTGCCCACCATTGTTTTAAACATAAAATTAAAGTCTAATATAATACTAGGAAAACGCTCAGTTGGACGCGTTGTTGAGCGAGCACCGGTACGTGCAACATGACCCGAGTACGACATTCCCATAAGGCCCATCACACAGTGTAGGCCTAACTGGATATTGACATTGTACACTGTATACTTTTCCAAGATCTTTGCATTGTACTTATTCACGTCATGCCTTCTAAAGTGTATCTTTGTATCTTCACTACCTCCTTCATTTTTTAACATCATTTTTCAAATTATGATTACCAATAAGTCTTTAAGGTCATGACCGATTTAGCTGAAAATTTTTAAAATAGGAGAGAATGTTGTACTTATTGACCCTGCAAAATTTCTTAACGATCAAAACATTGTTATTTTTTATTTTTTATTTCATTTTAATTTTATTTTTTATAACCAACGATTGGATTTTGTCCAAAAACAATACAGCAACCCACCTAGGTGGTATGTACATGTGTGAAAAATTTCAGGACGATCAGAGAAACGGTGCAACCTGTATCGAAGCAGTAACAGAAAAAAAAAAAAAAAAAACAGACATTCGAGCCATAAGAGTCAAGTGGAGACGCTCGCTTCGCTCGCTCAATTATCATACTTCTTGTGAGAAAAACATTAAAAGAGACATGAGATATGAAATGAAATGAAATAAAATTTTTATTAAAACCTAATTTTCATTTTTCTTTAACCAATCAAAATTCCATATCATTTAGATGATTACAAGCCCAAGAAAATGTCCGCAGAAACGCAATTTGTTTACGGCTACTATCTGTGTTATAAAGAATATTGAACGTAATGCATAAATGCCATCAGGTGGATAGACTTGGCACCTCAAGATTAATTGATACAAGTTAACCCAGACTAACAAGAAACAACTATAAAAATCGTGAAAGTGGAATATTAGTATTATCAATAAATGTTTTCTGTACTTGTGGTTGAAAATTCCCTTGAAGGGACTGCGCTTGGGCAGGACCATGCCGGAAGTATCTGGTATCGCTGCATTGGGCAGCGGCACGACGTCACAGGGAAGCTCGCTCGAGAGTCCGTTTGCCACATCTAGTGCGGTCATGAAGGCGTACTTGTGCTGGGTGCAGACGTCCATCAGTCCCTCACGGACAGTGTTGGGCAGGGAAGAGAGAGTAGGTGCGATCAGCTGGGTGTACACCCGTTGTAGAACTGGATCCTGGGTTGTCTGAGGGGGAAGAGGAGAGAGAGAAGAGAGAGAGAGAGAGAGAGGTTAGCACATCTAGTGCGGTCATGAATTTGTAATTTGTAACTGTATTTCTATTTGTAAATTTACTTATTTAGTAACATTAGTGCCCCACGTTGGGCGCCAATGTAGAATAACCATTCAATTCAATGCCACACAATGAACCAATCCAAGCTTCTCAAGACGAATACAAATTAAAAGACAACTAAAAATTATAATGAAAAGACCACGGCTGTCAGTCGGTAGAACACGTTTGGTATTACAGTTGATCTTAATAAAGATGTTAATCATTGAAAAAAGCAATGTGAGTGAGCAGGGAGCGAAATACAATGAGAAGTTACACTTACAAGATCATAACAACAATAATTTAACATGTGAGTTTTGTCATGCATTTTTACATTCAAGAACATACTGAGAGAGAGAGAGAGAGAGAGAGAGAGAGAGAGAGAGAGAGAGAGAAGGAGGTTAGCACATCTAGTGCGGTCATGAAGGCAGACGTCCCTTGTAATCTACGTGATAGTAACAACCTAGGGTTAAATGAACAATAATATGAATCTCACACCTCGAGGAGATTAAGCTTCCCGGACTTGGCCTGTACGCCAAGTCTGTAGCTCTTGTCTTCGAGCAGGCCTTGGTAGGTAGTGAAGGGCAGCTCGACATTGTCAACTGTGAGGTAGGACACCAGAGCGGCCGAGTACGCGGCAAGGAGTATTACTCCCGTGACGCTGGTTATCAGGTAGACTAGTCGAGTCGACATGGCATTCGGAGTTTCCTGGTGACCTGCAACATGAGCATATACTATAGCATAGTAAGCTGGAGGGATTTCTAGGGTTGTTGGCCAGGTGATAAAATCACAACAAAAAACAGAAATAAAAATAATGTTGATAAGAATTTGGGTTTTTTTGCTGGTTAATCAAGACTAAGTGTAAAATATATACCAATACATTCATGTCCATGCTTGACATTTGTAACCATTCTGGTTATTTATGGCCACAAGAAAATGTATTTGCTAAATACCGAAATAAGTATTGGGTTACTAATTAATGTAGATAGAAGGTTACTACACATTTGTGACTTGATTGTTTGTGAGCTTGTAACTTATCATTGAACAAACTTTTAACAAGTGGGCTACTAGCAACAATTTCCTACATCAATGAAACTGTTGAAACATCAAACAAATTAATTGAAACGAAGGACAAGCCACAAGTTCTTTACGCCTGTTTCAATTTGTTTCAATAATTATTTGAAATTTTAATTTGTACAAAATATAAAGCATCCGTGACAATGGAACTACCTAACATTTCAAACTTGAGAAACGCACATTTAAACTGTTTGGTAGAAACCATTTACCACTTTTGTATTAAACCTGCTGCTTGTCCTTCATTTAATTTGATTTGTTTCATTGTTGTAGTCAAGTGTTGCTACTTGAGGCAACAATAAATTTTGATCAAAACGAGCAATACCAAAAGTAAAAATTTTGTAACAACATTTGTCAATAATAATTGTTCCAGCTTCACTTTTGTGCATAACAAGTAACAACAAAACATATTTAATATGTTGTGGATGTGTAAAAAGTGGCCTAATTAATAAATATAGCGATTCAAATTCAATTAGTCAACCAATCAAGCTACGACTTACCAGTGCTTTAGAATAACATTTCAAATGCGGAGTTTATTAATGCTGTGAACAGAACTTTAAAATATTGTTTTAAAAAATCATAAAAAGCCGTGGTTTTAACTTTTAAATTACTTTGTTTTAATTATTTATAATGAATATCCAGGGTTCCAGGTAAACAAGTGCTGCAAATAAAAGTGAATGACCTTGTTGACAGAAGAGACCAAAGACGTAGAGGAGCGCGTCCCCGAACGAGACCTTCATTGCGTCTCCCTCTGCGCCTGCGCGCCAGGCCACGTGGCTGAAGATGGCGAACACACTGCTGAGAACGACCACAATCTGTGTGACTGTCAGCCACAGCCGGGGAGAGAACGGATTGAGGAAGTTATCCCAAGCCAGCGTGAGCGAAGAAGGTTTCCGGATGAACACGCGATTACTGTATGACAGAATACAGAATAACGTAATGGTTAAATAACTTTTTTTTACTTCTTTTATGTTTAAAAAAGGTATATCCATCTTAAGCTGGCAATAAATCTAAGAGCACGACAAATTAAAAGATTATGAGCAGCACAAATAAAATGGTTAAAATTTATTTTGATTTTAATTCAAATAATATTCAATAATAATACGTTACAAAATATTCTTACCAGGGAGAGAAGGGGCACCCTCCCCGTTCCCACACTCCCCTTAGCGTCCTTTACAAGTGTGCTGGTTTATTGTGAATTGTTAAGTTATGTTACATTAATGATAAAAGAATAAAGACTATTATTAAACTAGAATTGGGGAAAAGTATCTTATGTAGGTAGGCTGGTTCCAAATAAATATCATTTACCTTGTCACAATGATGGGCCTCATGTTGTCAATTGCAGCCAATCTGTTTACTGTCAACAGGAAGTCGTTGATGGCAACGTCCACTTCATCGAGTAAGATCATAGCGATCATTCCGTTCCAAGAACCGTTAGTCGTCTGTGATCCATACCCGTTGTCTTCAGGCACGAGAAACTGCGTCCTGTGAAAGAGATGAAGGTTAGTGGCTGGAATAACAGAAACCAGTGAAAGTACTATCAAACTAGTCGTGCCTCATGGTAGACAGCACAATACTCGGAGCTACCACATTAACTAAATCATATCAATATGCAAACTTGTTCTCACGTGAAATTCATCTTGGCTTCGAGAACCCGCCACACGTGACCGAAGAATCCTCCCACCAGTGCTGTTCTGTTTCCTGAAGGACCCATGTGAGTCACTATCGGAGGACTCTGCAACAGCGGGATTTAAGTGTTTGCCTGCCAGGGGGCACTTACAGACAGATTATAAGTGCTACCACTTCCTGCAATCCTGGTCCAAAGTTCCTTTGAAATATTTTCTCCAGTACCATGTAATACATTGATTTCCATCCTAACTTTCCAAAAGTCCTATATTTGGAACGTATTTTAGAATCATTGATAATGAGACTGTACAATGTTGAAGAGCAACAGGAAACAATCCATTTGAGACAAGATCTCCTATTTTAGACACCTACTTATGAGTGAGTGGGTAAAAACAACTCAGGAGGTAAAATGTCTTACAAGTTTGGGCACTTCTAATACTATTCAATTCTAGGATTCTAGTAAGGTGTTTGATTAAATTGGTACTCGCATAATACTCACGTGAACAGTGGCTGCTCGTATGACTGCTCCGTGTAAACTGACGCGTCGCTCGTAGAGGCTTCTGGGAGTTGTTAGCTCGAGCTGCTCTGGTGACAAGACTCCAAAGCTCTCGGTGTGCAGGGGCAGCTCAGCTCGGACACGGTACACCTGCGTCGTTAACACATTCATTCTATAATCTAGTTATGCTTATTGTGTTTGCAAAATATGTTTAAGAAGTCTTTGCGGCAAAGTAGTTTTGTAAGTGGAGAATTTTAGAAAGATGCTTTATTTTCATTAGGCACCTTTTGAAGGTATATGTTATGTCCGGCATATGTATGTAGTTTATAAATAGTGTCATTTAACAATAATTGTCATTCACTCTATCAAAGCATATGCATGACTCAAGGCTAAGGGTACACTGGCCGACCTGTCTTGTCATTGCACAGGTAAACTACATTAAACTAAAGTAGTACCGTCTGGCTGTATACCCTAGCTCGAGCGTGCGCCCGCATTACAAAACTAATGTGATAGGGCTGTCTTTGCTTTAACATTGATGCGCGCCCAATGCTAGGTCAAGGGATTTAGCCAGACGGTCGATCTGTACTACTATGTACGATTCTCAATGTTCATTTGGTTTGACTCATATTGTATCCTATGTATGTATGTATGTATGTATGTATGTATGTATGTATGTATATTTGTGTCGGGGCCTACAGGGTTGGTTTGGTTGCTTTGATTTAAAGTCCCCCACTGAAAATCAGTTATATAACTGAGTGGGCAGACTCTAAATAAAATTTATTTATTTATTTAAGTAATTAATTATGTGTTAACGAGGAAATGTACCTCGGTTAACAATAGCGTTGTTCCATTGCGCTGAGCAATGAAGAACTCGCAGTCGAAGGGAATGTCGACTCCCTCCAGAAAGTCGGACACTTGAGACTTCTCGTTAGCGAAGATCAGCCAGCGGGGATGACAAGATATCTGAAATGCATCCAGCCTTAGATCAATCAATGAAGTACTCAAGTGAGTGTAGGAAACCTATGGACTTTTGTCTGAAATCTCAAGCAAAGTCGTTACAAGGATGGAATGTTTACTTTCCACGTGTTTAAATGTCTTTGATAACTATCGATTCTGTTTGATTCCTGATTCAGTCAAATAAGTTTTAAACTCTGTAATGGAAATAATTGCGATCCATTATGTGGTTGTATGGAAACGGTGACATGGAAACCATCCTGGAACTCTAAACAGAATAAATTGATTTAAGTTTTTCTGAACTAGCCTCGCATTGTCTTCATCCATCTTTTAAAAAGATAACAGAATATAATATTTATTGAATTAATTGAATTCAAATAGAACAATTTTTGGTTCATAAAGTAACTACCAAAAAGCAGCAAATTTTGAGAGATCACCATCATCATAATTATTTATCATAATTACTTTGAGAGGGGCACGTTGTCCGTGCGGAGGTTTCCTACCTGGAGAATATAGCAAAAAGAGGTAGTATGTTATCAATGTGTTTCAAAGTTTAAATTGGTGAAGTAGGCCGAATAAGCATTCAAATTCTTCCCTACTTATGTAAACATATAGATTTTAACTATGTTAATACAGAATAATACGTTGGATTACTGGTTGGCCAAGAGCTCAACCATTAAAGATTTAATTTACTGTCTTTGACAGCAGAAAATTATCCAGAAATAAAATATTCTATGTTCTGTAATTGATGGGAAGTCACAGTTTAAAAACAGGATTGACAAAGGGAACGATTAATGATGATAGTCACAATAATTACTTCACAACATCCCATTCGAACACCCAATCCCAGAAGGCCTAGGGTCACATAATGTGAAATTAAATAAAAGAAATAGATAGAAATAGATAGATCTTTGGTTGGTTATCGCCCACTCGTCGATTGCGTCGGGGCCTACAGGGTTGGCTTGGTCGCTTTGGTTTAAAGTCCGAAGTCCCCCACTGAAAAGCAGTTATATAGCTGAGTGGGTAGACTCTAAATACAATTTATTTTATTTATTTTAATTAAATATACATCCAATTAAAACTCGTTTCCCGGTTCGATGTCAAGTAAGTAAAGTAGTGAGGGGTTGGTCTTGCCTTTGTCTGAAGCAAAGTCTTCCTCGCATCTCCAGGCGTGGACATGAGAACGAAGAGAGGACGGTTTCGTGTCCAGCTGGACACATCGGCCACCTCGGCCACTTCTTCAAGGTCGAGCGTCGTCTGCCCCGTAAACCACCCCTCGTCAGAGAGCTGCCGCGTGACCTTGGGGAGAAACCAGAAGACAGCTTGCTGGGTGCACTTGACATGGATCTATCGCAACTTAAGAATGGGTAGCAGGTGTACTATCCCCTCCCCTCCCTTATGTCTGCACCTCTCCTTGAGCAGGTGTACGACCCTCTATACCCTGCCATCCCCTTACGTCTGCACCTCCCCTGAGCAGGTGACGACCCTCTACCCTGCCATCCCCTTACGTCTGCACCTCCCCTGAGCAGGTGACGACACACAATAATACACAATACACAATATTTCGCCTGTTTCTCTGGTGCTTTAATTGTGTTATTTTGTAAATATTATATCAGTGTCGAATGACACAATGACAATGACACACACATTTTTATTTTATTTATAAATTAAAATTGTACTGTGATTGCCCATTAAGATAAAGCTAAAAACCATAAAGAGCAAAACAAATCCCTCAGTATTACCTCCACGGTCTTCCTGGCCAGGCTGAACGCGGTGTGAGGCTGCAGCAGCAGGAACACACAGCCACACTTGAGGTGTGAACAGAGCTTGACGACAAGAGAGGTGTATTGCTCAGCCGTCAACGCTGCGTCTAAAGGGTTGCGCCTGGTGGCAGCCGAGACTGACAGCTGGTTGGACAGCTGGTGGCCAAGGAGTGCACTCGCAGCAAGCAGCAGTAGGACGCAAAGTATCATCACAGCTTGTTTGATGTAGACTACATGAAAATGAGAAAGTGCTTAGTGGGCGATGTTGATCTCGACACTAAGCATATTTTTAAAAGTAGAAAAAGGTCAAGACTTCAAAGTGAGATGGTGGCAACTGATGCTCTTTTTGCAAGAACTGAGGATTACAGGCTGTCATTTTATCCTCGTGCGACAAGACTGTGGAGGGAACTTCCTCTGGATCTGAAGGCTCTCAACATGAAGGCACTGGATTTCAAGAAACTTCTGAGGGAATCAATAAAGTAAAGTAAATAAAGTTCACACTTGCAATTAATAATTGTCACCTTCAAATTATATTATTTTCTTAAAGAGATTTGTACAATTTTATCATTATTTTTTTCAATTCGTATGCTGTATGTTTTTATAATGGTTAACATTAATGTATTTTGATGTAGGTACGTAATGTTATAAGTGATGCCTGTAATTTTCGTTGTTTGAATGTTTGTATTGTGTCCTACTATTGTGTTTAATCGTCGAGTTTTTATATAGTTATTCATTATCTCTGTTTGTTTAAACTTGTACATAAATGTTAATTTTAATTACCGGTACCTACTTTAATATCAATTTTATTTTATTTACTATTTAGAGATATCACACACAATTCTGTGTTTAAGGGCTATGCTCGTTGTGATATTCCTAATGATTGTACATACTGTGATGTTCATTGAGTAATAATAAATAAAAGTTTCACAAAATTAATTTCTGATGTATTTAGCTTTTGGAGTAAAAAGTAGCTATTAAAAAATCTTATTGGATGAGCGAAGTGAATACTTAAATTTCACTGACCCCCAAAAAATTGAGCCCGGGTGTTTTTGTTTTGTTTTTTGTTTTTTTTTGTTTGTTTTGTTTTGTTTTTTTGTTTGTTTTTCTGTCTGTTTGTTTGCGCTCTACCGGTCAAACGGCATATGCGATCTTGCGGCATGTGTGATCTTGATGAAAATTAGAGGGGACCTTCGAAATCTTTGATCTTAGACATGCCACGTTTTTGGGTACAATCGAAGAAATATTTATTACTTTTACGAATTTTTTCGATTTTAAATGCGATATTTTCGTGATATTTGGGCCGATTCTGACCAAACGGGTGGGGCTGCAACGTTCATATTTTTCACATGGACAATAAGGTTATGGTGATGTATTGCCTTTTGAAAGAAAAATTTGAAAAAGTTAGCCAGAATTCATAGAAATAAAGGTTTCAATAGCATTTCACAGTGTATATAACAAGTAAATACAGATACTTGACAACAATCACCTTGCACAAAACAATGGAAAAGAGTCTAAACACTACTTATATTATGTTTTAATAACGATTATTCTTATCTTACCTGATAACAAATTAAAATAATTGCGTTTCATTGTACGGATGGATGTTTGCACTATCAAAATTCATATTCTCAGAAATCACGGTTTTAACTTTCAAGGCTTTTGTAAATACTTCACTCGTACATTTAGCACAAGGATTATGCACTGCTGCTGGTAACACTCCTACTGTTTTGTTATGTGAGCGCATGGATGAAATTGAAGTTCATGTGAGAACAGAGCGAATATAAGGTTCGCCACTCTGTATGCGGTGGTTAGACTGAATGGCTTGTGTGAGCCTATCCTTCACGTATTTTTGCGTGTCAGAGCGCCCTAGGTAGCGCTAATATACATGAGATGGACTGTGGATATCGATTGGACTGCGTACTTGGATGCGACTGAAAACCGCTGTTAATTGGTATTTACTTGAATTTAACAACATTCATGACCAGTCTAAATGTAAATAGGCCTACTTGAGAGAAGATATTGTCGATCCTAATCCCAACAAAGATCGTGCATGGCCATCCAGCTCTAAACACTATAAAAACTCGGGTATGCGAGAACAAAAAAAAGTTTAACATGTTAAGTTTGACTAATTATTTATTTTTCCACGTTGCATAGATAGTACATTTGTGATAAAAAAAACTCATTAATATTTCCGGACAGTCAGAAAACAACAACACAAACAGAAACGAAAATCTGGAAATGCATGTCAAACAGTAGTAAAAATAAGTTATATTCGCCAGAGATCATGATCAAATGAGGCTACTCAAACAAATAGGAAAATAAATTAATGTTAAAATTCAAAGATTACACAATATGATTTCGGCTATATGATTTAGTCCTATAACAAAACTTCATGGTATCAGTAGCTCGATCTTAAACACAAGTTTAACCTGACAGTTGCAGCTGTTCGTATAGCTATCCCTCAAAAATAAAATATGCACTTATAATAGTTTGCCTGGCCAGCTCAGCGGAGTGCAGAGTCTATGCAGCTATTGTTGGTAAAAATATGACACGAGTGAGGATTAACAAGGTCGCAAATAAGAAGGAATACAAAAATTCAATATAAATAATAATAATGATAAATTGAGATGCGATACATAATTACAAGTTATATAAAATAAAGTCAGAGCCTTACGTCGTTTTAAAATTGATTTTGTTTTAAAATTTGTAAAATTTATAAATTAAATATTCTCAAATTTCAGGATCAAAACCTTAAAACATTAATTTTATGTCAAAGGTATAAAAAAAAATTTTTTAAGCGGTCATTTCAGTGCAGTATTAATGCTCTAGGCTATGTAGTAAAAAAAGGGTTTGGGGGGGGCTATAGCACTTAAACTATTTAAAAGTATTATTTATTTGTTAGTTGTGAGTTGTGACGTAAAATTCATAGTTGATTTGAAAAAGATACGCTTACCGCAAGTTTTGAAAAAAAATATTACACGAGTGACTGAAGTAAACATCATCGACAGGTACAAACTTGCGTTCTATACTGCCGATATTTTACATCCTTAACTAGGACTCGACTCGACTACTTTATACCCTTCAAAGCATTTTTTTTAACTAATATTAAAATGCAATATAACAATCTTGCTAGTGAATAAATAGTGTAGCCTATATAAATTGACATGTGAAGGAGATTCTGACAGTTGCGATTGATTTCCACGGTCCTTTTGAATGCCTAAGATGCTAGAACTTGAATTCTCTCCAGGCGGTCCCACTTAGAACATTTCAACTCACACTAACAAGGTGACGTTCCTGTAACGAGGTTCTGACGTGACCGCAGTAATAGGTTCGTCATCGCCATCAAGAAGTGAGACTTGCAAGTGACAAGTCTCTGCGTTCTTCACATTTCACATACATAAACTATATAACTAGGAAGCTTCGCAAACGCTTTTTCAGGCGCGTTCATGGATGAGAGTATTTTTTTAAACAAAAAAAGCGTAAAATTGCAATTTTCGTGAGAAATAATTTTTAGATAACGCTCAAATTTCACATGAATATATTAATTCATAAAATTATGGTTCTGTAAAAAAATAATTACAATCGGTGTTATAAGTCGAAGAAAGTTTAAAAAGAGTAAAATTGCGATTATCATAAAAAATAATTTTTTGATTGCCCTCAAATTTCACGCGAATATATAGAGTCATAAAATTAAGGATCTGTGAAAAATTTAGCAATTGAATTATTTGTGAAAATGACGTTTAGTGCCTAATTTTACAAGATGGCGGCGTGAAAATTGGGCACCGGGCATTTTCACAAATGGTTGATAATAACACACATAGGGTACGTTCCGAATGATGCTCCCACGCGCCCACAACACCCAGACATGCCCAAGATGCCCGTTGTTTAACATTGGGCATTACGGGCGTTGTGATGGCGACGGTGTTTACGGAATGCTTTGGGCACGCCCAAGCTGCAAGTTGGCATCATACGGAACGTACCCAGTATAAAACCAAAAAATAAATTTCGGCACGAAAATCGAGCGGAACGGTGGTGTAATCATTGATATTTAACTACTGTTAGGCTAGATTAGCAATCGGTGGTCAACTTCCGTTACAATTGGAAGCCATCTTGAAATCCCAGTTTGCATGTTAATTAAATGGGAGCGTTTTGAAGACCGAATATTTTTAAAGATGGCCGCCAGTTTGACAGCTGAGCATACTAGATTTTAACATCAAATGATTACTAAATTCCCTTATGCAATAACGTCTTATTGTTTCTGTTAGTGCATTCCCATGCTGCACAAGCTAAAACCATATCAAACAATCCAGTAAAATACTTTATTGCTTTAAAAAAGCTTAAATTAAAACTTCAAATCGCCATCTTGAACTGGATTTTCGACGCTTCAATTTGCTACGCTCGCTCCTGTGCGGAAGTATTGGACATTGCTAATCTAGCCTACAAATGGGTGTAATTCAAACAGACCGCCACTCTCCTAGTGCATGGGGTTTGCAAGGCGTGGACTAGGGAGGGGATAGACAAACATGGCGTGTAACAAATCGGTTTGTAATGTGCTGTTTGATTTAATAAATAGTGACAACTGAGTTCAGCCTACTTTATTATCCCTATGACGCACGACATGATGCCAAGTGTGGTAAATCAGTCAGATTTATATACATAACATTACCCACAACAAAAGCGTGCAGCTAAATCATAGATAGATAGATAGATAGATAGATATTTTTATTCACTAAGACTAGTACAGTGTACAAGTATAACTCTTTGCAGAGAAAGTGAATAGTCTATAATTAATAATTAATAATAAAAGTGATAGTAATTATAATGATATACACAGTGTTAGAAGAAAGAATAGTTAGATATAAAGCATAATTGATAATCAATATGGATATTGATATTGATATGTATGATGATTGATGATATTGATATATATATATATATATGATGATTCATTAATTGATTAATAATGATAAACACAGTGTTTATGTTAAAAGAGTAGATGCAAAACAATAGCATGCGCTACTATAGATTAAGAACTCATATATAATAAAGAAAAGTTGGATATAAAGCAATTTTTGATGTGATATTGTGATAAGAATTGCTGATGGCACAGAAAACAGCAATGATGTACAGTAGAATGTGTCTAGTATATATTGATATTTATATATATATGATGATTGATTGATTGATTAGTGTTTATGGTAAAGTAGAGTAGATGCAAAATATGCCCTACTAGATTAAGAATTCATATAGAATAAAGAAAAATTAATCAGAGAGTGAGTGACAGGAGTACCTAGGCTAAACAGAACGTAATAAATTAGTTGCAAATTGATAACATTTGATAACAATTGCATTGTAACATTGTGTTACCAAAATAACTATTAAAATGGAAGAAATGCAAAGGCAGCTAGAAGCTCTCCAACAACAAATGCAAGCCATGAACCAGGGGGGGGGGGGGCAGAAGGAGCCATGAACCAAGGCCTAGGCCTAGGCCAACCACTTCAGATATATATAGCTATAGTGGCCCTCCACCTGAGCGATTTTCCTTTGTTGCTGGTGACTGGGAGACCTGGATCACTAGATTCGAACGGTTCCGGTCAACATCAGGCCTAGGACAGAGGGAGCAACGCATACAAGTTCACAACCTACTTCTTTGCATGGGGAAGCAAGTAGAAAATTTTTTTTTTTAAAACAACGCTTATATTTAAATGTACTCGGATGTAAGCTCTCCTTCCAAAGTCTTCGGCTGTGAATGCTGTGAGATATAGAAGTTGAGCCAAGCATTTCATTCTTTCTCCCTAGTTTCGCATTGAAAAGAAGTAAGATCATTTCGCCTGTTGACGAGCGCCAAGCCAACCATTTTCGTGGTAAAAAAAGTAAAGATTTTAAACTCAAAATCATAAAACTAGGAAAACGCTTAAGTCCCGCCGCGTTGTTGGATGAGCGTAATTGGTGCATTGAGCTGTCATGTGTTATGCGAATTTTCTGTTGTTCTGTGAAAAAATCATTACTTAGTCGAAGATTTTTTTAAATTAAATTAAATTAAATTAAAAATTAACTTAATTTTTTTTAATAAATCGTAATTTTTACGTAATTTTAAAAAAAGAAAAAAATCGTAAAATTGCAATTTTCATAAGAAATAATAATTATTCGATTGCGCTCAAATTTTACACGAGTATATTAATTCATAAAATTAAGGTTCTATAAAAAAATCATTACAATAGGATAAAGCATGTAGGTGTTATATGTCAAAGAATTGTTTTAAAAAAGAAAAAACCCGTAAAATTTCGATTTTCATGACAAATAATTTTTCGATTACGCCCAAATTTCACACGAATATCTTAATTCATTAAATTAAGGTTCTGTTAAAAAATCATTACAATCGGATAAAGCATGTAAGTGTTATAAGTCGAAGAATTTTTTTAAAAATCGAAAAAAATCGTAAAATTGCGTTTTTTATAAGAAAAATTTTCCCGATTGCGCTCAAAAACGTGGCAGTTCTAAGTTCAGAGATTTCGAAGGCCTCCATAAAATTTCATCGCAATCGGAGTATCGGTTTAGCCGGAATCGTGTTAACAAACACACAAAAATACAAAAAAAAAAAAAAAAAACATTCCGGATTTTTTTCTCCAGTGTAGTGAAATGGAATCTTCGCTTCGCTCGCTACGCTCGCTACGCTCATCCAAAAATTACTTGGCCATTGACTTTTTAGAGTCCTCGTACCAAAATCAATAGCCAAGTATATTTTTTATGATTTTAGTTTAAAATTTTTACTTTTTTTAGCACGAAAATGGTTGGCTTGGCGCTCGTCAACAGGCGAAATGATCTTACTTCTTTTCAATGCGAAACTAGGGAGAAAGAATGAAATGCTTGGCTCAACTTCTATATCTCACAGCATTCACAGCCGAAGACTTTGGAAGGAGAGCTTGGCTGCCGTTTTTTACAATTTTTTGTATTTTGGGGGGATATCACATCTTTTTGTTGTTTGTATCATAATATCAAGGCGTGAAATACGTGAAATACGTGTAAAGGTGGATGCAGTGCCTTTTAAAACAGATTGTCTAGAAACAAAAGCTACCATCTTTTGTTTTTGATTACAATCTGTAGTTGGCAATATACAATGTTTTTATTAGAATTCCTATGGTTAAAGTCGTCTTGGGTGTTTGTGTGAATGATTTGTTGACCGGAATATAACACATTGACGCATAATTTTAATAAGCAATTAAAATATTAAAATTGTATTAAATACGACCTAAAGTTTTTCCCAAAGTTAAGGGTGGTAGGGAACAGTGGGGGTGAAATATTGCTTGCCTCCTGGCGGATTATTATGTTTCATATTATTATGTACCATCATGCCAAATTTCATGCTGATAACTCATTCGGTGCCTTCATGGTGAATGCTGGAAATCAAGGTAAAAATAACATAAACTACGCCGCGTTGTTGGATGAGCGTAATTGGTGCATTGAGCTGCCATGTGTTATGCGGATTTTCTGTTGTTCTGTAAAAAAATTATTACTAAGTTCAAGATTTTTTTTTAAATAAAATAAAATTTAATAAAAAATAAACTTATATATATATATATTTTTAAATTAATCATAATTTTTAAAAAAGACAAAAATCGAAAATTGCGATTTTTATAAGAAATAATTATTCGATTGCGCTCTAATTTCACACGAATAATTATATAAATTTATAAAATTAAAATTCTGTTAAAAAATCATTACAATAGGATAAAGCATGTAGGTGTTATAAGTAAAAAAAATTGTTTAAAAAAATAAAAAACCCGCAAAATTTATATTTTCATGAAAAATAATTTTTCGGTTGCGCTCAAATTTCACACGAATATCTTAATTCATAAAATTAAGGTTCTGTGAAAAAATAATTGAAATCGGATAAAGCATGTAGGTGTTATAAGTCGAAGAAATTTTTTAAAATTCGAAAAAATCGTAAAATTGCGATTTTCATGAGAAATAATTTTCCAATTGCGCTCAGAAACGTGGCAGTTCTTAATTCAGAGATTTCGAAGGTCTCCATAAAATTTGATCTCAATCGGAGTATCGGTTTAGCCGGAATCGTGTGGACAAACAGAAAAAAATACAAAAAGAAAGAAAGAAGAAAAAAAAAACATTCCGGATTTTTTTCTCCAGTGTAGTGAAATGGAATCTACGCTTCGCTCGCTACGCTCGCTACGCTCATCCAACTATTAGGGATGGGGGTTTACAAAATGTGATTTAGGAAATGAGAATAGACCGATTGGGTTAAAATAAAACACATTTAAACATAATTCACTCATATGAATAAAAATTCAATTTTGGGTTAGAGCTATGAATTATTCCAATTTTAGGGGATGATTTAGGGGGTGTTGGGGGTGGAATATCGCTTGCCTCTCGGCAAATTATTTTTCATATTAGTATGTACCATCATGCCAAATTTCATGCTGATAACTCATTAGGTGCCTTCTTGGTGAATGCTGGAAATCAAGGTAAAAATAATATAAACTATAAGGGATGGGGGTTGAAAAAATGTGGTTTAGGAAATGAGAATAAGCCGATTGGGTTAAAACACATTAAAACATAATTTTAATAACTGATTTGAAAAAAACACCAATTTTAGATTAGAGCTATGAATTATTCCAATTTTAGGGGGTGCTGGGGGTGGAATATCGCTTGCCTCTCGTCGGATTATTTTTCATATTATTATGTACCATCATGTCTAATTGCATGATGATAACTCATTAGGTACCTTCGTGGTAAATGCTGGAAATCAAGGTAAAAATAATATAAACTATTAGGGATGGGGGTTGACAAAATGTGGTTTATATAATGAGAACTGGCCGATTGGGTTAAAACACATAAGAACATAATTTTAATAACTAATTTGATTAAAAATTCAATTTTGGTTTAGAGCTATGAATTATTTAAATTTTAGGGGATGATTAAGGGGTTGTTGGGGGTGGAATATTGCTTGTCTCTCGGCGGAAGTATGTGAGTCTTGGAGTCCTCCTGCCGGAAAGCAACAAATTAGTATAACTAGGAAAACGCTTAAGTCCCGCCGCGTTGTTGGATGAGCGTAATTGGTGCATTGACCTGCCATGTGTTATGCAGATTTTCTGTTGTTTTGTGAAAAAATTATTGCTTAGTCGATTTTTTTAAAATTAAATTAAATTAAATAAAAAATTAACTTTATTCTTTTATTTTTTCTTAATCGTAATTTTTAAAAAAGAAAAAAAATCGTAAAATTGCTATTTTCATAACAAATAATTATTCGATTGCGCTCAAATTTTACACGAATATAATAATTCATAAAATTAAGGTTCTGTAAAAAAATCATTACAATAGGATAAAGCATGTAGGTGTTATAAGTGAAAGAATTGTTAAAAAAAAGAAAAAACCCGTAAAATTTCGATTTTCATGAGAAATAATTTTTCGATTGTTCTCAAATTTCACACGAATATCTTAATTCATAAAATTAAGGTTCTGCAAAAAAATCATTAAAATCGGATTAAGCATGTAGATGTTATAAGTCGAAGAAATGTTTTAAAAATCGAAAAAAAATCGTAAATTTGCGATTTTCATTAGAAATAATTTTTCGATTGCGCTCAAAAACGTGGCAGTTCTAAGTTTCAGAGATTTCGAAGGCCCCCATAAAATTTCATCGCAATTGGAGTATTGGTTTAGCCGGAATCGTGTTAACAAACAGCCAAAAATACAGAAAAAAAAGAAAAAAAAACATTCCGGATTTTTTTCTCCAGTGTAGTGAAATGGAATCTTCGCTTCGCTCGCTACGCTCGCTACGCTCATCCAACAACAATTTATGCAATAAGAATTTAGTAAGTTAGTGTCGCATGTAACAGGTAGTGCTCTAGTACTAAACTTACGCTATAAAAAGAAAAAAATTGTTGTAATCTAGGCACAAGTTTAGTACTGTCAACACATTTGACCTAGTCACAATCTCTTACAATGTATGTACTAACAATCTTTTACCTTTGAGTATACAACCAGGATGGTTATATACTCAATGCCTTTACTTTATAAAACCATTTACAATATAAATATAAAAATAACAAATACTTTAGTTTATTTTTTCAACTCTGTCCCTTTTCCCTTCAAACCCTTTGGGGAGATAATACATAGTTCACGTCCTATAAATAAAAAATTTTAAGACACCCACTGGGTTATATAACTGATTTTGAGTGGGGACAGAAAACCTAAGCGCCCAACCCAAACCCTTGGGGGTTGTTTGGGTTTGGGTTTTTGTATTGACGGTATGATTTATGAAGAGAACAAACAAATAATATTTGTAGCAAAAAGAAACGCTTGTAAATTTTTATGTTTTATGATCCTATGATCAAAAAAATCCTAAAAGTCGAATCCCGGGGGCTGAGACCAGGGGCGTAGGTATATTTTTGAGTGGGGGGGGCCAGCCTAAAAAAAAAAAAAAAACGAAACAGCCCCGTTTTTTTTTTCGTTTTTTAGCGTGTGATTGGAGAAATTTTTAACTTGTTAGGCATGTTTTTTTAAACTTTTTTTTTGTTATAGTGACTGGTAATGTTTGTTGTGTTGAAAAATTATACATTTTTTTTTGACAAACTTTCGGCGCCGACCGGAATATGATAACTTTAAATTTTTAGCGAGAGCACTTATCCCCCCAAAAAGGGGATAAACCCCATTAGGTGTTAAGAATCTAGGGTAACCATCAAGTGGGGAGGGGAAATTCCCCCCCCCCCCCCCCTCCGTTCTACGCCTGGTTTGAGACTGTTGTTTTTTTCGAATCTTTCACCGAGTATGAATCACACCTTTCATTTTTACCCGCGTTAGTGGCGTCCAAGTGTCCGGTGGACTGTGTTTTATGGTTCCGTCCGGCACGTGTTCAGCGTTGTTCCTTTGTTATGTTTTCGTTGCAGCGGGTGTTGGCGCCTCGCAAATCGCGACAAAAGTGGGGTTAAGTGGAATTGTCATAGGGAATTTTTGTCAAGTGTTTAAGGGCCCTACTGGGCCTAGGCACCCCTAAAGGCATAAATATTTTTTTTACGAACCCAGAGCCATTTTGCCCACGAAATGCGTAGACAAAGACTGCTGCCGAACTGCAAAAGATTTTTCTACTATAGAAATACCTTCTTTCCCAACGTGACGCTTTTTTTTTTGGGAACATTGGTAAAAACTCTCTTGGAAAATTTTTTTTGGGAAGTTGGGGCTTTGTGTATCCATCCTTTTCAATGGGTTTGGGGGAAGCCTAGGTCCTAGGCCCCAACCAGTGATGAGTATTTTCGCCTTGCCTAGGTAAAATTTTTTTTTTTCAAAAGGGCCCAAAGGGCCCAAAGGGAAGGGGTAAAGGGTTACAAAAATTTCCCCCCCCCCCCCCCCCCCCCCCCCCCCCCCCCCCCCCCCCCCCCCTAACCAAACAAGTTCCCAATTGATAAATAATAGCCTAAGCCAGTCTCCTAGGTAGGCTGGGCCCAAGTAAGCCACTAGGCCTAACTTTAGTGCCAAGCCCAATTGGCATAGCATTAGCATAAGCGCAACGCAAACGCAACCCCAAGCACAAGAAAACACAACACCCATTTGTCACAGGCAATAGCATAGCGTACGAAATTTAAAAGGCCGTGAAAAGTTTAGAAGACCTCATTCATACTTCCTTTCCTCATTCATTTCATTCATACTTCCTCACCCATCTCCATTACGAAAATACGAACTGACAGCACAGTATAGTAGTGAACTTGAGTTAAGAGTTGGGCGTTTTGTATTGACTCACTTTTTAACTTGATTCCTATTGGCCAACCTCGACGGAACCCCAAGAACAACGTAAAAAAATTAAAATATAACCAACTCTTGTGTTGCGCTTCCGCGCCTACACTATGCTCACGCTTATTGGGTGCATAAGCAGCCACATGCATAGGATTTATATTTCCTGCGCTATGCTTGCGTTGCGTTAACGCTTATGCTATGCCAATTGGGTTCAGCACTTTTGCTCCCCTAGGCCCCTACTTAAGACTGTGACTTAAGTGAGGTTACCGGTAGCTAGCCTAATGTAGGCCCCTACCTACTTTTGTAGGGGAGGCCTAGGCTAACCGTTGTTTTTCCATGTGGAAATGCCCTAGGCTTAAGTAGGTGGTTTGGGGACATGGTATTGGGCTAGTGCAATGTCTTTACTCTTGAAAAAATGATTCTTTCCCAATGCATGCTCGACCCCCCCACTCGGAAATAGGGATAGGCGTCTCGTACCAACATACATCAACAAGCAAAAGAGATTTTCCACCTTTCTGCCCCGCCAGCTTTAGGAAACCTTAAAGAGCACACCTGAAACTAGTTTTGTCAACTCAATTGTGAGGTTTCCAGCTTCCTTTGTAGGGGGTAAGAGGGACGCGCACCGCGTTGGTTTTTCTTTGTAGGCTGTGGATATTCGCACGGGTCAGCCGTACCGGTATGACTAGGTGCAAAATTATTCGTACGGTCAATGATCTGATTGGATAAAGGCGCGCCGTAATAAAAGTGTCGTCCTTCCGTCGTCCTTTTTGCTGTTTTAGTAGGCCTAACAACAAAAAAACATCAAGACCTTTAACGTTGCTATTTTAAACGAAAGTCCTTTTTCGGTTGTCGTCGTCCTTTTTTGCTGTTTTATTAACAACAAAAAACCTTCCAAGGACCTTTAACGTTTCTATTTTAAACAAAAGTCCTTTTTAGGCTGCCTACCTACACGTCGAGGTGTAGAGATAAGGCTTTTCCTTAAAATAGGCCTAGGCCTATCACTTTTTAAACGCTTTTATCATCTAGAATTGTGTTTGCGACGGGGCCGAATGTACCTAGTGAAATCATTTGCAGAAAAAACATAAACCCAAATAGAATAGTAAAAAAAAAACGACCAAACGAAAATTTGAACCGCCGACCTTTCGCATAGAATTCGGACGCGCTACCACTCTGCCACAATGCACTGTGATATTTGAAGCTATTGGCCTAGTTAGGTGGTATCGTATGGCTGACCGTACGAATAATTTTGCACTAGTCGTACGGCTGACCGTGCGAATATCCACTGCGTTCTTTGTAAGACGCGTTACTTAAGAACAGTGGCTGTTTGACCTATACCCTGACCGGTGTAAGGTAAGTGTAAGGTGGTTGGTTTCTCGCGAAGAATAATTAAGGTAGGTAGGACATACACTTTAATGGGGGCTGTTATGGAGAAAGTAGGAACGTATAAGTACTTAGGGGTGATGTTGGCAGAGGATTTGGGTTGGGGGGATCAGGTGCAAGAAGTTGTTAAGAAGGGAAATAGGGCTCTGGGTTTTTGTTATGAGAAATCTAAGAGGGGCCAGCCGGGAGGTTAAAGATCGGGCATATAAGGTAGTGGTTAGACCTGTCCTGGAGTATGGGGCGGCGGCATGGGATCCGTATAAGTTGGGGGAGGTTTTTGGAAGTAGAGAAAGTCCAACGTAGGGCGGCAAGAAGGGTTACGGGAAAGGTTAGGCGGTGGCGGTGGGAAGAGGATGATAAGGGGAATGTAGAGAGAGTATATGACAGTGTCACTGCAATGCTAGGAGAGTTGGGGTGGGAGTCATTAGAGGGAAGAAGAAGGGAGGTTAGGTTGTGCAATATGTACAGGGCGCTAGGGAAGTAGGGGGTGGGGGGACATCCGCAATAGGCTACAAGAGGGGCTTTACAGGGAAGGGGGGATCATTCATGGAAGTTCCAGCGTCAAGTAGTAAGAACGGATCTGGGTCGGTATGGTTTCATGGAAAGGACTGTTAGGGAATGGAATGACTTGCCGGGGGATATTGTAGGTAGTGGGTCTTTAAGGGAATTTAGATCATTTTTAGGGGGGGACAGTAATTAGGTCTGGGGGGAGTGAGTGGTTGCCACCGGGCGGAAGGGCCCATTTGCAACCGTAAGAAATGTTATGTTATGTTATGTTACCCCGGTACCTGCCAGTGGTGGTATGCCAGCCCAACCATGTACCCACTACCCACCCTGTTTTTTTACTTATTGTGAGTCTAACAAATCCATTTTGTGCATTTTGCTGCTCTGGATGTACAGATTGCCACCACACACGACCTTAAAAAAAAAATGGGACAAGCCATTGGACCCCTGATTACTGATCACTCCTTCCAAAATTGCTTCTCACCACAGGGGGGTGGGTGGTATGGAAAATATCTGGCACCGGTCATATTGCAACCTTCAAACCGCCACTGCTAGAGAAATGAATTACCTAGCCTAGTGTAGGCCAATAGCCGATAAATTAATCAGGATCACAAATCTTCCTCTTGCCATTCGCGAGTTGCCAACTTTTCAGGAATGTAATTCAAGACATTGTCACTTGTAGGAACCTGGGGATAGGGCATAGTAGTTAATACTATTTTGAGTAGGGCCTAGGCTATATCAGAAATGGCTAAAAATTGACCAATAGACCTACTAACATTTTGTATGTTATCTATCTATTGTGTAGGCATATGGTTGAGGTAGGCCTAACAAAAATTTAAATGAAAAAAATTTAAATTTTTATAGTGAATAGCTAAGCTTTAGGCCTACATTTGTAATGGGATGTAGAGGGAATGAAATTCTCTTTAGTAGTAGGCCTACTTATGAGTAATCCCAAGTAGACCTACCTATTTATCATTGAGTTTAGAATTGAATCAGTTATTTTGAAAAGGGGGTAAGTCACTAAAACATACTTCAGACTTCGGAGATAAACGAGAAAAACTTTTCTCAGTACAGTATTAAATAATCACGTAGGCCTAGTAGGCCTACATGCTTTAAACTGTACTTATTTTAAACACGTATAAATATGTACCTACTAAAAATGGCAATAACGTTATTAAATTTACTTTCTACAGGCCTAGTTTGACTAATAAAAAATAGTTTGTGTCTCTGACTTATCCCCTATTCAAAATAGGCCTATATGGTTTTACCTTCATGGAATGGGACTTTGATTGAATATTTTCATTAAAACATGGCAATTTATGTTATTTTATACTAGGAAAACGCTTAAGTCCCGCCGCGTTGATGGATGAGCTTTTTTGTAAGTTTTTAGTTTGCGTAGGACCACTTTTCCTTTGCAAATTGCAAGTGCTTTTTCCAAAAGAAATCAAAGATACCTATACCTCAATGGATATATTAAATTCTAAAATGAGCTGACAAAATTTTTATTAGTACAAAAAGCTTACTACAGTCACAGATAATAGAGTACACGTAGTGTACTCTATTATCTGTGCTACAGTGTAAATGACTATCACATCAACTGACCTACCGTAAATCAGTTTGTTGTTAATGTTACAATATTTGAAATTTGGAAATTAATGTTCTTCTTATTCATTTCTTTTTATCCAAGTTACCTAATTGGATGAGCGAAGCAAAGACTTCAATTTCACTGACCCCCAAAAAATTTAGCTCGGGTGTTTTTTTTTTGTTTGTTTTTCTGTCTGTTAGCTAACTACCAGGCAAACGGCATATCCGATCTTGATGAAAATTGGAGGGGACCTTCGAAATCTCTGAACTTAGAGGTGTATTGTTTTTGGGTACAATCGAAGAAATATTTCTCATGAATATAGGCCTATCGTACTTAAATGATTTATTTTTATTTTTAGTGCAATATTTTCGTGCCATTTGGGCCGATTCTGACCAAACGGGTGGGGCTACAACGTTCATATTTTACATGGACAGTAGGCCTATAGTTATGGTGATGTAATACCTTTTGAAAGAAAAAGTTGAAAAAGTTACCCAGAACAGAATCCATAGAAATAAAGGTTTTAATATGAGTTTTTTGAAATGTATAACAATAATTAACAAGTAGCCCTAACAATAGAAACTTGACAACAATCACCTACAATGCGTTCATAAAGCAATCTTTGGGCCTACAGATATTTGACATTTTAATAACCAAGTAGCAATTGAGGGGCGTAGAAGCAAAGTGGACCAACCCAGACAATTCTCTTTCTGAGATAATTTGGGTTAAAGTTGGGAGCAACTTATAAAATGTAGCTTCAACTGTTGGGTTTGGAATGCAGTCTATTGCTTTTCTAACATATTAACTTAACATATCACATCTTAAAATTTATTAAAAATTCATAACTTCAATAGAAAAAACCTTTTCAAAGTGATTGGTCCATTTTGCCTCTCAACAATTTTTCAGTAGTAAATACCTTATCAAAGTGGCTTGGTCCACTTTGCCTCTTAAAAGTGGGTTGGTCCATTTTGCCTTTCTCAACAATGATGTTAGTATTTTAATTATCTTGTGGCTTGGTCCAAATCATTTGGTGACTAATGTGCTAAGTACATGCATAAAATCATTATTAATGTTAACTAACAACGATTATAATATCATTACAAACTCACATGGTAAAATATAGGAAGATGCAGCAGACAATAGCAAACTTTTTGTGGCTTGGTCCACTTTGCCTCTACAACTTTTTCATGATATTAGGTTGGTCCAATTGTTTTCTTGATATAACATGATAACGGTGGCGGTGAGAGGTTGGTCCGTTTTGCGGTGTGATATTTTGAATGTGAGCTATACAGAAATGCACCTAACTCCATTAAAAAAAAAATGTGGGTTGGTCCACTTTGCTTCTACGCCCCTCAATTAGTAGGCCTACTTTATAAAAATTATTCTAATTTAACAAAAATGATTTTGCAATGAAAGTTGAAGAAGTAAAGAGATCCCACGCATACTTATTTTTTTAAAAAAAAGCTCATCCATCAATGCAACGGGACTTTAGCGTTTTCCTAGTAGGCTAAGTAATAATGTGATCTTGTAAACTTGCACTGTATCATTGGCTTTTGGCAGTAGGCCTATGTATTACCTAATATGAGAGACTATGCGATGAAAGATGATTACTTGTTAGTGACATGGAAATGATCAGTGGCGGATACAGGGGGGGGGGCGGTGGGGCGATCGCCCCCCCCCCCCATGATTCTTTAAAATTGAAAAAAAAATGATTTTATTATTTTATTGTGCACGCACCAAATGCACTCTAAAAACCTGATTTTCAAATTTTCGCCTGTGGCCGCTATTTATTTAAAATTCCCAATAAAAATCAACTTTTCTTTATGTTGTCAGAAATAATCAGTTTGCCTCTGAAATGTGTCTGCATCAGTGTACTTCGATTTATTAAGTTGTCCTCCTATGTGAATCGTTTTTTTAACTAAATAGGATTGACGTTTAATAAATAAATAAAATGATGAATTGAAAATAAGATCAAACGTTTATAATAATGTTGCAATCTAGGCCAATGCTGTAAATTGTAAGCTCGACATGACGACGAAACAAATTGGTGCACACAAACTACGTTGTTTCCGTATTGCATTCCGTCCACCACTTTTTTTCTAAAACGCACCAAATGCACTCTAAAAACCTGATTTTCAAAATTTTCGCCTGCGGCGACAATTAATGGGGGGCTCTGCCCCCCATACACCCCGTGCGTCCGCGCTTAGTCCCTTTCCCACGACTGTACATGCACCGCAAATCGCCCCCCCCCATGATTATATCCTATATCCGCCACTGGAAATGATGGTATTTTATTATTAGTAGTAGATGTACTGTATACCTATAGTATTATAACATAGCCTATACTATTTTGTAAACTTCATTAGGCCTAAGTTTAATACTACTTAAGTGTAAAAACTAAAATGGACTACACAGTGAAAACTGTTGAAAACTGTAACTATTGTTATTTGTTGTTGTCCAAAATAAATTGAAAATTGAAAGAAATTGAAAATGCATTGTAGGTGATGGTTGTCAAGATTCTATTGTTACTTGTAAATTGTTGGATGAGCAAAGCGAAGACTTCAATTTCACTGATCCCCAAAAAATTTAGCTCCAATGTTTTTTTGGTAGGTACTTGTTCATTATAGGGAACCCCCCCCCCCCCCCCCCCCCCCCCCACCCAAAGGAAAGTGGGTTAGGGGGGGGGCGAAGCGCCGTGGGGGGGGGGTAGCATGAAGTCCATTGCTGTGGTCGGCTAACCGCCCCCCACCCCCCAACAACCGCACTAACCTACTTTTCACTTTTCGGGGGGTCCCATTAATAAACAAGTACCGTTTTTTTGTTTTTTGTATTTTTGTCTGTTTGTTGGCACGATTCCTGGCAAACGGCATAAGCGATCTTGATGAAAATTGGAGGGAACCTTCGAAATCTCTAAACTCAGAGGTTTATTGTTTTTGGGTACAATCGAAGAAATATTTCTCATGAATATCGTACTTTTACGATTATTTTCGTGACATTTGGGCCGATTCTGACCAAACGGGTGGGGCTACAACGTTCATATTTCACATGGACATTAAGGTTATGGTGATGTAGTACCTTTTGAAGGAAAAAGTTGAAAAAGTTAGCCAGAATCCATAGAAATAAGGGTTTTAATATGATTTTTTTTAGGTTTATAATAACAATTAACAAGTAACAGTAGAAACTTGACAACAATCACCTACAATGCATTCAAAAAGCACAAGCAAAGGAAAAGTGGTCCTACGCAAACTAAAAACTTACAAAAAGCTCATCCATCAACGCGGCGGGACTTAAGCATTTTCCTAGTTATTATAAACCTTAAAAAACTCACATTAAAACCTTTTTTCTATGGATTCTGGCTAACTTTTTCAACTTTTTCTTTCAGAAAGCAATACATAACCATTACCTTAAAGTACATGCAAAATATGAACGTTGTAGCCCCACCCGTTTAGTCAGAATCAACCCAAATGTCACGAAAATATCGCACTAAAAATCGAGGAAAAAAATCGTAAAAGTACGATATTCATAAGAAATATTTCTTTGATTGTACCCAAAAACAATACAGCTCTAAGTTCAGAGATTTCGAAGGTCCCCTCAAATTTTCATCAAGATCGGATATGCCGTTTGCCTGGTAGAGAGCGAACAAACAGACAAAAATACAAAAAAAAAACAAAACATTGGAGCTAAATTTTTTGAGGGGTCAGTGAAATTGAAGTCTTTGCTTTGCTCATCTAACAATTTGTTTTACTTTTTAAATTTTTCATCTAGGCTAGGCCTATACTAGTTAAGCCACCCAAAAAAAAATTGTGTCTCTGACAGGGCCTATCTATTCTAGCCTACAAATTTCTTAATATAAACCCCGAAATTTTCCCCCCCCCCCCCCCACAAAAAAAAAATCCTAGCTATGCCCCTGGTATGGACAATTAGTGTTCCCTGCCACAAGAACTAGGGACTGGTACCAGTGGCAGAACTAGACGCCCGCAGCTGCGGGCGGGCCCAGGCCGTTTAGGGGGCCCGTTAAAAAAAAACTCAGTAAAAAAAAAAGTTTTTCACCCTGTTTGGAAAATATTGTTTTTGTTTTCGTTGCTAAAACTAGGAAAACGCTAAAATCCCGTCGCGTTGATGGATGAGCTTTTTTGTAAGTTTTTAGTTTGCGTGGGATCTATTTACTTATCAAGTGCCTTTTGAACGCAATGTTGGTGATTGTTGTCAAGTTTCTATTGTTACTTGTAAATTGTCATTATAAACCCAAAAAAAACTCATATTAAATCCTTAATTCTATGAATTTTGGCTAACTTTTTCAACTTTTTATTTAAAAAAGCAATATCACCATAACCTTAATGTCCATGTAAAATATGAACGTTGTATCCCCACCTTTTTGGTCTGAATCGGCCTAAATGTCACGAAAATATTTCACTCAAAATCGGGAAAAAATCGTAAAAGTATGATATTTATGAGAAATATTTCTTCGGTTGTACCCAAAAACGTAGCAAGTCTAAGTTCAAAGATTTTGAAGGTCCCCTTCAATTTTCATCCAGATTGCATATATGCCGTTTGCCCGGTAGAGAGTGAACAAATAGACGGAAAAACAAACAAAACAAAAAAACACCCGAGCTAAATTTTTTTGGGGGTCAGTGAAATTGAAGTCTTCGCTTCGCTATCCAATGACCGTTTTGTGAATCTAGCGGTTTGAAGGTGAAATCTAGCTGATATTTAGGAACTTTTAGCGTCCACAACACACAAAAACTAGGCCACAACTTTTTTCTAAAACGCACCAAATACACTCTAAAAACCTGATTTTCAACATTTTCACCTACGGCACTATTGTTGGAGGGCTTTGCTCCCAAACTCCCCGTATTTAGTCCCTATATAATACACCCGAGATATTATATATCCCGCCCGGGATGAAAAGCCTAAATTCAACACTGAGCCTATGTATCTAGGCCTAGGCCCTATGTGTGTATCTGTTAGGGGGGGGGGGCCCCATAGAAATTTTGCGGGCGGGCTAATGAAACGAAGTTCCACCACTGACTGGTAGGTACCCTACCATGCTAGCCCTATTTACATTCATAATGTTTGTCATTTTTTCTAGTTATGGTGAAGAAACACTGCGCAGCATACTTCAATACGAGTATGAAAAAACAATGAAAAAAGTTCACCAGGAATCTATCCAAAAAGCAGATGAACTTTATGAAAGGTGAGCCCTAAGAAAGCTTTAGATATCTCTCTGAGGCCTAACATAAACCAAACTTTTTATTGCTCACCCAATAATAGCCTATCTGAGGCCAAATTTATTTTTAAAATGTGATGTGGCAAGTAGTTTTTTTGCCATTTTAAGGCCTAAAACTAAATCTAATAATTAGGCTAAAATTGCAAATTATTGTGGGCCTTACTTGACTGAAGCTAATTATTATTGCATTGGTCACAAAATCTCATTGCACAAATTATCAAAGTTAAAAAAAATCTATGTCAATAATTGGGAAAGGAGTGTTTGTGTTTGTGTGCATGCATGTGCATAATTGATTATCTGATAAGATGTTTAAAGGGGTATTTAACTGCTAAACTCAAAAAATATATTTCATTCAGGCTAACTAGTAATGAATTTAGCAATTAACAGAAAAATTATTGGGGCCACCATGACCTCCCAAAAAATTGTCAAACATGACATTTTTCGAGCTAGGTCCCATTGGCAAAAATCTCCCATAAGAAATAACATGGGGACGATTTTTATGCCCCGTGACCTTGGAGGATTTTGATCCAAAAAAATATTGGCCATTATTGATGTACTCGACAGCCTTTTCTGTAAATTCTCTATATTTTGTTTTGTAATTTGGGCAAGTAGTTCGCTCAAAATATGCTGATTAGTGGGGCGTGATTTTGGAATGCATATTTTTGCGTGTTTGAGGGTATATTTGGGCACAGTTTCAAGACACAATGTTATAAAGGGGCATTTTAGATTGGTACTATGCTCTAGTATTTATGCATAGACATCCCATATAATTGGCTAGACTAGCAGTCAGCGGTCCACTTCCGGGACAATTGGAAGCCATCTTGAATGGGTGAGTTTGCATGTTAATTAGATGGGAGCGATTAATCGAAAAAATATTTTTAAAGATGGCCGCCAGTTTTGGCAGGTGAGCATATCAGACTTTAACACCAAATGATTACCAAATTCCCGTATGCAATAACTTTGCATTGTTTCTGTTTGTTCAATACCATGCTGCACAAGCTAAAACCATATCAAACAATCCAGTAAAGTACTTTTATGCATTAAAAAAGCATAAATTAAAACGCCAAACCGCCATCTTGAATGGGTGGGATTGACGCTTCAATTCGGTACACTTGCGCCTGTGCGGAGGTATTAGGGACTGCGCATCTAGCCTACTATATAGGTGTTAAGATATCTATGTATTTATGTGGACCAAAAAAGAAGCAGGTTAAAGCCGATATAAGAAATTTTTAAAACGACAATTTTCGACAATTTCTGGATCAAAATTAAATTGAAAAATTCGTGTTAAATCACAGTTACAAGATATAATTTTTTAAATGGTCATTTAAGTGTAGTATTGTGCTATAGATCACGTAGTAAAAAATAATTTTTGGGGTTTTTAGCCCCTTTAATTTAATTTCTATATTATATTCATTTATAGGCAGCTTTCCTCCTCACCTCCTCCTAAGTAGTAATTAGCAAAAACTAGAATTTAAAGCAAGATGGCATTAAAGTTCCATTTCTCCTAATCAGTCAAGTGGAGTAAATATTTTTGTCAATCTGCAGGAGTCCTGCCTGCTAGGCTCTCTACCATAATTTGGTGTCGGATATTATATTGATCGATTATAATAAACCTCTCTGTGTACACACACACTTCACACTATTCGTATTTCGTAAACGACGTACCGGTACCATTGTGTTTCAAGACAAGTATATATGCCTCATGTATGCTGACGATATCAAAATCTACTGCCCAGTGAGTATAGCATCAACGACTGTGAACGAATGCAAAAGAAACTCCATACTTTCTCAAATTGGTGTAAAACGTAGAGGCTCAACCTCAATGTCACTAAGTACAACTTCATATATCATTCACCAACAAGAGAAAAAACACAATAGATTTCACATATTATCTCAATTACTCTGCGCTTGCTAAAGTCAACTTTATCCGAGACCTGGGTTTACAAATTATCAGCGATCTATTGTACAATGCACATCATAATCAATCAATCACATCAAAAATGCTCGGTTTTATGAGAAGAAACTGTACCAGGGACTTCTTTCTCTATTTAAAACACTACTAGCAAATTGTTCATGGCCTTCATGGCCACAAGTTAACTACGCCAGTGTGATTTGGAACCCGCACCTTGTGACAAAAACCAGAAGTATTGAGCGCATTCAACAGAAGTTTATAAAATGTGTGTTATTAAAAAATAATATTGTGTACTACCATGCTGATTATACCACCCTGTGCAAAAGTCTGAACATTCCAACCTTGGAAAATTGCCGCAAGGCATCTGACATAATATTTTTATACAAGCTATAGCACAATCAAATCGACTCACAATTGTTATGCCCAGTGAACCTGCATAGTTCCCTCTAGGTTCACTCGCAATCAACACACTTTCGCTATTCCACGGAGCCGCATCGACTTGCTTAGATACTCATAATAGAATAGGCTACAACTACGTAACTTACAATTCCCTTGTATGCCACTGCCCTAAACTGGACAAACAATACAGAAATGCGTACTAGTAGGCCTACAGATACTTTAAAAGTATACGTCAACGATGCTTTTGCTTAGACTATAAAAGTTAGAATAATATTTCATTAAACCTAAATAATTTTGTCACCTTAATTAATAACCATTCTGTAATTTTTAAATCTATATAATTTGTAATTTTCTTCAATTTAGTATGTTTACCATAACTATGAAGCTTTGCAAACGCTTTTTCAGGCGCGTTGTTGGATGAGCGTAATTTTTTTTTAAACTAAAAAAAGCGTAAAATTGCGATTTTCCATGAGAAATTATTTTTCCATTGCGCTCAAATTTCACACCAATATATTAATTTATAAAATAAAGGTTCTATAAAAAAATCGTTACAATCGGATAAAGCATGTAGGTAGGTGTTATCCCTAAGTCAAAAAAATGTAAAATAAAAAAATAAAAAATCGTAAAATTGTGATTTTCATGAAAAATTATTTTTCGATTGCGCTCAAATTTCACACGAATATATAAATTCATAAAATTAAGGTTCTGTGAAAAAATCATTACAATCGGATAAAGCATGTAGGCCTAGGTGTTATAAGTCGAAGAAAGTTTAAAAAAATTAAAAAATCGTAAAATTGCAATTTTCATGAGAAATAATTTTTTTATTGCGCTCGAATTTCACACGAATATATAAATTCATAAAATAAAGGTTCTGTGAAAAAATCATTACATTCGGATAAAGCAATGTAGGTGTTATAAGTCGAAGAATTTTTTTAAAAATTTAAAAAAACGTAAAATTGCGATTTTCATGAGAAATAATTTTTTGATTGCGCTCAAAAATGTGGCAGTTCTTGGTTCAGAGATTTCGAAGGCCTCCATAAAATTTCATCGCAATTGGAGTATCGGTTTAGCCGGAATCGTGCTAACAGACACACAATAATACAGAAAGAAAAAGAAAAAAAACATTCCGGATTTTTTTCCCCAGTGTAGTGAAATGGAATCTTCGCTTCGCTCATCCAATTATTCCATTTTTAGTTTGGAAATATTAATTTTTAAATCTAATCAATTTTGGTATCTGTATTGTAAGTTGTAACCTTATGCCTCCTCCACTACCTACTAATAGTCACTTAATTTACCTTACTTTAGTCTAGCTTAAGTAACTAGTATGTGTGTGTTACCCCAATGTGTTAAATCCAAAATCCGCCAATATGCAGATGACTGCACCCTGTACTGCGTCATTGACTCCCAGGAAGACGAGGGCATACTACAGAGTGACTTGGACAATATCCAACTGTGGTGTCAAGTTAATTGCATGTCATTAAATGAGCTAAAATGTCACCAAATGAGCATCACAAAATCAAAGCGGCCAGCTACATCAACGTACCACATAAACAATAGAAAATTTAGAATCAGTACAATCACTCAAGATTCTCAAATTTAACTGTAACTAGTGACTTAAAATGGAACATTCAAACGGAAATTGTCAGACTCAAAGCTGCTAAACTTTTTAAACGAGGGAGCGGAGCGACCGAGTGTCTCCATTCAACTCAAACGGCCCTCATTCTGGGATTCTGTCTGTCTGTCTGTCAAAAATCAGCCGAACCGCTGAACAGATTGCGCTGAAATTTTAAACAGACATCCGGTACGAGTTTACTGAGAATTGTTAACAAAATCAGCTAGATCCATTGCGATTTAAGCCTACAATAAATAAAAATGTGATTTTTTTAAATATCGATGGCATTTGTTTAGTAGAAGCTAGCGGGACATGATCTACGTGGTCTGCATGGCCTAGTGGTAAGCATTTAGCCTACCGCACGGAGGGTCGGGGTTCGATACTCGTTAGTTAGAACTTTTTTTATTAAACGAGGGAGCGGAGCGACCGAGTGTCTCCATTCAACTCGAACGGTTCTCATTCTGTGATTCTGTCTGTCTATCTGTCTGTCTGTCTGTACGTCGAAAATCAGCCGAACCGCTGAACAGATTGGGCTGAAATTTTAAACAGACATCCGGTACGAAATTATTGAGAACTGCTAACAAAATCAACTAGATCCATTGCGATTTAATCCTACAATAAATAAAAATGTGATTTTTAAAATATCGATAGCATTTGTTTAGTAGCAGCTATCGGGACCACATCTACGTAGCTTGCATGGCCTATTGGTAAGCATTTAGCCTACCACACGGAGGGTTGAGGTTCGATACCCGTTAGCTCGAACTTTTTTATATTTTTACACCCACATATTATTTTTGAGGGGTGTTAAATGGGAAATAAAACTTAGGTGATTTTGTTTTATCTTGGAAATATGTTAATTTTTTTACGCTAATAAAGTTTTGAACACGATTCGCATTTCAAATGTTCAATTTAAATATCTAGGGAAACGCCAAAGTCGAACGTTGTTAAACGAGTGAGTGAGCCATGTGTTGAGTACCCAGAATCATTCCTCATACTGGGCTAGATCCTTAGGTATAGGGGAGGAAAGGGGATGTTCCCGGGTACTCAACACTTGGCTCACTCACTCACCTCGTTTAACAACGACTTTGGCGTTTCCCTAGTATTTTTACAACCCACATATTATTTTTGATGGGTGTTAAATGGGAAATAAAAATTAGGTGATTTTGTTTTATCTTGGAAATTTGTTAGTGTTTCACGCTAATACGTTTCGAACACGATTACACATGGTGCCCACTCACTCGTTTAACAACGACTTTGGCGTTTCCCTAGTAGGATTCATTTCTAGAACACTGCATAGCGCCAGGTCCAATGTAAAAAGAACTGTATATATTAGTCTAATCAAGTTAATATTAGTAGTACTACCTATATGGATGCCCTGCGTGGCATCCCACAACTAAGGATAACATAAAAAAACTTGAAACCATACAAAATCGAGCCACTAAAAAACTAGTTTGCCCCGACTGGGGTTCGAACCCAGAACCTCGGGCTTAACGTTTAATATTATTATTTTATTGGATGTATTTCATACAAACTCGGTTAAAACCGGAGCTAACATGTTGTACGGACTTACGTCAAGTACTTCCATGTGTACCTATTACATACATTATTACTTTTGTCTTAACTCTAACTAAAATAAGTCATTTATAAATTGTAATATTGTTTGTAGATGATGTTTTCTTTCTGCTGTGTACGGTCCGTGGCCGATTTCTCGTCGCCATCCTAGCATTTGCTCTTCGGACTATGGGAAACCACGAAAACCATGTCAGGATGGAAGCTGTCTCGGAATCTCGAAGTATCATTCTTAGTTTAGAAATTTACGAACTATTCTACACGTGTTGAGTAT
The DNA here is from genome assembly GCA_024449915.1 of Sweltsa coloradensis. Classification (NCBI taxonomy): domain Eukaryota; kingdom Metazoa; phylum Arthropoda; class Insecta; order Plecoptera; family Chloroperlidae; genus Sweltsa; species Sweltsa coloradensis. The sequence continues at coordinate 364,671 of JAMZAV010000893.1, read as the reverse complement.
TACTGCCTTTTGAGTCTCGATGTATACATTGGGTTGAAGATCTAGTTTGTTTAATGCTTTCATGTAGCTTCTTCGGTATGATGCCGTTGGCTGATATAATGAATGGGATTGTATTTACCTTTTTCTGTTTCCATATATATAGGGTAAGGGAACTAGTTCTGGATCGGGTTGAGTTGTGGATCAAAATCTTTGGGCTTGTGTAAGTTCTACATGTAATGTACTAGATGCACTGTCAGTAGATTTTTCTGATAAATTGATCCAAGGAGCATTGGAATTGCACACTGTCATCACCAGGTTGAGTCATTTGTCAACTTAAGTCGAAATAGTCAACAATGCTGTCAAAATGGTTGCCGTTTGCAACAGAAGCAATTGCTATACACATGCATGTATCATTGTAATATTTCATCAGATATTAGCAGAGCTTTCAAACTTTGTCAGAATTTTTAATATTAGTTTTGCTAAGAATTGACTATAATAGGTTTACTGTACAACTACTCTAAGCACCCTTGCGGGTATCTACAAATAAGAGGTTTTTGACCGTTTTTGTAGGTCGTAACACCATGTTAAATGAATAGGACATAATATGCAGTTGCCTAATAGTGTTTAAAAACCAAGTTAAAAGGAATATAGGCTCACTTATTTTTAGAGCCTGTCTTTACAGACTCAAATCTAAAAAAAAAAAAAAATGTTTTGGTCTAGGCCTAATTTTTTTTTCAAAATTTTGAATTTGATCTAAATTTGTGTTAAGAATTTTTTGGCTTATGAAATTTATACCCAGTCGTTAGCTCTTGTCTTGTTTTTATATTTTGTATTGAAAAAAAAAATTGTGGTTAGCCTTATGACTGCAAATAATTCATAATAAAATTTTGATCCACAACTAATCCGGGGACTGGTAGTGGATCAATGCTGATACCGGGCGTCCAGAATCAAATTTATCAGGTGCGGCTGCATCACTACTTATGAAACATATAAATGAACCCCTGATATCAATTTGAAGAGTTTTAGGTTGATGATCCACAACTGATACCCAGGTATCAGTTCTGGATCAAAGCACTACTTTTTTTAATTGGCTCATTTTAGTACCTTCGTAAACTTTTTTACATTTTTTCTTTTGCAAACATTGTCGGAAAGTTAATCAATAAGAATATAGTATGTGGGAGAAAACCAAAAAAAAATTCCTGATACTCAAAATTGTTATATTGCTTAACCCGATCCAGAACTAGTTCCCTTACCCTATATATTATTATTATTATTATTATTATTATTATTATTATTATTATTATTATTATTATTATTATTATTATTAGCACTAAATCTCCATGTACTAGCTTAGTCTGTCATTTTGTTTCAGATATTTATCAATAGATTGTACTAAACCACCTTTCAAAACGGCGTTGGTGCCAATGGCCAAGGAACTTATCTTAGCACCAGCCCTTCTTGCACGGATTATTGTTGACAAACATTTTGAAAAGAATCCCATTGCAGACGGCATTGAAGTCACCAAAGACGATATAGCCAACATGATGAAGATTCCTGAACTATTTCCAGATCCTCGTCTATCACTTGAAGTTGAAGATTGTCTCATCAATGATGATTTCTATGGACCGGAGCCTGATGCAGTAAAACAGTTGAGTCATATGCAGACCTTTTATTTTTTTAATTTTATGTTTATCCTATTCAGGTAAAAACTTACTTACAAAGGACAACTAAATAAATGTAATTAATAGATGCAGACACAACAATGAACTAGGGTACAGTTAAGTAAATATTTGAAATAGTAATATTACAACAACAATGTATTAATAACACAATAATTTTAGTAACAATTTCAAAAAGGATAATAAATGCAATTAATTAATAAACCCAATATAAAAAAAGAAAAGAAAAAGAAAAAAGGAGATGAAAGGAAAGAAAGAAAAAATCCTCAAAAGATGAAAACGAAAATAAATTAGGACTACTACCAGCCTATCAGATCAGGGTAGGCTAGGTATGTGATTTTTTTATTTTTATTTAAAAAATCAAAAATCATGATTTATTTTATTTAAATCAGATTTGTTAATATTTTTTTATTTAAATCAGATTTTTATTGATTTAAATCAACAATATACTATCAGTGTTTCAAAACTTGTCAAGTTGGGAAGCGGATCAAATACTTTCACAAACGTTTCAGAAAAAATAATTTACAATTTTTTTTAAGGAAAACTTTGCTTTTCAGATAGAACTCTTGTGTTTGTTACTCAGAATGAAGAAAAAGTGCATTTAATTTAAATCAAATCACCCTGCAGCCTATTATATATTTCTCAAATGTTTGCTATCAAGTATCAACATATTATGCAGAGCTTGACAGTTGTCAATTTCTTTTATCCCGCCGGACCAGACGTACGGAGCCATTCCCTAAGAGGGCCAGGCCCATTAAACGACTTACGGAACAGTTCCATGTCTGTTCCGCTCGTCGTTTGTTATTGTGCAAACTGATGTAATCAGTCAATCTTGCACTTAGGCTTTCATTTTACAGTATGATATTTAAAAAATAAAAAAATGCATAAATGCATAAATGTAGGGCATACAGAGATTTATTTTTTGGAATTGAACCTAGGACTACAGTTTAATAATTATTATCAGGTACCTACTAGTAGGATTTATTTTATTTATTATTTAAATCAATTTAATTGTACAAATTAAAACATATAGGCCTAGCTCAACCCCTAATACATATTTTGATAAAAATCTGTAGGCTACCGGCTGATTATACATGGCTTTTTATACTGCAATACAGAGCAACTTTTATCCAGTAGGCCTACATTTTTTAATTAATCATTCAGAAATGCGGATTGTGGACTAATGCCTCTAAGTAACTATACAATATAGTAGTACTACATCTATTAAATGAGTAGGGCCTAAATGGTAACTGAAGACACGTCCCAGATTCAGAATTAATGTTATCAATGTTATCAAGTGTGTTCCTCTGTAAAAGCCCTCTCTGCTTTCATTTAACAAGAATCTATAAATAGCCCCTTTCTTCCATCCCTCACAAAGACAAACTTGAACTGTGCTTCTCTGATTCAGGTGCATGGGAGATGAGTTTGAGTTGTTTCTGCGCAGAGCGGGTAGAGATCTGGGCATCAAGTTCGTTAAAGAGGAGGGTGCTCGGGGTGTTGGATTCGACAAGACGCCAGATCTGATATTGGAGAGTCCAGTTCTTGTGGACGGCACGGTTATACACTGGATTGAGAGCAAAGCACTGTTTGCTAGTGAAGAGCTCCACCAGTCATATGTCATAGAACAGTATGACCGATACTGTAAACAGTAAGTCCTGCTATTATGGGCATCGTGTTTTGCTCTGTTGTATGTAGGCCTCATTACCTCATTTGAACAGTATGAAAATTGAATTGATTGATTGGATATTGCTTAACATCTCATATTTCAATATCGTAATCCTAAATCCTGTTATTCTTAATTTTTTTTCTTGTACATAGATCCCCAATAGAGTAGGGCCTACTCAAAACTCAAGTACATGGGATATTATACATAGGCATAGTTGTATTGTATCTCTAGGTAGCTATAGGCCTACTATAGGTAGCTTTATTTAATACCTAATCTAAAAAGTTCAAACTGAATCAATCGTCAATGAAATAAAATGAGTTACTGAGGAAAAAATGTTTTTAGTTTAGTTTTACTATCTTCACTCCCAATGTTCTTGAGCTCAGCTGGCAGGTTATTGTAGAGTCGGATTCCATGGTTACTGGGACTTTTCAGTCCCGCGGCTAGCCTCACTGTGTCCCGGTGTAGGTCTCTACGATGTCTGGTAGCATAATTATGACAATCCTCATTTCTTTTGAATTATGTAGTCTCCTGCAAGTGCTCATCACTGATTCACAGATGTAAAAAAAGATCCACTACCCGGGTACTGTATTTATGCGAGTATAGGCCTCGGGTATATTTGAAATTGTCAAGTTCAAAAAGTGGGGTGCCGCCATTATGTGAAGCCATTTATCAATAGTATTTATATCCAAATCTTTAAAATCTGAGTGGTCAAAATAAGGGTGCGGCCTTTACTCGAGGGCGGCCTATATGCGAGTAAATACAGTACTACTTGGTAAGTATACCACCCAATCGGAGAATAGCTTCCGACAAGAGTGCCGCCTACCTACACCTTTTAAAGATCACACAGCTCTTTTCTGTACAATAAAAATCTTCATTAAAACTTTCTTACATGAGGAGCCCCACAGAAGGATCCCATATTGAAGGAGGAATTCAAAGTAATGCAAAATACACTGTTCTAGCAGGGCCTATTCTATCTTTGATAATTCTGATAGCAAAGCAGGCTGTGCTCAGTTTCTTAGTGAGATTATCAGTGTGTAGGTCCCACTTTAGCAAGGCTTCGCATTGTCGCAGTCTTTGTGGGGTTCATTGCCAGCTGCTTATTCTGGAGCCATAGAGACTTTGCGTCGAGTTCCATTTGTGCTGCGTTGGCCGCCTCTGCGAGCCGTTTTCCCCGGCACAAATGTGAAATCGTCTGCATATAGAGCACATAGGAGAGAGGCAAGCAGAGCCGACGGTCATTGACATAAATAATAAAGTACACTGGTCCGAGAACTGTCCCCTGTAGAATCCCAGTTGAGGTCTCAAGCCATGCAGATTGAACCATTATAATATTCTTCTCCACAACCCTTTTCACTTGAACCAACTGCTGTCTTCCATCCAGATAGGATGCCACCCATCTTAGGACTTCCCCTGAGAATCCAAGTGCCTCCATTTTACTTAATAACTTCCCACGATGAACGCAGTCGAACGCTTTCGACATATCACAAAAAACTGCTATGGCATGGTCACCAGAGTCAATGGTTTTACAGAGTTTATCCATGAACTCGCATATGGCAGAAGAGGTTGATCGACCCTGGCGGAAACCGTGTTGACTGTTGGCCAGGAGCTGATGGTATTCTAGATATTCGACCATTCTGGCTTTAACGAGTTTCTCAAAGACCTTCAACAGTGCTGTTACGAGTGCTATTGGGCGGTAGTTACTGATGTCAGATTTGCTCCCCTTTTTGTGAGTTGGGACAACCCAACTCTTTTTCATTTTACTCATTGTAGCTTAATAATAACTGGTTGGTTCCAGATTTGGCCCAGGGTTGGTGATCTACTGGTTTGGGTTTGTTGACAACATTCACTACACCACGCATGCCAACATAATTATCTCTGAAGATTTTCCTGCCGATGCCATTTCGCATGAAAAGCCAACAAAGAAAAACAAACACCAGAGAGATTCAGTTGACCCAACAGGAAGCGTTACCGCATTTAATGAAGTCTTTGATCCCTGAATTAAATCATGCAAGTTCTGTTTTTTTTTTTAATTTGTGTTTTTTTTAAAGTTCTTATAGTGTAAAGTACTAGGTAATACTACTGCAAAGTATGATGTGAGCCTTCTTTTACTTAAAAATGTATCCACAAACTTGAGACCGTCATTTAGGTAAACAAACAGCTAGTACATAACAGTGCTTTTTGTGATAGTATGTACACCCGGCGTCAGAAGTAAATCAAGGGGTCTCGTTGTATCTACAATACGCAGACCTTGATTTACTTCTGACACCAGGTGTACCAGTACCATTTTTAAGCTTTTACAACATATTGATGAACTGTATGACCAATATGTACGACAGTATCTGGATTTTAAATAATATATACCTAAGTATGCTTTTGCATACAATAATATTCCTTATTGTTCAATGGTGAGCGGTATATCTGTTACCGCAACTCTTAGCATGGATGTATGTTTATACAAGTAGCCTACATGTCGAAATGCCTCGTACATAAATAATGTAATGTAGGAAGAATAAATATATTTTTTTAGTACTACTGCCTATGTAGGCCTACTAAGTAATAATAATAATAATAGAATACACTTACAGTATACGTGATTGGGGAAAGAAGAAAGGAGACCAACAGCTTTACTTGAAAATGATGACACAATAAGTCAAAACGTTTCGACTTTTTGTGTGTTTTAGTGCATAAATATATTATGTAATGTACAAGTCTGGGCAGCTATCCAACATTTTCAAGGTAAGCTGTTTGTCTCCTTTCTTCTATTCCCAACCACATATTTTACTAACCTAGCCGGTAGGCATTCTATCAAAACCAACAATAATAGAATACAGTTTATTTTGTAATGTGGTTAAAGCTGAATTCTGTTTTTTTTTTATATTAGACACTTGTTTTATTAAAGCTGCCTTGATTTTAGAATTTGGTTGATATTATTTTGCTGATGAACACAACCCCTAGATTTAGGTTCTTTTCCAGTCCTATGTGTACTCTAGGAAGTAAACTAGGAAACGCTCAGTTGGACGCGTTGTTAAGCGAGCACGTGCTATAGCTAGACCCACATTGTACATTTTTTTAAATTTTAAAATTTGCAACGTTCGCTGTCCACAGGGCCATGTTTCCAATATTATTTATTATTGCCAAGGTATTTGGGTAAACCCGTGTGTAAATCTTTACTTTGTGGATAAAATCCACCGCCATCTAGAGGACCTTGACTCCTTGGGAAAACTATTTAAACTCTTTGGTGACAAATAATACACTGCTTCTTCAAAAGTATTTTGATTACTTCTAGGTGGCAGTGCATTAGAAACTTCGCGCGTCTTTTCGTTGCCATGGCAACGTTACTTTTGTTATAATGTAATTTCCATTTGCACTACTTATCGGATCAAAATAAATTTAACATATTCGTGACCGGACAGACATTCTAAATGATTTGGCCACCTCAGATTTTGTCGCCGTTTAGTTTGAAAAAAAAAACTTTCGATTAACTTTAATGTTACTTTTTAACTTTTTGAACGATTTTGCCACAAAACTAATGGCATTCAATCCAGATCGAAGCTTGCGGATGGTCAAAATTTCAAATCGATCCGAGCCTCCGTTCGACCGCTATCATGAGCCAAAAAAGCTGCGCAACTTTCCGTTGCCATGGTAACCGTACTTTGTTATAATGTAACAAAATTAACATATTCGTGACCGGACGGACATTCTAAATGATTTGGCCATCTCAGATTTTGTCGCCGTTTTGTTTCGATTAACTTTAATGTAACTTTTAAACTTTTTGAACGATTTTGCTATTCAATCGAGAACGAAGCTTGCGGATGGTCAAAATTTCAACTCGATCCGAGCCTCCGTTCAAACGTTATGGCGAGACATACAAACAAAAAAAAAAAAAAAAAAACAGTGACTATTTTTTCCGGCAGAGTCAAATGGAAACGCTCGCTTAACTAATTGCTAACCATCCATTGGCCTACTGGTCACGTCGGAACAACAGAGAAATTGATTAAAAGTTTCAAACTTATTGTAACTTAATGCAAACATAGTGACAATGTAAAATGCTCGAGCATTTTCTTTTGGAGAATATTCTCGAGCACGAGCACGTTGTTGGATGAGTGAGTGAGCCATATTGTTTTGAGTAACCTGTAACATTCCCTTTTTCCCCCTACCTAAGATTGGATCAAGTCAGCATGGGTCTTTCCTCACTAGCCTATCATAGGCTAGAGTGGTGCATTATGGGGATGGCCATACAGTTAACGTACCCTTATACATACAGTATACCAACTAAACTGAAACTCCTACCATTTATATCTATATATCAATCAACTTAAATGCAAATGTTCCTGATTAACCAACACATGACTCGCTCACTGTCTAACTACGACTTTGGCGTTTTCCTAGTCTACTTGGCTAAGGCGCCCTTATGCCCGGAATGTGGGAGACCTGAGTTCAATCCCTTGGTCAGAAAAGATTTTGTAATTTCTGGATTATATTTAAAAAATTATGAAACATGTTTTGAAATGCATATAATGCAGTGAAGTCTATCATCTGTAACAATGCTATGGAACACATAGCCAGTAGTAGTAAGTGTAAAGATTGCAAGGTTTAGGTACTCAAACTCCGAGCAGAATTTCTGGGAAACCTTGAGCGTGCAAGATTCGATACACCTTGGTCACTGCATGCTATTTTCACCGCCTGACAATTCACAAATTATTTTTACTTTTTTCTAAAACAAAACCATTGTCGTTAAAATAAAACCTACACATTTTAAGCCTATTTTTCAATTTATTATTTCTTGTAGGTTTAAATCGCAACAGATTTTTCTCATTTTGTTAACAGTTCTCAATTACCTGGTCACGGATGTCTGTTTAAAAATTTCAGCTCAATCTATATGGCCGCATGGGACCGAACAAACTAACAGACATTTACAAACGCACATTAATCACGACGAAGGCCCGTTCGACTTGCATTGTAGACTACTAATTAATAATGGAAGATACTGTTCAATATTCTGTATCCGAGCAAGAGCTCTGAACTTGAATAAACAATAAAATACATATTCCTCTACCCAGTTTAGTGTGGCAAACCCAAAGTTTGCAGTGTTGGGAAGTATCAAGATCTAGATACATTTTGTGTATCTATTACCTATACCTTGTTCCCTTTTAAAATAAATACCTTTACCTTTATCTAGGTATTTTATTTTGAAGTATCTGCAATTTTCAGATACAAGATATTTTGTTCCAACATACCAACGTAAAAGTAAAATAGACACGTTTTAATTAAGCGTTACCGCATTTGAAAAACGAATGTAGCCTCCCATCAAACTGTAAGTTGCAACAAACAAACATTGGCATATTTGAAAGACAAAAGTAAAGATTTGCAATGTCTGCATAAGTACCCAATCATTAAGAAAATATTCCTAGAAAACAACACTATACTTCCTTCATCACCCCCAGTTAATTCAAAACAATTTTTATTTATTTTTGTGTTCTCTTCTCAGTGCCTTAGATATCTATTTCCCTGTTGAAGTCCTATCATTCTTAGTAACTAGTAACTTGGCTCGTGCCCTATTTAATTGTTTTATTGTGATTGATTTGTGACTTATCCCATAATGTGACAGGCCGGCCAGTGTAGGGTTATGGACATGTCCATACCCTCTTTAGCCTTCTGCCCATTCTTTCTTTATAATTACTAAATACATTAGTAAATAACTTGCGTTAAATTTATGTTATTCCTTTTATTATCTAACACAAGAACTGTTTGATATCCATATGTATAAACTTTTTTTGTCATAGTGTTCAAAGCCAATTGGCTGCATTTAATAATTTCAGAAAATTATAAAAATATTTATCATAGTATTATTTCATGTAACACGACGTAACAAACTTTTTTTTATTCGTATTTTGTATCTGACAGGTACTTTTTATCTTACCTAGGTACATTTTTAAAAAGGATCTTGTACCTGGATCTGGGTACATTTGAACAAGAGTATCTGTATCTATATCTAGGTACAAATAAAAAGTGTCTTCAATTTGACAGTCACCTTAGTAAAACAAATATATTTGCCTGTATGCTTCGTCATTACATAAAAAAATAGGTTGAAATTTACTAGAAATGGGCCAATTTACGTCCATTTATTTAGTTTTTAGATCGCAGATAGATAGTTGCAGTAAAACATCGTTTACGGAGTCGAGAGCAGTTAAAACATGACGAAATAATTATAATGTAATTTTTTTCGACTTCGGCGAAAGGGCCTCTGGCAGCTGGAGCTTTGCCCCAGACCCCACCTGCCACTCACAAAATCTGCTAATAAATTTCCCCCCCCCCCCCAAACTTTTAATACATTCCTAGTGCCTGCATCCCATTGTATATTAGATGGTTGTTTAAAACAATTACTTTATTTATGCATATATACAGGCCTCTGGTATATTTTAGAATATACAATTCAAAAAGTGGGGTGAGGCCACTATGCAAAGCATTTGTCAACAGTGTTCATTACTAAATACTGTTTAAAAATAGGAGGGGCAGCCTATAAAAATCAAGTAAATACAGTACTAGTAACAAAATACAATAAAACTTTTGTATCTAGTAGTAGAAAAGAAAAGGATAATTGACTAAACAACATGAATTTATGGAGACGCCAAAGTTCGGTATATAGAACAGGTACAACAGTGGGAACTTTTTCGGTTGGTATGGACCAGTTTTTTAACATTATTTTTTTTCTTTTAAAATCAATGAAAAACAAATTCAAATGAGAAATAAATAAAGAATAACTCATTATTAACGATTTATTAACACTAATCACTCACAAAATATACAATTATATAGGTTAATTACTCTTACTAATCACTCGCATATTTCACTGTTTTCGGGCGCCATTTTAAGCCTGCCCCTGCCGTGCTGAGAATAAATAAATAAATAAATTTTATTTAGAGTCTACCCACTCAGTTATAGAACTGATTTTCAGTGGGGGACTTTAAATCAAAGCGACCAAGCCAACCCTGCAGGCCCCGACGCAATCGACGAGTGAGCGATAACCAACCAAAGATCGATATTTTTAATAGGAAATATAGCAATCAGTTGTATGGACAGTGCGAACACCCGCAAATCAACGCCAGAATCAACAAGGCCGATTCAGAACAACTCTGAAATTTATTATGTGCTTCGTTGCTAGGACAACTCCAAAGTCATATTCTACTCACTGCAAGTAACCTCACAATAACATAATAAAAAAATCCAAAATAGAATAGAATCATCACGTTTTTGGTGTTATAGTAACTAGGAAAACGCTTAAGTCCCGTCGCGTTGTTGAGCGAGCACCGGTACGTGCAACACGACCCGAGTACGACATTCCCATAATGTTACATACCAATAAGACTTTAAGGTCTTGACCGATTTAGCTGAAAATTTGTAAAATAGGAGAGAATGGATAAAATCCACCGCCATCTAGAGGACCTTGACATCATTTCTTTGGGAAAACTATTTTAACTCTTGATTACTTCTAGGTGGCAGTGCATAGTGACCAGAATTCTCGTGCGACTTTTCGTTGCCATATTAACGTTACTTTTGTTAAAATGTAATTTCTATCTACACTACTTATCGGATCAAAATAAAATTAACATATTCGTGACCGGACGGACATTCTAAATGATTTGGCTACCTCAGATTTTGTCGCCGTTTAGTTTTAAAAAAAAAACTTTAGATTAACTTTAATGTAACTTTATAACTTTTTGAACGATTTTGCCACAAAACTAATGGCATTCAATCGGGAACGAAGCTTGCGGATGGTCAAAATTTCAACTCGATCCGAGCCTCCGTTCGACCGCTATCATGAGCCAAAAAAGCTGCGCGACTTTCCGTTGCCATGGTAACGGTACTTTGTTATAATGTAATTTCCATCTCACTACTTATCGGATCAAAATAAAATTAGCATATTCGTGACCGGACAGACATTCTAAATGATTTGGCCACCTCAGATTTTGTCTCCGTTTAGTTTGAAAAAAAAACTTTCGATTAACTTTAATGTAACTTTTTAACTTTTTGAACGATTTTGCCACAAAACTATACAGCAACCCGCATAGGTGGTATGTACATGTGTGCAAAATTTCAGGTCGATCAGAGAAACGGTGCGACCTGTACCAAAGCAGTAACAGAAAAAAAACAAACAAACAAACAAAAAAACAAACAGGCATTCGAGCCATAAGAGTCAAGTGGAGACGCTCGCTCAACAAAAAAAACTTTAAAACCTTTAACGTCGCTATTTTAAATAAAAGTACTTTTCCGTTGAAAGTCCTTTATATTTAAAATAGCGATGTTAAAGGTTTTGTAGGTGGAGTATTTTAGTAAACTAGGAAAACGCTAAAGTCCCGTCGCGTTGTTGAGCGAGCACCGGTACGTGCAACATGACCCGAGTACGACATTCCCATAATGTTACATACCAATAAGTCTTTAAGGTCTTGACCGATTTAGCTGAAAATTTGTAAAATAGGAGAGAATGGATAAAATCCACCGCCATCTAGAGGACCTTGACATCATTTCTTTGGGAAAACTATTTTAACTCTTGATTACTTCTAAGTGGCAGTGCATAGTGACCAGAATTCTCGTGCGACTTTTCGTTGCCATGGTAACGTTACTTTTGTTAAAATGTAATTTCTATCTACACTACTTATCGGATCAAAATAAAATTAACATATTCGTGACCGGACGGACATTCTAAATGATTTGGCTACCTCAGATTTTGTCGCCGTTTAGTTTTTAAAAAAAACTTTAGATTAACTTTAATGTAACTTTTTAACTTTTTGAACGATTTTGCCACAAAACTAATGGCATTCAATCGGGAACGAAACTTGCGGATGGTCAAAATTTCAACTCGATCCGAGCCTCCGTTCGACCGCTATCATGAGCCAAAAAAGCTGCGCGACTTTCCGTTGCCATGGTAACGGTACTTTGTTATAATGTAATTTCCATCTACACTACTTATTGGATCAAAATAAAATTAGCATATTCGTGACCGGACGGACATTCTAAATGATTTGGCCACCTCAGATTTTGTCACCGTTTAGTTTGAAAAAAAAACTTTCGATTAACTTTAATGTAACTTTTTAACTTTTTGAACGATTTTGCCACAAAACTATACAACAACCCGCATAAGTGGTATGAACATGTGTGCAAAATTTCAGGTCGATCAGAGAAACGGTGTGACCTGTACCGAAGCAGTAACAGAACAAAAAAAAAAAAAAAAAAAAACAGACATAAGAGTGAAGTGGAGACGCTCGCTTCGCTCGCTCAAAAAGGTTGGTACTATCTCCAATGTTTGCTATTTTCATTTTTACGATGACAAATGCCCAGTTCACGCCTCGCTAGGCCTACTTATAGCTTACAATATTAATATCACAGAATGAAATGAAACATGTACGTGTATTTTTTAATAATAAAAATCACTATTTATAAAATATTTCTCATTTTAGGATGTTTTTCGTTGGTTTTATTGAAGAAAATTGGTGTTAAAAAACTGGTCTATACCAACCGAAAAAGTTCCCAACAGTGAACATGCAACTTTTCACCTGCTGATGACTGACAGCTAATTTAAGGTTAGCCATTTTGTCAGTTTTGGGACTCCTCAAGCAGTCTTCTGTCGACTAAAAATGGTGATCTACCCTAAACTAAATATTGGTACATAACTGCACACACCAGCATACCAGTAGGTGTACTTGGTTAGGTTGGATGTAGTTTATTTTATTTATTTATTTAATGCCTATCCTATTCAGTTAAAAAAAACTGATTTACAAAGGAGAACATGCAAGTAAATAAATCTACTTAACATAAATACAGATACAGCAATGAACTAACAATAATTAAGTAAATATTTGAAATACTAATGTTACAACAACAATGTATTAAAACACAATGATTTTGGTAACAAATTCAAAAAGGTATTTAATTCAATTAATTAATAAACTAAATAAAAAGGGTGCGGAATGAAAAGAAAAGGGAGAAAATTAAGAAAAAAGAAAAAGGAGAAAAAAACATCAAAAAGATAAATGAAAAGAAAAAACTGATTAATTAGACGATCCCACTCAAAGGATTATGACTCTTAATTTATGAGGTTTGCCAAATAGGAACAGCAAATCAGGGAGTAATCAAACTTTCGCGGAAGAAACCACCGAACGCGAATCTTCATTCTTGTGTTCAAATCTTGATAACAATTTAGTACAAAAGATCTTCACTCTAATATATTATTATATCGGACATATAATTATTAGAAATTGTACAAGTCAAAAACTGATCACAGCAATGATACAGGACACCTAACTCAAGTTACGAGCTCCACCAGTGGCCGGCAACCAGACAATCTAGGCAGAAAAATATCATTAAAAATACATTGATTATCCAAAGCAATAATGAACAACCAAAGAGAATAACAAAATCATTTATAAAACTTATAAAAATAAATTAAACACAACACAAAGAAACATTACACGAACACAAATACAATGAACCACAAATAAATAGTAAAAATCAATTATTCTTTGCACTCATTCATTATCATTGCTTACAATTCCTAACTCAGTAAACTGGCTTCTAATATCATAAGAAATTGAATTCCAAAAGGATACGCCCCTGTACAAAAATTACTTTCTAAATGATTCAGAAATAAATCTAGGAACTTGCAATGTGTTCATTAGAATATAATTTTTATCACGCTCGACAATTTGAAAAATATTGGGTAGAATACCTACATACATACCATTCAATACTTTGTATGTATTTACCAGAACGCTATACTTCATCCTTTCCTCTATCGTGAAAGAATCAGATTGCAAATCTTGGCTGAAAGTAATTGAATCAAACAGATTGTCAATTCTCTTCTGGAGTACAACATACTCAGTAGAAGGTCTTACTGCCCAAACCACTAAGCAATAATCAATAACAGAGGGAATATAAGAATCTACAAGTAACCTCATGAAGTTAGTATGTAGTACTCGTACCTCAGTAGTACTAGTTACTTTGGCTGGTGTTTGTAGCTTGATAATGTTAAGAAGACTATCTCCACCCAAAGAACACAGACGCTCTCAAGTGGTGGGGGCAGTATGAATGCACGGTAAAAATAATGTTGCAGTTGTGTATGGAAGAGAAATAGATAGGTGTGCCAACACAAGCAAGCATCTATGCTAGATCAAGGAGTTCCTACGCGTGCTACATTGACGCTGAGCTAGCGGTAATAGAGTTGAGACACTTGTTATGTTAAGAAAACAATTTCAAAACCATCTGCATTCTTTTGTTGGAACCACTTTATTTTTATTGGACATTAGAAAATATATATACAGTATTTACTAGTACAAACAGTTTCCACCGTGTTGTCCAGGATAGGATGTCTATATGCAAAACTACCAAGTGAAGAAACATTTATATCTAAATATTTGAATATACCTACCAGCAAACCATAACATGTAGGCATACTAGGTAGGTACGTATGTACAAAGTATTCAGTAAGCATAGACCACCATCCGCCTGAGGAGTCTTAAAAGAAAACAAGTGTGAATTGTTGGTTTACTAAAATAGACCAGTATTATTTCAAATAATACGTAGGTATAGGCATTTAATTAAACTTACAACCACACCATATAAATACTAGGAAAACGCTTAAGTCCCGCCGCGTTGTTGGATGAGCGTAATTGGTGCATTGAGCTGCCATGTGTTATGCGGATTTTCTATTGTTCTGTGAAAAAATCAGAACTTTGTTGAAGATTTTTTTTAAATTAAATTAAATTAAATAAAAAATTAACTTTTTTTTTAATTAATCGTAATTTTAAAAAAGGAAAAATCGTAAAATTGCGATTTTCATGAGAAATAATTATTTGATTACGCTCAAATTTCACACGAATATATCAATTCATAAAATTAAGGTTCTGTGAAAAAATCATTACAATCGGATAAAGCATGTAGAAGTTATAAGTCGAAGAAATTTTTAAAAAATCGAAAAAAATCGTAAAATTGCGTTTTTATGAGAAATAATTTTTCGATTGCGCTCAAAAACGTGGCAGTTCTTAGTTCAGAGATTTCGAAGGCCTCTATAAAATTTCATCGCAATCGGAGTATCGGTTTAGCCGGAATCGTGTTAACAGACAGACAAAAATACAGAAAAAAAACAAAAAAACATTCCGGATTTTTTTCTCCAGTGTAGTGAAATGGAATCTTCGCTTCGCTCGCTACGCTCATTCAAAAACACAAAATGATGTAGAAACCCGGCATTATTCAAGTCTTATAAAACAAAAATATAATATAGTATGGTACCTACCTAAATATAAAAAATTAATGAAAAAATCTAACAATATTGTCTATTCTCCATCTTCTGATGCATAGAATATTAATATTATCTACGTATTGTGTTATGTTAGTATTTTTTTCTCTCTCTTCTATTTTTAGGATTTTATGTGTGTATCTTCAATATATTATATTGCACTTGTGGGATCTCGATCCTGTTGCGAATAAAGATCTAATAATAATAATAATAATAATAATAATAATAATAATAATAATAATAATAATAATAATAATAAGTCCGTTAAGAATATTTCAAAACAATCCATCATTTATTTATTTATTATTTTTCTCTGTAATTTGTACACATGATACAGAAATAACAGAATGAAACAGAAAAGTAGGCCTATTGTGGAATATCCACCACAATGATCCTGTCCCATTCTTAAATAAAAGGATGATAATGAAAATGTTTAAATAGATAACAGTTTATACATGAAATAAAGAACTAGTGAATGTAGCCGGTATCAAAGATCCATTATTTTTAGCAGTGGTCGTCAACTCTAGGCCAATCCCCATTAGTCATTTTGAAGTGATCTTGAATGGCCTTTTTAAACGTCTTATCAGAGATCCACGAGTCATGGATGTCGAAAGGCAGGGAATTCCAAACACTAGCAGCTCTCTGGTAGAATGACCTTTGGTACGCCAGTGTTTGCGCAAAAGGAGGGTGCAGCAGCACTCCACTTTTGGCACCCCTACCCAAGCTAACATACCGATTGTCCAGCTGAAGGCGCTTCAAAGGATCAACATCAGCTTGTTTGCATAATCTCTTTGCAAGTAGAAGAATATCCATATATGTCTAACTAGGAAAACGCTAAAGTCCCGCCGCGTTGATGGATGAGCTTTTTTAAAGTTTTTAGTTTGCGTAGGATATCTTTACTTTTGCAAGTGCTTTGTTTTGCTGCCTACGCATTGTAGGTGATTGTTGTCAAGTTTCTATTGTTTCTTGTCAATTGGTATTATTTATTTACCGTAAAAAACTTATATTAAAAGCTTTATTTCTATGGATTCTGGCTAACTTTTTCAATTTTTTGTTTCAAAAGGTACTACATCACCATAACCTTAATGTCCATGTTTAATATGAACGTTGTAGCCCCACCCGTTTGGTCAGAATTGGCCCAAATGGCACGAAAATATCGCACAAAAAATCAAAAAACTTTTATTAAAAGCTTTATTTCTATAGATTCTGCTAACTTTTTCAACTTTTTCTTTCAAAAGGCACTACATCACCATAACCTTAATGCCCATGTGAAATATGAACGTTGTAGCCTTACCCGTTTGGTCAGAATCGGCCCAAATGTCACGAAAATATCGCACTAAAAATCGAAAAAAATCGTTAAAGTACGATATTCATGAGAAATATTTCTTCGATTGTTACCAAAAACGTGGCAAGTCTAAGTTCAGAGATTTCGAAGGTCCTGTCAAATTTTCATCAAGATCGCATATGCCGTTTGCCCGGTAAAGAGCGAACAAACAGACAGAAAAAAAAAAAAAAAAAAACACCCGAGCTAAATTTTTTGGGGGTCGGTGAAATTGAAGTCTTCGCTTCGCTCATCCAATAATATTACTGATTCGAGGAAAATCACATTTTCCGCGAGTTCTTCAGCATTTAGAGACTTATCAAAACCCAGTTCATGTTGACAAATACTAAATTAATTTGAAGATTAAAAATCAATAACCAGCCATATCTTTGAGAATGAAGGCAAAACACCAACATCCACTAACCTCGGCTACTAGCGCAACTAGTGGGAGGTAGAGGAAAATGTTAGTTCTATGAGTCTTTAAGACCTATACAGTCCTGGCTCTCTTTGCAAACTGGGAACTTCACTAAAATTTTGACAAAATGATTATTTGTTTAAATTGATTGACTTGTTTTTATAAAAATCATCGATGAAAGATTTAAACACAATTTTAAGTTGTATTGAAGAATATGAGGACTGAGGAGCATAATAATGATTTTATAAGACCTATTTTTGGATTAGTGTTGGAGTCTTCTTCTTCTTTTCATATGCCCACATTTTTGGCTTACTGGGCCATCATGCGTTTCCTGGTTTTCCAGTAGAGACAGGTTTCTTTTTCCTCATAGTTCATGCCGAGCGGAAGGGCATCAATTTCGTCTTTAAGACTTGAACATCTCATCAGATGCTCTCTGTTCTGTTCTTCCTTCCCACATAGACCGCAGGTACTGCTATCAGTGATTCCTATCCGATGTAGGTGCTTTGCAAGCAGATCATGTCCTGTTTGAAGTCTAAACTGTGCAGTAGCTGTCCGTCTATTTTCATGATGTTTGACCTTTCCAGTAGTTATATTTTGCCATGCTTTTCCTTTCCCTTTATCAATCCACTCGTTTTGCACTCTCCTCTTGGTTGCTGTGCTAAGATGTGCCTTTACCGATGAATGTGACAGATTCTTGACTACTTGGGGCATTTTGCTGCCTCTCTTTGCCAGGTAATCTGCCTTCTCATTACCATACACTTCACAATGTGCTGGAATCCATTGCAGCACTACCTGTCTGGCATCATAATAAAGCCTTAGCAGCAGTACCTTGCATTCTTTCACCTCATTATCCACCCTCTCTTTACATACAATGGCCTGAATTGCTGTCTTTGAGTCCGACATTATCACTATTTTCTTATCTTGATGTTCACTTATCTTCTCCAATGCCAACTTTATGGCCTTCAATTCACCATCGTAATTGCTTGCATTTTTTCCTGCTGCCCAGAGTGTTCAAACCACTTACAATACACACCAGCCCCAGCCATGCCCTCCCCAGGTGAGGCAGACCCATCAGTGTATACATGCAACCATTCCTCTTCCGGATATTGCTTACGAATGTATTCAGTTGTACATCTCCTTAACTCCTGTTTGTTGTACTCACTCTTCTTCCTCTCCAACCCATCCACTGTCAAAACATGATGTACATCCAGCATGGCCACTCTGATGTTAGGTTTTGGTAGTTCCATTCTGGTACTTATCATTGTAGTTCCTAGCAAATCTTTTTTAATCTCTTCTGCAGCTGTTATGAAAGTCTTTTGAGTTTTCAGCTTCTCGTATGGTACCCTCTTCCACGTCTCCTCATCCAACCTAAGCAACTTTTCATGTAGACTGCCAGCTGCCATACGTCTTCTAAGTTCCAAAGGCTGTGTATTAGTTAGTGCCTCCATTGCAGCAATAGGTGTTGATTTCACTGCTCCTGTAGCAATCCTCAGTGCCTGGTTCTGCACTCTATCCAAGGTCTCTTGTGCATTCTTAGGTGCTGTAGTGAGTAATGCACTTCCGTATTCAAGTACAGGTCTAATATATGTTTTGTACGTAGTGGCAAGTACTTCTGTACGGGCACCCCAGTTCACCCCGGCGACTTGGAGTGAAGCAGACTCAATTTCACTACACCGGAGAAAAAAACTAAAAAGCTTAGATGTTTTTTTGTATATCTTTAGCAGGATTCTGGCCTAACAGCGGCTCCAATCTTGATGAAATTGTGTAGATACATTCAAAATCTCTGAATTGAAGACCAGCCAAGCATTTTTTTTTTAAATCAATTGAGCTTTGGCTGCTTTGCACTACCACTTTCTTACACTTGTAGCGCCACCGTAGTAGCCCTACAAGCCCAATCTAGATGACCTACAGTGCCGTGCTCAAAGAACTACGCGGAGCGAGTCATTCAGTCACAGCCTACTATGTTGATGATTCGTAGCAGTTGGGGCCGGTACTACAGTGGCGCGACCTGCGTGAGCTTTGCATGCAAAGCCTAATTGCAGAATAATTTTTCATTGCGTTTTCCATTTTACATACATGTCTTTCCCAACTACCAAACAACATGATACTCCTGTCATCATTAAATGTTTGTGGAACTTTCATTATCTCATCTGCAAAGACCTGTAGCAATTTTGAGTACAGCTTACCGTAATATGCAAGTAATACTCCTCATGAAAGTCCTAACTTTTGCTTATGGTTTTATTGCCAAGATAATAGGGAATGTTCAGTTGTTCACTAAGTCGAAGTCCAAACATTGACGTGGGTGATAGAAAAACACTAAAAAACACGTCATTATTGCAATTAAAACCAATAAAAAGTAAATTGTAGTACTATTTTAAATTCTATTGAGGCACAAAGTTTGTAGTATTTTATTCCCCGTGCAAACAGCACGTGACGTCAAGATTATAGGTTCTAGACTCTAGAGCTTTGTTGACCAATGCGCAAAGCTGTTTAATGTCTTTGGATCAATGAATTAACTACCTACTGCCTTCTAGATTACAGAGTTAATATCATTGTTTCGCATTCTTATTGGTCGGTTCGTAAGAATAGCTAACAGTGACGTAATGGCTTGTTTTTCCCGCCATTATTATTGGTGCAATTTTCAGTTTACTTTCATAAATGAAATCTTATCTAAATAATAAAAAATATGATAAACGTATTTGGAATAAAATCCTTAATATAGTAAGTGATAAAAAAAGTTAAGAAACAACTGTTAAAAGCCTGACTCAAAGTACAATAGGTAGGAGGCCTATGTAATATAATAAATTACAGCAGCAATTAAACTCTAGGGCCTAGACTAATATAAAAAAAAACTATAAAGTATAATAAAATCCCTTCTAGCTTAGGCTTAGTACAACCCCAAGAAAATTTCTTGATTGTGAAACGTAACGGCTCGAAAGAGCTTTGCTCACTCACCGGAGTCTGTTTTGAGCCGAAATTTTTTGTTGTCATGCGTCTTCAACACGGCTGTCTAATACGGTACTTTAAAGACATGCATGGTTCCTATCAATCTTTCCCCATATCTACCGGTACAAAATAAAATCAAGGTGGTTGTACACCTTATTTGCTACAAAGAACACTACACAGCTCCTCGCCACCACAAAGGTCTGTGTACACTTGGTGCTGTTTGAGGGCGTACTATTCTTTCATTGAACACTACTTTATTTTTCCGTTTCGTTGAAAAGTTATCTTCATATTCTGTCATCCAAATACTACTGTGATTGCTTACGTTTGAGCAGTTTCCTTTCAAGGCCTTACGTTTTTTGTCTGCTTCTTCAGCTAGATATTGCTCGATATCTTTTCTCCTACGATTCCAAGTTTCCAGCGCATGCTCGTGAACCTCTTTCTTGGGTGCATGCACATTATATGTTTTCTTTTCACCCACATCTTTTTTCAAGTCATTCCAACCAAACGATTCAAATGGAGAGGGCTTGTTTTTTAAGAAATTGTTTCTGCTAGTTCTGGTTAACATATGCAATGAAGATTTACTCCCGTCGGAAAGATGTGCCGACTGATGGTTGACTAAGTGAGATGATGGTTGACTATTATGTATCAAGTCTGCCACGGTAAGTAGTGCAACCGGTGATGGTGGAGGTACAGGTGTGGGTGGTCGAACAGGTGTTTCATTACACTTATCCAATTGCTCGTTGCCATAAACTGATGTTAAACTTGGATTATTGGCCAAGTGTCGCAATTCTTGACTCGAGTCGTATTGTTGTGGAAATTCCTCCTCCCAGTTAGGGGTTTGGGCAGCTACCTCTCTCCCGATCGATGCCTGCGAGTCCAGTTGCAGTCTATGTGTTTCACTTGTAACATGATCCAGTGTGTTATCCCTTGCTTGGGTTTGTTTTTCCTTCGTAGTGATGTTTCCCACATGAAGAAATCTGTAAATAAAAAGCAAATCAAAATCAAGCATTTATAATAGGGTTCCGTTTGATAAATTGTTAATTAATCTATATATCGATCGATACGATTATTCTCTGAAACGATTAATAATCGATTCAGTCATTAGTGCATGTACAGCAAAGGCTGCCTACCTTGCCTATTTGGAATCTATCATACAATATGGTTTTTATTTACTACAATTCAGAAATTAAAAAAGTCCGCCCCAACCGGGAATCGAACCACGGATCTCCCACATTCCAGGTGGACGTCTTAACCACTAGACCATCAGGACGGGTACATTTTAATCTCTGAATTGTAGTTGCATTATACATCTGAATGGACTTTTTTAATTTCTGAATTGTAGTAAATAAAAACAATTACACCCACGGGAGTGTTTCCCGATCAATTAAATCGAGAAACACAATATGGTATTCAATTCTGGGGGTCTAGCATACAGCATACTTAGGCCCTACATCTCCAGGTTTCAAAAAAGGCAATACGTATAATTGGAGGACTAGGATATAGAGAAACTTGTGTTAAATGTTAATACATTTAAGACATTGCATATACTAGTACTTACTTACTGTTCCTTGTAGGGATGCACATCAATACTTTTTTCATTATCGATTATCAAAATGGTAATGGCATTATTGCATTGATATTATCGATAATATCGATATTACCAACAAAGCCTGTTCTGACCTATAAGCAGAACCTCAAGTGTGGCAAGTGTAAGTCAAAACGATACAATCGCGTTCAGTTTGCTGCCTCGCTGGCTTCGATGTCATGTGTTTGGTTTCCGTTATCAACTGATAGGCCTATATCATTTCCAAACATAAATCTCGAGTGTGACACCATCTTTCAGCCCAGCCAGTGCATTGCACAACGTGAGATAATCTCCGTCTTTAGAGTTTGGTTCGTGCCACTATTGACGAATTATTTTGATATTTCGATAATCGATAATGAATTTTGGTTATTGATTATCGAAATTATATCCATTATTGATTATCCATCAATAATATTGATTACCGTGTGCATCCCTAGTTCCTTGTATATAGTACATGTTTGAAATACTAAAACTCACTTTGAAGCAAAAATCAGCACTAACTTTTAGTAGCAATACTCACAATCATAACACAAGACAGAAACATTGAGATAGATATAGATAGATAGATAGATAGATAACCTTCATATCCCCCGTAGTAGGACAACACGGCTCCAGAAGGGGTCGCATGTCACTGGTATCACTTTCTATAACTCTCTTCCCAAAGAAATAAGAGAGGAAGAGGACATTGGCAAGCAAATTACAAAAATCCACTCCTATCTGTTAGTAAATGCATTTTATTCAATTTCAGACTTTAAAAAAGGACTTACTGAACAACAGTGATATAGCATTGCACACTTGTTTACTTGTTGTAGACCTACTTGCTGGCAGCTGGTAGGAATTTTATAACTTTTACTATCTTAGGCTAACATTTTTGCTCCTTTGCTATATTGTGAGTTGTGACATAGGGTACATACATAGGTATACACGTAATAATGAACTAAAAGAGTACTGGAATTCAAAACATGTTACTATATGTTTAAACAATTTTTAATTTGTGTAAGCCCTATCTTCTTATTTTATATTGCATTACTTACGCTAGTTGGTATTAGTATTTGACTATTTGTACATTTATAGTTACTCAGCTGTTTTCAATAGACTTGTAATATGCCCTAATATGTGTAATATGTGTGAGGGGTCAACATTTTGTAAATTAATTAATTGAAATGAAATGAGTTAAAATTTTTAATTTACCGCTCGTTACGCTTTCTACCTGCGTGGCTTTGTAGCAGGCTTCGACTATTCATCGTTTCACTGAACCTGTTGCTTCCCCCTCCCTAACGCCCCTCTGCCCCCTTACCCCCCTCACCCATAGAGCACAGTAGTAGCGAGCAGTAGCCTGCAGCGATCACGTGTTTCTTCTCGATCCGTTTTTTTTCTGGTTAGTGGTTCGTGCGGTGTTTTTAAAGACTTCAACAACAGATTTGTTTACCCCGCCGCAACTAAGAAGTGAAGTATGGAGAAACTTTGGATTTTGCGCAAATGAGAAGAGAGATATCATAGACAATAAAAGTGTAGTATGCAGAAAGTGCAACATTAAAGTGGCTTATAACGGAAACACAACCAATCTCAGTACTCATCTCCGAAAATGTACTGCCTACGTAAAGGCCCAGCCAAAAATTGGCGACTACACTACTGCTACTAAGTACTACTACACTGCTAAATACTAAATAGTTTTCTTGGGTCTGATCCGTGACGTGTAACCGGCAGTCGTGAATAACAACTGATAACTGCGCATCTCCCGGCGCACAGCAACCGCCCCTCATTATTATTATTTATTTTAGAAATTGTACAGATAATCGAATATTACGGTGCACAACCTCATAGAAATTAGAAAAGGGCCATGAGGCCCCAGTCACAAAGTGTCTAACTTACTATGCTTAGTTATACCTCTTAAAACCACATTATAACATAACATAACACTTCTTAAGGTTACTAATGGGCCCTTCCGCCCGGTGGCAACCACTCACTCCCCCCAGACCTAATTTCTGCCCCCCCCCCCCCCCACAAAAAAAAACGATCTAAATTCCCTCAAAGACCCACTGCATCCCCAGACAAGTCATTCCACTCCCTAACAGTCCTTTCCATGAAACCATACCAACCCAGATCCGTTCTTACTACTTGATGCTGGAACTTCCATGAATGATCCCCCCCTACCCCTGTAAAACCCCTCCTGCAGCCTATTGCGGATGTCCCCCCACCCCCTACTTCCCCTAGCCGCCCTGTACATATTGCACAACCTAACTTCCCATCTTCTTCCCTCCAATGACTCCCACCCCAACTCTCCTAACATTGCAGTGACACTGTCATATACCCTCTCTACATTCCCCTTATCATCCTCCTCCCACCGCCAACGCCTAACCTTCCCCGTAACCGTAACCCTTCTTGCCGCCCTACGTTGGGCCTTCTCTACCTCCAAAACCTCCCCCAGCTTATACGGATCCCATGCCGCCGCACCATACTCCAGGACAGGTCTAACCACCACCTTGTACGCCCGATTTTTAACTCCCCGGCTGGCCCCTCTTAGATTTCTCATAACGAACCCCAGAGCCCTATTTCCCTTCTTAACAACTTCTTGCACCTGATCCCCCCAACCCAAATTCTCTGCCAACAATACAAAAAAAAAAAATACAATACAATAAAAAATACATGTATCCCCTCTCGCTCGCTAGCTCTCTCTCTTTCCCTCCCTCCCTCCAACTAAAGCCTTTCCCGGAGTTGGGGTCAGGGGCGCCGGGTTTTCTAAATTCCGAGGGGTGCTGAAATATTTCACAAACATTTCGAAGACTGCTAGTCAGTGATTTTCTAAAACGATTTTGCTGCATTGTTTGGTGTACTGTATTATACCAGGAAGCTTTGCAAACGCTTTTTCAGGCGCGTTGTTGGATGAGCGTAATTTTTTAAAAACAAAAAAAGAGTAAAATTGCGATTTTCATGAGAAATAGTTTTTTGATTGCGCTCAAATTTCCCACAAATATCTAAACTCATAAAATTCAGATTCTGTGAAGAAATCATTACAATCGGATAAAGCATGTACGTGTTATAAGTCGGAGAAATGTTTTGTTTTTTTTTAGAAAAAGGCGTAAAATTGCAATTTTCAGGAGAAATAATTTTTCGAATACGCTCAAAAACGTGGCAGTTCTAAGTTCAAAGATCTTGAAGGCCTCCAGAAAATTTAATCGCCATTAAAGTATGTGTCAAGCCAAAATCGTGTTAACAAACAGAAAAAATACAAACAGACAAAAAAGAAAAGAAAGAAAAAAGAAAAAAATCGGATTTTTTTCTCCAGTGTAGTGAAATGGAATCTTTGCTACGCTCATCCAATCAGTAATGAAATTAGCCTGTGTCAGTCTATTTTATTCACAATGGCGGATAGCCGTGATTCATGGGATTAATTTTCAAGATTTTCATGCACATTGTATATACAATACATAACATATAATATATTTTATATCGCAGACTTTCACGGATTGAATATGCAGACATTTATATATATAATTAAACATAATTAATTATTGTATAATGAAAACTAATAACTATGTATGTATCTAGGGGGAAGCGAGTTTGTTGTTCCAAAACAAGGGCATGCTTGAAAGCTATGGTTGTTACTGCCCCTTTTCGCCGATGGCGAGAATATTTGCTAATACAGGCCTACAACTTTAGATGGCCTAATAACAAGTAAAAGAATGGAAAATGGCACAATAAGTGATGGTAATGATTGGCTGTGCAATCAAAATAAAATAGGAAGATGGGGGAATGGGGGATAACGATCGCCCTACCGCACTGCCCCCCCCACTGTATCAGTTACTGATTTTGTTGAATCATTTTAGCTTCTCCTTCTCTACAATTTGAAAAATATAATAGGCCTACATTAAAAATTAAAATTGCAGTTTCTGTTCAGGCATACACAGGAAAGGTCTACCAGTATATTTTATGGTTGTAGATTTGTTATTTGCAAGACAAGAAAATACCACCGGACAATTTCCACAATTGAGTCACAATCCGAATATCCTATTTATCACCAGACTTGCAAGATTTACAAAAAATAACTCTAGGCCCTAATCTCTAAACTAATTTATATGTGAACGTTTTTGTGAATGTAGATAGCTAGCTCAAAACTTTGTTATTGTATAGAACTTTTTATTTTTTAATCAGAATATTTGGAGGGGTGCTTCAGCCCCTGAGCACCCTCGAAGTTGGCGCCCCTGTTGGGGTCAGTTGTACTTGTAGGCCTACATCGAATTTCATTTCGATATTCACAGGGTACGTTCCGTATGATGCTAACTTGCATGCTTGGGCGTGCCCAAAGCATTCCGTAAACACCGCCGCCATCACAACGTCCATAACGCCCAATGTTAAACCTCGGGCATCTTGGGCATGTCTGGGTGTTGTGGGCGCGTTGGAGCATCATTCGGAACGTACCCATAGGCCTAGTAGGCCTAGTTGATAGCACTGGTTTAGGCTGGATTTGAGTTCGATGATGGCTGCGTCTGGAAGTGATGGTGGTTGTTTGTTACGTGTTGTTAGTGTCTGTTGTTTTGTGTTTTATTTTGTGAACACTTGTGTGCGCCTGTTTAAAAATGATTTGAAATTGCTCTGTTATGGTTCTTCTACTGTTTTTCAACAAAAAGGAATACAAAATATCACTGAGTAATCCTTCACTTTTACCTAAAGCACTTCCAAATCACGTTGAGTAACCAAATAAGTTCTTAAATGTAGTTAATAGGCCTAATATATAAAAAGTAGGCCTACAGAATCAAATTTGGTAAGCCTATGGAAAAGTTATGTAAACACTTAAGGTACCCTACGGGGCATTCCGTGTCAAATCAACCAAACCGAGGGGCAAAAAAACTTCATCGACACAGATTTACATGATTTTTGTGTGGGAGTTAATACCCCCAAAAATACCATAAATCCAAAATTTTAGGTCTCTACGATAAATACTTTTTTAGTTACAGCCGGTCAAATATTGCCCGTAAAGTCAAATTTGGGTTCGCGCGCTTTAGCGATAAAATGCAGTAGCTCTGAAACTATTTGTCCTAGAAAGCTCTTCCATGTGTCATTTGAAAGCTGTTGCAAAAACCTATCCATAATAATTACTTTAAACATTGTTTTGAGCAATTCATATGCTATTGTGCTACAGAGTATGTTTTGACCTTGAATATTTCCAAAAAAGGTATCTTTGAAAAAAAAAAAAAAATAGCTTTATCTTTGATGCAAGTTCTATGTATGTGCCAAATTTCAAGATGGGGTGCAATGGGTTTAGATTCTGTAGCTAAATAAATACTGGAAAAATGTTTAAAATGTAGTTTTTCAAACTTAAAATTTACTTTTGCACTACTCATCAATTACCCAGAGACATAAATATAAAGTACATAGGCTGCATTACAGTGAGATAGCCTATGTTTATAAAGGTTATGGACTACCCCATTTCAATAAATTATGGTTTCCAACTTGTGAGCTTAATATCTATTCGAGATGTTTACACTCGTCGTTGAATACACTCACTCATCCTATCATAGTTGTCGGGTCAATTTTATTAGTATGTAACTTAGGGGCACTGTTAGGATATCTTGTATCTGCAGGTATGAGAACGATGATGAAGGTCCATGTGGATGAAGAAAGCTTAATGCCACCTCTTTCTTATTGTCGTCAGTTGAAATAACACACGATGCCCAAACCACGTACATCTTCAAACTGAAGTTTGGCGCTCCAAAATTGGACACAGGACTCTTCTCTAACGTGCGTTGAAAAAGGAAAAAGATTTTTTGTGGCTACAGTAGTGTTTGAAATTGGTATCAAGTCAATGTAATTTCTGAGTGCCAGAGATCGTGCTAGCAGCCAAAATCTGTTCTTTGAGGAGATCATGGGTGTCACGGTTCTCATTGGTACAATAGAAAAAGGGACACATTTGTTAAGGTTGGAATTGCCCATTCGTACAACTGCCTTAGTGTCATTATTTGGTCTTGGTATGCTCTCTGCAGACTTGTCCGTGCTTCCAGCCTCTTCACCGTTCCGCTCAAACCATCACAAGCACCTTTCCCGTGGAAGTGGCCGAAAAAATGCACTCTGCAGCAATACCATGAAAATCCTTTTTATGTAGACAAAGATTTACAAAGTTCTTTTGGTTTTTATATTGGGCTTCAGAGTCATCAGAAAAGTAAAATATTTTATTTACTGCCCCAGGGAACTTGTTTCTTAAAAATTCTATTAGCTTAGTTTAAAAAAGGTGAACGGCCACAGTATCATGGCGAAGACATTCTGGTATTGTCTCACCATTCTCATTGTAGTATGCCCACAAAAGGATGAATGTGTGGCTGGGCATTGTTCCAATGGTATCCTTGGGCTGCATCTTGCAAAACAAACGAGTAATTTCCCGCAAAGTCACAAATCACCAAAAAATTCCCCAATCTCCAGCTGGCTTTTTTATGTGTTTGAAAATTCTGATTGCTGCCTTGCAAATCGCAATGAGAGAGTGTCGCTTCAAATTAATCAACTGATCACAAAAAACATCAACAAATTCATCGGTCGATTTAGTTAATGTTTCAAGATTGCAGCGATCTACAGACACCCACTGTTTATACGTAATGTTTTTAATCATTCCCGGTCCATGATATCTAGCAAATGTTCTTCAACAGTATTGCACCAGGGCAGTGTGGATTGCACATCACAGTTGCTAAGCAGTCTTGTAGGATTTTAATGGGACATTGTCTTCTTTCCTGAGTTCTGGGATTCATGAATCATGATTCATGACAAGATGGCTGACTCACTTGATTTTACATGACACTATTCATTGCCACCTAGGGCTATTGGCAATAAATTGAAACATAATTATTTGAATTCTAAGATGTTAAAACAAAATGTTTAAAATTAAAGTTCGGGAAAAATTGCATTTTAAACATTTTCCGGTATTCATTTAGCTACAGAATCTAAACCCATTGCACCCCCATCTTGAAATTTGGCACATACATAGAACTTACATCAAAGATAAAGCCATTTTTTTAATTTTTTTTTCAAAGATACCTTTTTGGAAATATTCAAGGTCAAAACATACGCTGTAGCTCAAAAGCATATGAATTGCTCAAAACAATGTTTAAAGTTAGTAACTAGGGATAGATTTTTGCAAACAGCTTTCAAATGACAAAGGCCTATGGAAGAGCTTTCTAGGACAAATAGTTTCAGAGCTACTGCATTTATCGCTAAAGCGCGTCGTGAACCCAAATTTGAGTTTACGGGCAATATTTGAACCGGCTGTAACTCAAAAGTATTTTCGTAGAGACCTTAAATTTTGGATTATGGTATTTTTGGGGGTATTAACTCCCACCCAAAAAATCATGAAAATCTGAGTCGGTGAAGTTTTTTCATCGGTTGATTTGACATGGAATGACCCCTACTGTTAAGATCACAATCAGTCGGCATCCTGCATGTGTTAACCCCACGGCTGTTGTTGATACTCCCATCAAGAAACAACCAAAAGCTTCACGTAGGAACTAGTAAATTGAGACCGAGAATAAGAATGAAAATAGAGTTCAGACACGTCCTTAGGATTTTATAGCCAATCGGAGCTAACTGTGTTTGCTTGGACAGACTAACCTACTGCCATCGGGTGTGCAAACATCTATCTCGGAGACGGCATCTTCCTCGCTCTCTTCATTCAACTGGTGGGCCCAGTAATGATCTGCTTGGTTAGTAGAACGAAGTAATCCCCTACAAAATTCATAGTAGTCAAACATGATAGCCCTAGGCTAC
The DNA here is from genome assembly GCA_024449915.1 of Sweltsa coloradensis. Lineage (NCBI taxonomy): Eukaryota > Metazoa > Arthropoda > Insecta > Plecoptera > Chloroperlidae > Sweltsa > Sweltsa coloradensis. The sequence goes on along the minus strand of JAMZAV010000893.1, from coordinate 335,045 downwards.
CTAGGCCTAGGCTAGTAAGAATCAACATGCGACTGTTAAGTGAATGTCGAGTTAGACATGCGTGCTAGGCCTAGGCCTAGCCTAGCGGAACTTCTTCAGTTCATGTGCCCCAAAAAACATCTGTTTTTTACGTAAAAAAAAGGACAAAACCCATAAACGTTTCTATTTTAAATATAAGGGACTTTCAACCGAAAAGGAGTTTCGGTTTTAAATGAGTTAGGAGTTTAAGGTTTTGAGGGAATAATAATAGGCTAGCTAGTGGTAGCCCTATTATGCAATAGCCTACTAAAAAGCATGAAAAAACAAGTTGTTTTTTGGCCTAGGGCGCTAGGTAGGACCTATTAAATACACAAAGCTGCTAGGCCTAGCCCAACATAACATGCCTAGGCCTAGGCCCCGCTGCTGAAATGCTAGCTAGGGCCTAGGCAAAAATGGGTAGGCCTAGGCCTACTGTTTCGGTTAAGAATGGCCTACTTTTCACCAGCACTTCCACCGAGCCGTACACTCACTGTAAGTAACCTTATAAAACCTTTAACGTCGCTATTTTAAACAAAAAAAACCCTTCAAAAACCTTTAAAGTCGCTATTTTAAACAAAAAACCTTCAAAACCTTTAACACACACAACACAGTTTACAAGTTTTTAAAAGTTGGCCATTCTTAACGGAAACTGTGCCCAAAAATGTAGGCCCAAGATTAATGTTCTGACAGTTATACCTAAAAGTGAGGTTAGATGCTAACTAAACCGTTTACCAAGTCCTACGATATTTATACCTGATAGCTAAGTTTTCTAGCCATATTTGCTTTCTTAACACGTTAGTCACAGCATTAAATTGCAATCTATACTCGGTTGTCCTTAAAACCATAATAAGAAACCTTTGTTGACGGTTGAGCGTCCTCGATTTTTTGACAGTTGCAACTTCGGCTTGCGTTGCGTGGGGGCGGGGCAAAGAACTTGCTGTTGTTGTTGTTGTTGTTGTTGTTGTTGCCATTCTTCTTCTTTATTTTAGGCGACGGTGGCGCTCATGTTGAGAGGCGGACTGGATCGGCAGCGATCGGCAGCTTGTGACGAACAACGAGGTGTTTTGACAGCTGAACCTGAACTGAGCTGAACTGCTGAGTTACGTAGCCCCTACAGCTAAAGGAAGGCCTACAATTTTTAATGAAAATATCAGTAAGTAGGCTACTAAGTAGAGCTTTAGTGAAAAAGGGTTATTGCATAAGCCCACCCCTAGGAAAGGCCTAGGGTCTGTCCCACGACTAGGCCTAGGCCCTAGGCCTAGGCTATGGCCTACGCCGCAAGGTCAGGTAGGCTAGGCCTAGGCCTAGGCCTAGCCCTAGACCTAGCCCCTAGGTAGCCTAGACCTATATTTAATACCCTAACGTAGCAACACAAAGCCTGTACAGCTCCTGACATTCATTTCCCAGTTTCAATAACATTTTTCTCCTAGGCCACTTGTCCCAATAAGCTGCTAAACAGAAGCCAATATTCCCCTACTAGGCTAGGCTACTAGGCCTAGCCTAGGCCTAGGCCTAGCCCCTAGTGCTTATTCCATTGCATCATTTATGGTGCACCTTTTGCAGCTAGGGGCTTACCCTATCTTACTCTTGGCAGCATCCTCCAAAAAATATAGGCATATTCCTGTTTTAAGACACTGACTGGGCCTACTGTTGTTGTTGTTGTTGTTTATCACTCTTGCAGTTGACTGCTAGGCCTATCTAGTCGGTGGCAGACTTAATCCTCTTTGCTACTGTTCATCTTAATCCATGTTCCCTCTTGCATCATTCCTCATCTTCCATGCTTGTCTCCTGCTCCTCTCTTGTGATTTCCTCTTCCCTCATCCATTCCTGGTATGTCCATAGGTAGGGTTACCAACTTAACAGGAATGGAATTCCGGACAAAGCCTCGTAAGATTGGGGGGTGGGGGGGGGGGGGGGCACATTACATTATTTTATTACTAGGAAAACGCTTAAGTCCCGCCGCGTTGTTGGATGAGCGTAATTGGTGCATTGAGCTGCCATGTGTTATGCGAATTTTCTGTTGTTCTGTGGCAAAATCATTACTTAGTTGAAATTTTTTTTAAATTAAATTAAATTAAATTAAAAATTAACTTTATTTTTTTATTTTTATTTTAATTAATCGTAATTGTTAAAAAAATCGTAAAATTGCGATTTTCATGAGAAATAATTTTTTGATTACGCTCAAATTTCACACTAATATAGGGTAAGGGAACTAGTTCTGGATCGGGTTAAGCAATATTACAATTTTGAGTATCAGGATTTTTTTTTTGTTACTCCCACATACTATATTCTTATTGATTAACTTTCCGACAATGTTTGCAAAAGAAAAATTTAAAAAAAGTTTACGAAGGTACTAAAATGAGCCAATTAAAAAAAGTAGTGCTTTGATCCAGAACTGATACCTGGGTATCAGTTGTGGATCATCAGCCTAAAACTTTTCAAATTGATATCAGGGGTTCATTGATATGTTTCATAAGTAGTGATGCAGCCGCACCTGACAAATTTGATTCTGGACGCCCGGTATCAGCATTGATCCACAATCAGTCCCCGGATTAGTTGTGGATCAAAATTGTAATTGTGAATTATTTGCAGCAATTATGCTAACCACAATTTTTTTTTCAATACAAAATTTAAAGACAAAGACAAGAGCTAACACTTGAGTATAAATTTTATAAGCCAAATATTCTAAACACAAATTTATATCAAATTCAAAATTTTGAAAAAAATATTAAAAAAATTAGGCTAGACCAAAACATTTTTTTTTTTTTTTTTAGATTTGCATCTGTTAAGACAAGCTCTAAAAATAAGTGTGCCTAAATTACTTTTAACTTGGTTTTTAAACACTATTAGGCTTGCTGCATATGTCCTATTCATTTAACATGGTGTTACGATCTAAAAAAACGGACAAAAACCTCTTATTTGTAGACACCCGCAAGGGTGCTTTGAGTAGTTGTACAGTAAACCTATTGTAGTCAATTTTTAGCAAAACTAATAATAAAAATTCTGACAAAGTTTGAAAGCTGTGCTAATAACTGATGAAATATTACAATGATAAATGCATGTGTATATCAATTGCGTCTGTTGCAAACGGCAACCATTTTGATAGCATTGTTGACTATTTCTACTTAAGTTGACAAATGACTCAACCTGGTGATGACAGTGTGCAATTCCAATGCTCCTTGGATCAATTCATCAGAAAAATATACTGACAGTGCAACTAGTACATTACATGTAGAACTTACACAAGCCCAAAGATTTTGATCCACAACTCAACCCCGATCCAGAACTAGTTCCCTTACCCGTCAGGGAACTAGTTCTGGATCGGGTTAAGCAATATTACAATTTTGAGTATCAGGATTTTTTTTTTGTTACTCCCACATACTATATTCTTATTGATTAACTTTCCGACAATGTTTGCAAAAGAAAAAATTTAAAAAAAGTTTACGAAGGTACTAAAATGAGCCAATTAAAAAAAGTAGTGCTTTGATCCAGAACTGATACCTGGGTATCAGTTGTGGATCATCAGCCTAAAACTTTTCAAATTGATATCAGGGGTTCATTGATATGTTTCATAAGTAGTGATGCAGCCGCACCTGACAAATTTGATTCTGGACGCCCGGTATCAGCATTGATCCACAATCAGTCCCCGGATTAGTTGTGGATCAAGATTGTAATTGTGAATTATTTGCAGCAATTTTGCTAACCACAATTTTTTTTTCAATACAAAATTTAAAGACAAAGACAAGAGCTAGAGTAGGATTCAGCCTAGATTGAACGACCTTCAAAGTTGCATTTGTTTAAATCGGCATAACCAACACAGGAAAAATAAAATTGCTAGCATCATTTTTCTACTCCGTGCGCTGCGTGCGTGTGGCGAGGTGACGAACTAGGAGTAAAGTCAACAGACCATTCCAAACGTTGGAGGTTATGTTTCATTAGGATACTGTCATTGCGTGTTATGTTTTGTCACTGAGTTGTTTTGGATATAAAAATTCTTTGTCTTATATTATTGTTATTTTATTTTAATCAACACAATTCTAATTGCATAAAATTGAACTAGGCCCTAGGGCAAGGATACTATTATAGCCTACACTTCGTTCTAGTCTAGCCTAGGGCCAGGCCTAGGCCTAGTCTATGCAATTTCTCTTTGGGGGGCAAAAGCCTAGGCCTACCTTCAATATGCAGCCTAGGCTAGCTAGGTCTAAGCCTACATTGATAAAACAGGGAAATTCTTGTGATATGTGTTCAATTTGGGGAAACTAGGCTTAGCCTATAGGGCCGCGTAGGGCTACGCGTAGCCTAGCATCGGCCCAACCCAGGTAGTGTAGCCTGGGCCTAGGCCTAGTATTTATAGCCTACCCCCCCAAAAGGAATATTAAAAGTATTTTTTCTTAAAGCCTTATGTCTATAACCGTTGTCTTGTAGGCTACGTATTTACTGTTTAGGTACCTAGGCCCTACCTAATTGGTTGGCTTACTAGACTGCTTTTTTCCAGCGGGCCCTAGGCCCTACTTTACTTCAACATAAGACAATTGAGAGACCTACTCATTTACTCAATACTTAGGCTAGGCCTACATATCATTAAAATATTATTAATTAATAATTAGTCAAGCCCAGAACTCAGAAGAGCAATCAAGTAAAGAAATTAGTCAGAAACAAGATTAAAGCATACGACGTAGGCTAGGGCCTATGTGTGCTGTGCAGACGACAGGCCTTTAGTAATATTTTAGCTGATTGTATGAAAGTGGTATTGGGAAGATCGCTCATTGGTCAATAAAATAAAAACATTGTTGTCAACTGTGAAAACGAATAATGACTTGACATTTATTTGTTATTTATTACTTTCAATGTATTTGATCGTCCAGATTACATTAAATTAACCTTGTTAACAATAATTTAGTATTTTTATTAAATAATGCACCCTGTATAATTCATTATTTTTTTTAAAAGTACATTTTCAGTTAGACCTCCAATTTTGTTCTAGTGGTTCACATGAAAAATGGCCGCCGAACGGTGTCAAAAGGTCATTCAAAGTTGTGTGAATCCTACTCTAACACTTGAGTATAAATTTTATAAGCCAAATATTCTTAACACAAATTTATATCAAATTCAAATTTTGAAAAAAATTTAAAAAAATTAGGCTAGACCAAAACATTTTTTTTTTTTTTTTAGATTTGCATCTGTTAAGACAAGCTCTAAAAATAAGTGTGCCTAAATTACTTTTAACTTGGTTTTTAAACACTATTAGGCTTGCTGCATATGTCCTATTCATTTAACATGGTGTTACGATCTAAAAAACGGACAAAAACCTCTTATTTGTAGACACCCGCAAGGGTGCTTTGAGTAGTTGTACAGTAAACCTATTGTAGTCAATTTTTAGCAAAACTAATAATAAAAATTCTGACAAAGTTTGAAAGCTGTGCTAATAACTGATGAAATATTACAATGATAAATGCATGTGTATATCAATTGCGTCTGTTGCAAACGGCAACCATTTTGATAGCATTGTTGACTATTTCTACTTAAGTTGACAAATGACTCAACCTGGTGATGACAGTGTGCAATTCCAATGCTCCTTGGATCAATTCATCAGAAAAATATACTGACAGTGCAACTAGTACATTACATGTAGAACTTACACAAGCCCAAAGATTTTGATCCACAACTCAACCCCGATCCAGAACTAGTTCCCTTACCCTATTAATTCTCAAAATTAAGGTTCTGCGAAAAAATGATTACGATCGGATAAAGCATGTAGGTGTTATAAGTCAAAGAGTTGTTTAAAAAAAGAAAAAATCTGTAAAATTTCGATTTTTATGATAAATATTTTTTCAATTGCGCTCAAATTTCACAAAAATATCTAAATTCATAAAATAAAGGTTCTGTGCAAAAATCATTAAAATCGGATAAAGCATGTAGGTGTTATAAGTCGAAGAAATTTTTTAAAAATTGAAAAAAATCGTAAAATTGCGATTTTCATGAGAAAAAAATTTCCGATTGCGCTCAAAAACGTGGCAGTTCTAAGTTCAGAGATTTCGAAGGCCTCCATAAAATTTCATCGCAATCGGATTATCGGTTTAGCCGGAATCGTGTGGACAAACAGACAAAAATAAGAAAAAAAAAAAAAAAAAAAACATTCCGGATTTTTTTCTCCAGTGTGTGAAATGGAATCTTCGCTTCGCTCGCTACGCTCGCTACGCTCTTCCAACAACCATCCCATTTCACTGAACTAAAGATCTTTTTATTTTAATTGGAAGTATGGAACACAGGATCAACTTACAGAAACTAAGAGTGTTGTGAATTATGATTATAGGGATGACGAAACCCAACTTTTTTACGACCCGTCCACATTACCCGTGGGTTACCCGGGTAGTTACACAAAAAAATCGTGTGGGGTGTCTAATGAACTGCGAAGAAACGCGCTCATCAATTATCGTAATATCTCAGATGTACCCTAATGCTGTTCTGTAAACACTGACGTGCCGATGAAGTAGTATTTCATAATCACGAAAGAGGAACAGCAGCGGGCCATTAAGATAACACTCACTGTTCCTTGCATCTGCTTTATCTTGTGACAGTCAGGTCAAGGTCACGTTGCATTGTCGCAGGGTGAGGGGGGGGGGGTCTAAAGCGGGAATGCTACCACTTAGATAGTAATTGTAACTAAATAAGGAAAGGCCAGCCTCAGTGTATCTCTATTCCCATGAGCATAATTTCAGTTATCACCATGGGTGATAGCTTTTGGCTTCTACTAGCAGATTGAAAAAATTAGAGATATCAAACCGGGTACCCTTCGTCTTCCCTAATTATGAATCTTAGGCGTTGAATACTTTTAGTAATGATGTTACTGATATTTAGATATAGGCCTAGCAATACAAAATTCAAAATGCGATCAGAACGTAAACAATGAACATTGCAAGCAAAATAAAAACAGTTCACCGCTCAAATCACCGACTGTCCAGACAAAACAAAATGAGTTTGTGCCTGTGCCTGTGCCACCGGCCGCGTACGGGCGGCGGCTGAAGACAAAGAGAGCAGCTGATTGCAACAGAATGGCAAAGATCGAGAACAAATTACCAAGTTGAAACATATTATTGCGAGTGATTCTTGCCTACATCGAAAAGAGAGTGGGATCAATAAATGCTTTTAGACGATCATACACGAATTCTATTAATATGTGGTGAACATTAGTATTTTTTACAAATTCCGGACAAAGTGACGTCCGGAACGGGTCAATTCCTCCATCCGGACATATGTGTTCAAATCCTGACTGTCCGGAGAAATTCCGGACGGTTGGCAACCCTATCCATAGGCAGTGATTTTGATTTAAATTTCAACACAAAGCCCTTTAAGTCCTTTTGCCCCACAACCCCCTCCGCCAGACCATTCCATTCGACTAGGCCTATTGTTCTAGGCAAGCAGAATCCGTGCCCCATATTCCCCTTTCAAACTTCCACCCATGGTCCCCTCTTGCAATGTAGTTTGTCGTCCTCAGGTCTCTGTGCTGTTCCTGCCATCCTTCATGCTCTCTGCTGGATACCCTAGGCCTATACATTTTGCTTAGCCTATCCTGTCTTCTCCTATATTCAAGTTTATCCCATCCTAAATCCCTCACCATCCCTCCCACACTCTCATTGATCCTCCCCTTGTTACCATTTTCATCCATCACTTCCCTCCAAATCCTTCTCACTTTTAAGACCCTCCTGGCTGCCCTCCTCTGGACCGCTTCTATACTCGCTATCTCACCAGCTTTGTACGGGTCCATACCGCTGCTCCATACTCCATCGTGGGCCTAACTAGGGTTTTATACGCCTAACCCCTGAGTTCTTTCCCTGCCCCTTTGAGAGTCCTCATTACGAAATTTAAACACCTGAATCCCTTTTTTATCACTAGCCCCTATAGGCTCCTTGCAAGTGACGTCCAGCAACAATGAAACAAATGAATTGAACTGATGGACAAACAATATTGCCTAGACAACCCACTGTCCATCAGTTCAATTCATTTGTTTCATTGTTGTTGATGTCACTTGCAAGGAGCCTTATTTAATATGATCATTCCATTTGAGCTGATAATGGAACCATATGCCAAGGTATTTTATGATTTCTACCCTTTCTAGGGTTTTCCCCATGATTGAGTACCCTCCTCCCTTTTCACCATTGTTTTTCCTTCTGGTGAATCGGATCCACTTGCATTTATCTACGTTTAGACCCATGCAGTTCTCAGTTACCCATATTCCCAGGATTTCCATATCTTCCCTTAGTTTCCCTTCATCATTTCTATTCCTTATCACCCTATAGATCACGCAATCATCCGCAAAGAGACGCACTCTAGCCCCCATTCCATCCGCTATGTCATTCACAAATATTGCGAAAAGTAGTGGTCCCAAGACCACACTTCCCTGTGGTACACCTGATGTTACCTCTGCCTCATAGGCCTATGATAGTTAATTTAAAATAAGTTGGATTTAGAGTCGACCCACTCAGTTATTAACTGATTTTCAGTGGGGGACAGTAAATCAAAGCGACCAAGCCAACCCTGTAGGCCCCGACGCAATCGACGAGTGAGCGATAACAAACCGAAGATCGATATTTTTAGTAGGAAATATAGCAATCAGTGGTATGGACAGTGCGAACACCCACAGACCAACGCCAGAATCAACAAGGCCGATTCAGAACAACTTTGAATTTATTATGTGCTTCGTTGCTAGGACGGCTCCAAAGTCACCGTTTACAAACTCCTAAGACAAGAACTGATGGACTTAAAAGTCCAAATCAGAAGTTAAAAAACTTCTGACTTTGGCGGGAATCGAACCCTGGACCTTCTGCATTGGAAGCAGATATGCTAACAACAAGACCAACGAGCCACACAATTAGTTCAGTAGGCTAGTTCACCTCCTACCTTTACCCTTTGACTTCTATTTTCAAGAAATTTCCTTGATCCATCTTAATACCCACTCATCTTTTAAGGGCCTACTACCTATTCTTCTTTTTCCAACAGCTTCCCATGCAGTACTTTTTCGAATGCCTTTTCGAAGTCAATGAAGACCGCGTCCACTTCGCCTCCCTTGTCTAACTCTCCAGCTAACTCATTGACCAACCCAGGAGCTGCGTCTCACATGAATATCCCCTCCTGAACCCATGCTGACTCTCTGACATCCAGTTTTTTTCCCTTATAATTTCCTTGACAAGATCCCCAATTAGGTTCTCTCTCCATAATTTTTTAGCCCACCAATGTTAGTGATATCGGCCTATTACTCATTTTTCCCTTCTCTCCCCTTTATGTATAGGTGACTGTAGCTCTCCTCCAACTATCCGGAATACAGCCTTCACTTAGGGATGCACTTATAGGCCTAATGTGCTTCATGAATAGAGAGGTTTCCCCTATGGCCAATTGAAGGAAGTCACCACCAGTCTATATCTTCCCCGGGTGCCTTAGCCTACTTTTTTCAGTTTTGCAATAATGTTAGTAATATTCTTCAATTTAGGGATGACTTCGGGTACCCGGAAACCGGTTCGGAACCGATTCCATTACGATCCGGTTCCCCTTTTTTGGAACCGGTTCTATTTTTAACCTACAAGTTGCCAAGGGCCTAGGCACAGACGAGAATAAATGAGCCAGAAACACCCGTGGTTGCAAAATTCTTAGGCCCAGGCCTAGGCCCTATGAATGTTGCGTCACAATTTTGACCTAGGCCCATGTGTTGTGTTATAGGCCTAATAATTGCACAACTTGTTAATAACATTTTAATCATATACTAATTCTATTTTTCACGTTTAAGATCACAATCCAAACTTCATGAACGAAAACGAAAGCAAACAATCTTGTAAGCCATTGTATGTTCAACTGTTCTCACTAAGCAGTTCCTACAATGTCTGGGACACGGCTCCGCCCCCTATCGAAATTCGAATCGATTATCGCCCCGCCCATGTTTTCAATCGAAATTAGCTTGCGCAGATTCAAATTTACAAAAATTGAGAAAGAAAAATATGTGTAGGAACCGGTTCCGAACCGGATCCGGCGAGGGTGGATCCATCCGGTTCCGGATTTTTCGACCCGAAATCACCCCTACTTCAATTTAACCTCAATGGGATTTTTCCCCCCTGTCTGTATTCGTTTAATTGTATACGTCCTTGTCCTGAAACACGCAGCTATAATTTTCGTTCAGTGCATCTGCTTTCACCTTGTTTCCCACCAGAAGTTCTCTTCCCTCACCTTTAAGAGTAGCTATTTCCCTTGTACTTCCCTTTTTTCCCTCTAATATATCTGTACATTTTGTTCCAACTTTCTTGCTTATCTTTCTCATCCAACATGGTACCCATATATTCCTCCCACCTAGCTTTTTTCAGATAATTTAGCCTGGCCTCCACCTCCTTCAGCTTAGTCCAGTCCTCGCCCCTCCTTGACCTTTTATAATTGGTACATTTAGCTTTCTGCTCTTTCTTTTAAGCTGTTTAATTTCTTTATTCCAATACGGGGGGTCACCATTCGACTTAAACAATTTTTGGGGCACCCAACGATCTCTTGCACACATATAAATTGACAAAGTTATTCCACAATTGATCTACGTTTCCACTATTGTCCCTCCACAATCCACATCCCGAAGTTTTCCTTTAGATAATCCCTTATGCTATCCTTGTCCGCATTTTTATATCTCCATGATATTTTCCCCTCCTTTCCCTCGGTTTTTCCCTCACTCCCCTTGTTGTTGCCTATGAGACCATTAAAGCTAGCTAGCACCGCTTTGTGATCGCTAATCCCTTCAACTAGCTCTGTATCATACCAGCAGTCTGCTGGTCTTGCTAGTATTACATCCAGGAGGTTTCCTCAGGAGTGATTCATTCTTGTCTGACCCTCAACAACCTGGCACATAGGCCTACCCTCGTTGATAATCCCAACTATTCTCTGGGTCCTGCTACCAGTGTTCTCCCGTCCATCTTATTTTAGGTAAATTCAGGTATCCCACAATTATCAAGTTGTTGTCTCTCTTGGCCTCTTCTCTGAGTTTGATGAGTCTCTACCTCTGCGTTGTCTGCCGGTCTATATAAGAATAGTTTCATCAAGCCATGTCTCTACTGCTACTACAATATCAGGATTGTACATACCAATCAACGTCCATAATTGAATAATTTTATTCCTGATACTTCTAGTATTCAGCAGTAGAACCCTCAAGTTATCCTTAATATCCTGTGCATATTTGTCTCCCCCCTTGTTTCCGCTTCCCCTCTGCACGTTTAAAACTGTTTTTTCTTTGCTTCCGTGGATTTGGGTTAACTCAGTCATTTCTGCTATTATTATTACCTATAATAATATTAATATTTTATTTTAACTAATTGATTAATTTTTTTTTCTTCTTTTTTTCTTTTTTTTCTTACTTTTTTTCCTTTCCTTTTTTCTTTTTTCTTTTGTTTTCTTTTTCTTTTCTTTTTTCTTTTCTTTTCATTCCTCACCCTTCTTTTATATTCGATTCATTCATAAATTGCGTTTAATATCCTTTTTATTTGTTATTAAATTTGTTGAGTATTTAATGCATTGTTGTAATATTAGGGGAACATGCTGTACCTTGGGCCACTTTTTACATTTATATTTTTTCTGTAGAAAGGAGATGATGAATCTGGTTAATTTTTTTTGTATTTGCTAGAACATGCCTTGTACAAACTTTGTTGATTTTATTGTATAATACACTTTACAATTATTACTATAAATTAACTGTTTTAATAATTAGTGCAAAGTGGTCCAAGGTACAGCATAGGGATGTACCTTGGACCATATGATTTGTACCTTGGACCATGTACATAAATTCCATAGGAAATTGTAGGATAGGCCTATACTTAATGTTTTCTTTCTTGTTACTTCATATTTAAGAGTGGGAGTGTAAAGTTATATTGTTCAATTGAATAAAAATATTATTTAGGCCAACCATTTTGATTATTATGGTTCCTAAAACAGAATGTGCCAATTAATGCACTAATAACTTAGTACAGCTGCAAGTTGCTCAAGCAATTGTCAAAAATTAAACACAGAACTCTGTCATTTTTAAAGTGAACTGATGGATCACTTAAAAGTTTGAAAAACATGTTTTCGGAGACGAAATCGACATCTTCTTGCATTGGCCATCGGAACCGATACTCCGCAATGTGACGAACAAAAGTAACTTTGTATGAATCATCCTTGTTTCTGTTTATGATTTGACCGACACAACACTTCGGCTCGTTACTGTTCTTTACTGGGTACTGGACCACAACCCAATTCCCTGCTTTGAAAGGAGCATCAACCGGATCTATAATCGAGTCCTTCATCGTACTACTTGCACATGCGGAGGATAGTGGAGTAGACCTAGGCCTATCTTCATCATAGTCGGACAATTGTTCGTCTTCGGTGATTGCTTTTTTAAATTTCTTAGGCTTGGGCTTAATCAACGCCTTACAGATGCCGGACTTCTTACTTTTATTGCTCTTGAGCCGTAGTTTCTCTTCGATTGCATTTTTCTCCGGGGTGTCAGTTAAAATCGTTGATTTACCCCTTTTCCTCCCAGCTGATTTAGCCTTTCTTGGTGCTGCTTTGGCAAATGGTCGAATGTCCTGGGGCGAAAGAGTTTTTGTGTTTGGGACTGGGTCTGTAGACATAGATCCACTGGAAGTTTTGGTTCCAACATTGATCATGGATGTGTTTGTTTCATCCGTTTGTTCAGCATCTGGACAAGGCCTATCGGTTACGTACGAACCCAAAAAGTCGTCATCATTAAATATATTTGGATTAAATGGTACAATACCTGAAACTTCGAAGCCTTTTTGGATGTTACTCGTGGTAAAGCTTAATGGGAATGCTGCACCAACCAACTCCGCAACTTCGTACATTGAAATTGGTTTACCAGGCTTTTTATGCATCAAGGTTTTACATTCTTTGTTGTAGTGTGTTTTAAAAGGCCCAAAGACTGTCCTGTCTAAAGGTTGGAACTTGTGGCTAGTGTGCGGTGGAAAAGTAAGCAAAGTAATGCCAACGTCTTTAGCTCTACATATTACTTTAAGGGCAGTGTGGCTATCATGATTGTCCATTAAAAGTAGAATTGGATCCTCCAGGGATGGCTTGGTATGAGCAATAAAATGCTCCAACCATTGGGCAAATAAATCTTCATTTGACCAACCAGATTGGTTTGCAGCTCCTAGGGTACCAAGAGGTGCTCCCTTAATCATGTATGGTTTGAAGTTCACCCTTGGAAATATCATAAATGGAGGAATGTGGTTTCCAGTAGCACATATTGCACCAATCATAGTGGTATTTACCCCCCGTTCACCAGAAGTCATACTGCCTACCTGTTTTACCCCCTTTTCTGAAATTATTTTGGGGGGGACATGCACTGTTGAAATGCCTGTCTCATCAACATTCCATACTCGGTGTGGGGGAAACTTGTGTTTGGAAAGTACCCTCTCATAATTGCCAAAGAATGTTTGTACATTGGCTTTGTTGAAGCTAGTTAAGCGGGATAAACTAGTTGCCTCAGGTTTTCGTAGTGACAGATCCTTCTTATATGTAGCCATAAAAAAACGAAACCACTGGACTCCAGCCTCTTGGTTTTCGTCCCAGGATGGTGGGTATGTTTTCATGTTGGCCTTGGCATATTGGAATGCCAGTTTTCTAACTTCGTGTATGGTCAACCCATAGTGTAGTGCAGCAGCTGTTTTTAAGTATTCAACAAGTACAAGTTCCTCAGCCACCTCAAATACTTTCTTAACAGCATTGTTTGCCTTGTATTCAAACATATCTGCATCAGATGCTTTGAAAGAAGTCAGATGGCGAAGAAGAGTGGTACGAGGAACATTGTAAGCTAATGCAGCCTGTCGAACGGACACATTTTCAGAAATTACTTTATTTGCAGCTGCTTCTATATCAGTAGCCCTAGTGGGTATTTTCACCCTCACCTTGCCCTCCTTACTTCGTGGCATTATCTAAAGAAACAAAACATACCATGGTAAAGAAAATGCCAAGTTAAATGTACCTTGGACATGGTCCAAGGTACATTACTATAAGGTGACCCAAGGTACAACCAAGCACATGGCTTTTTGATTTCCCTCCAATTTAGTTTGAGGTTAAGTTGCCTGTTTTATGTATTTGGTATAATTATACATCAAAACATGGTTCTCAGACTTAAAAAAGTGTTTTAGCAATAAATTATCATTGAAGGCTTTCAAAAACAAAATAGTAACATGCAAAATACTTACTTTGAATGGTTGAAAACACAATTTCTTTTTTTATGATGCTAGGTTTTCTACCACCATCCCAGCTGGACATAGTCTGACACCTAGTGGTATAATTGACAACTACAAATTTTAGTTATTTTTTTTACCACAAGATAGCAGAGATATCTTGAATGGTCCAAGGTACGACTATGTCCAAGGTACAGCATGTTCCCCTACTATTTCAAATATTTACTTAAATGAAGTTCATTGTTGTGTCTGCATCTATGTAATTAGATTTATTTAGTTGTCCTCCTTTGTGAATCAGTTTTTATAACTGAATAGGATAGACGTTAAATAAATAAATAAATACTCTGTTACTCACTCTACTTTTACCTAATCATAAGGATATTTCTATATTGTATATATACATATATTTATCAACTCATCTTATTAGCTTAGTTTTTAGTACCAAAACATGACGATGCCCATATTTGTAGGCCTATCTTGTACGAATCGACTGGCAAATAAAACTTTACTTTACTTTACTTTACTTTAACTGTCATTCATTGCGCCTTGTCTTGTGCCTGGCCTACTAACTCCCCTTTAGATGTCTGGTTTACCCTTATTACCACTTTTCCCCGTGGTCATGTTTTCCCCTTCATTCATGGTTTCCCCTTTACTCCCTCCTCTATTTCTCGATTTGGTTAGTCGGAAAACACTCCCGTAGGTGTAATTGTTATTATTTATTTACTACAATTCAGAAATTAAAAAAGTCCGCCCCAACCGGGAATCGAACCACGGATCTCACGCATTCCAGACAGGCGTCTTATGTCAGGTCTGATGGTCTAGTGGTTAAGACGCCTGTCTGGAATGCGGGAGATCCGTGGTTCCTCCTCTATCCTCCACTCATTGCCTTAGTAATTAGTATCCAAGCCACTTTTTCACCTAGTTTAAAGGCCCCTTCCCTTGATAAGTGTATGCTGTCGCTTGCCAGGTCACCTTGTCTTAATGTATCTTCAAGATCCACAAACATTGCGCCTCCCTCCTCACATGCTCGCTCGATTCCCATGTTCATACTTTCTATTACCCAATTTGCAATGTCCCTCCTTTGGATTAATCCAAGAATGAAGATATTGCGGATCCGCCCCCCCTGTTACATTTTTAATTACTCTTACAAGTATCCCCATATCTATTTGGGTATCTGGTAGTAGGTAACGTCCATGTTTTATTCTTCTTATGTCGTTCGTTCCCACCATAACGACAACTGACCTAAAATTATTAATTGACATTTTATCACTTTCGATTTCTGTGTTTCTGATTATTTCTGCCAGTCCTCGTGTTGTTATACCTCCATACAAGTTTACCACTGCCCCCCTCCTTTGCAGGTATTCATCATGGAGTCCCCTACAAACAACCCATGTTCCCTCCAACTTTGCTTTGGTTCCCAACACTCCCCCCATCTGATGAGTTACCACTGGTGCTAGGCCCTAAGCTAGTGCAGCACGCTCATCATACACAATTTTGGTCCCACTGGCCACGGCCTACTTTCGAATGCCTGTTACCTACCCAAGAATAATTTAGGCCTACCGGTAAGCCTATTGTTGTTTAATTTCTTAAACTTGAGACCTAATTTTATTGCTTCTAGGTTTGTCCACCAAGGTGAAAGTAATCACCTAGCTGGCCAAGATGACAGATCAGGCAGCTCAGCAACCCATCGTAAAGATTGGCCATTACACACTTGGTCAAACATTGGGTGTTGGTACTTTTGGGAAAGTGAAGATTGGGGAACACCAGCTTACCAAACATAAAGTTGCAGTGAAAATATTGAACCGACAGAAGATCAAGAGTCTTGATGTCGTCGGTAAAATTCGTCGAGAAATCCAGAACCTCAAACTTTTCCGTCATCCTCATATCATCAAACTTTATCAGGTTATCAGCACCCCTACAGATATCTTCATGATTATGGAATACGTCTCTGGTGGAGAATTGTTCGACTACATTGTAAAGCACGGCAAGTTGAAGGAACATGAAGCCCGCAGGTTCTTCCAGCAAATAATCTCCGGTGTGGATTACTGCCATCGGCATATGATAGTCCATCGAGACTTAAAGCCAGAAAATCTTCTCCTAGACCACAATTTGCATGTAAAGATTGCGGATTTTGGCCTGTCAAACATGATGATGGATGGGGAATTCCTGCGCACCAGTTGTGGGTCACCAAACTATGCTGCCCCAGAAGTTATTTCCGGAAAACTCTACGCTGGCCCTGAGGTGGATATTTGGTCCTGTGGAGTCATTTTATATGCCTTACTCTGCGGTACCTTGCCTTTCGACGACGAACATGTACCAACACTCTTTAGAAAAATCAAGTCTGGCATATTTCCGATTCCGGAGTATCTAAACAAACCTGTTGTAAGTCTCCTGTGTCACATGCTACAGGTTGACCCTATGAAGAGAGCCGCCATCGAAGATATTAAAAAACATGAATGGTTCCAACGGGAATTGCCAGCTTATTTGTTTCCTTTGTCCGTTGAGCAGGATTCTTCAGTTATTGACACGGATGCAATCAATGAAGTGTGCGACAAGTTTGGCGTTAAAGAAACGGAAGTCCACAATGCTCTGTTAAGTGGAGATCCACATGACCAGCTTGCCATTGCGTACCACCTTGTCATTGACAACAAGCGCATCGCAGACGAGGCAGCCAAGGCAGAGCTCAAGGACTTCTATGTAGCGAGTAGTCCTCCGCCAGTGTCATTCAGTCCTAGAAACGATCTGACGCCTAGCCCTGTAAGGCCTCATCCCGAGAGAATTGCTCCCGGTATGAGAAAACAGGCCGACCGGGGGGCACCGGTCAAGCGCTCTAATTGGCATCTGGGCATACGTTCGCAGAGTAAACCCAACGACATCATGATGGAAGTTTATCGGGCAATGAAAGCGTTGGACTTTGAATGGAAGGTCATGAATCCATTCCACGTTCACGTACGAGTTCACCATAAGAACAAATTGAACGCCTACGTGAAGATGTCGCTGCAGCTGTACCAAGTAGACTACAAGAGCTACTTGTTAGATTTCAAGAGCTTGAGCAGCGAGAGCGAAGACGACAGTTCAACATCCAGCAGCCACGACTTGGGCTACGAAGTGACTTACTCTCAAGCAGGCCACCACACCATGGAGTTCTTTGAAATGTGCGCAGCATTGATCACACAACTGGCTCGTTGACCCCTGTTCAACTTGTGTCCAAGGATCTGTGCCAAGACAAAGAAGTCTCCGACCTGGTCGCTTCTCTAGGTGGGTTAAACACGTACTCCTTGGGCCCTTGACTATTTCCGTTTCACTCTTCTCACTTTAATGTGAAGGACTAGGCCTGTATAGGATCGGTGAATGGTTTGAAATCTGAAACAATCTAGTCTAGCTATACCTACACCTACATTTTTGGTTCTATTTAGTAACGTAACATAACCTGATGATAACACCTTTAAGTCTGTTTGAAAGTTGCTTAGAAAGTAATTTAATAAAATTAGCTTAACTCGACTGGTAACGATTGGATTTGCCATTAGTGAACGCACTGCTTGTAGTTGTAGTAGGCCTACTATGCCCTACATAATAGGCCCAAGACCCATGTTTCTTTATTGAGTAGGCTACCGGTTCCAGTATAAACCATAGATTGAATACATAGCAATGGGGATGCACACGATAATCGATATTATCGATCAATAATCAATAATGGATATTATTTCGATAATCGATAACCAAAATTCATTATCGACTATCAAAACATCAAATAATTCGTCAATAGTGGCACGAACTAAATAGTAAAGGGGATTATCTCACGCTGTGCCTCCATGACACTCGAGATTTATGTTTGGAATTGATCTATCAGTCGATAACGGAAGCCAAACACATGACATCAGAACGGATCGGAACATGGTTGTTTTGCTTTGACTTACACTTGCCACACTTGAGGTTCCACTTATAGATCAGAACAGGCTTTATTGGTGGTATCGATATTATCGATAATATCGATTCGATAATTACATTACCATTTTGATAATCGATAATGAAAAAAGTATCGATGTGCATCCCTACAAACATAGCAATGTCTAGTTCTCGTGTGAATTGTTATGGAAACTGTTTTTTTTTTAGAAGAATGGTGTGGTTCCCAACCACTTTTAGTCCATAGTGTAGACAACGTGTGCACGCAAGCTACACTGTTGCTAGCATCACTCTCATCTGTTGAGCCGCATTGTATAGTAGGTAGGATCCTAACTAACAAAATTAAACAGTTTTGGTGCATACTGGCAAGTTGTTTAAATTTTGTTTGATGTACTAAATCTTATTAGCCTACGCGCTAGGGGCCTAGTGAATTTCAAGTTCCAACAGCCTGATATGGTAGGCCTACTTTCATACGTAATAAATACATAAATAAATAAATTTGTATTTAGAGTCTACCCTCTCAGTTATAAATAACTGGTTTTCAGTGGGGGACAGTAAACCAAAGCGACCAAGCCAACCCTGTAGGCCCCGACGCAATCGACAAGTGAGCGATAACCAACCAAAGATCGATATTTTTTAATAGGAAATATAGCAATCGCCAATCAGTGGTACGGTCAGTGCGAACACCCGCAGATCAACGCCAGAATCAACAAGGCCGATTCAGAACCACTTTAAATTTATTATGTGCCTTGTAGCTAGGACGGCTCTAAAGTCACTTTTTACAAATTACTAAGATAAAAACTGATGGACTAAAATAGAAGTTAAAAAACTTCTGACTTTGGCGGGAATTGAACCTTGGACCTTCTGCAATGAAAGCAGAGACACTCACCACAAGACCAACGAGCCACACTCAAACTTCAAATGCTCAAGCCAAAATTTACGGGAAAATCGTAGCTTACAGCCGTGGCCATAATTAAATCAAGAGGTCACTATACCTCTTTCGCCGACATCGCATGGTCAACTCTTTGTGCACGTGATTTGTACCCTATCACTTTGTGAACTGCATTATCGATCGATGGAAGCCCCCTAGTAGACTATTTGAAGTTATTAATATTATTTAGGGTGCTTTGAAAGACTCTTGGTCAACAAAATAGTCAGTATCTAAAGGCAGATACAAGAAAAATCATTTAATAAAAACCAACCTCTGAAAGCAAACTGTGGTTAGCAACCTTGTTGACAGCTTAGATTGAATTGATTGAAAGAAATTAGAAACTAATGCACAGATAAGAACTAAGGCCAAGTCTTAATGCTATGCCTAGGATAGATCTAATGCTCTCTTTACGTTCCATATTATATTTCTTCTAGGCTTGTTAATTCCTCTGGTGAATAGTGAATTTTCATTTGGCATTAGCATCCATGTTTTTTTATTTACGTTGATCGTTGCAGTTCACAGGGCGATGCAAATCATGTGCACAGAGAGTTAACCACGTGACGTCAGCGAAAGAGGTATCTTCCAGACCTCTTGATTTAATTATGTCGCCTGTACCACTTCTAAGAATCGATTAGGCCCTAAACTCTTAAAAGTGCAATATTCTTGATAAATTTTCACATCAATTAGCCGCGCTTACCCAAAACTGGCAGTCGAAGTTTAAGGTCCTTAAAATGGTGTATCAGAGGTCCGCGTGGTCCGCGCCTAAAGCAAAAAATTAAACGCTAGAAACAGACTTTAGTTTATCAAGGGTGTGAAATGTACAGTCTCCTTACGCCGTCCAAAAAATACAATCCCCCTGGCGTGTGGCTAAACTTGACATTTCAAGATACACCGTCTTTAAAGGTAGAACTAGGCCGCTGGTCTAGACTATTTACAGTATGCAGATATATGGTATGTGGGTATGCAAAACACGTCAGGTTTCGCTCGTCTATTAAATGCACTAGTGGGCTACTTGCTGTTGCAAGTAAATTAATAATGAATAATATAAAAAATATTTCTTCAATATAGGCCTACCCAAAAACGTGGCAGGTCAGAGATTTGAAAGGTCCCTTAAAATGTTTTATCAAGATCAGATCCGCCGTTTGTCCGGTAGGCCTAGAGAGCAAACAAATTTAAACTAAAAACACCAGAGCTATTTTAAATTTTAATCAGGGTAGTGAAATTGAAGTCTGCTACGCTCATCCAAAAAATACAATCCACCCTGGCAGTGTGCCGCTAAACTGTGACATTATTACGAGATATGCCTACTAGACTTTAAAAGGTTAGGAACTAGGCCCACTGGTCTAAAGACTAGTTTACAGTATGCAACTATTATTAATGGAAATGTGGATATGCAAAAAACAACATGTTCAATGTTTGGCGGGGGGGAGGGGGAATTGGTGTTTTAACATCACTCGGTTACTGGTTTATGGGATAGAGATTGTTGTGCCAAGGTCTTTCATATATTGTATTCCCACGTTTCCGTCAGTAATATAGGCCTACCCAAGTTTGTTCATTTAGTAAGATGTTCCTGCTTCCTACCCATGTTGGGGAAAATTAATTACCTGTACTTTGTTATTGGGGTTTGACATTCATAACTTGCAGGCCTGCAATGATTTATTGACTTTGTTTTTTCACATCCAAATTAGACACGTAGGCCTATCATACCGGTAATTAAACTTTATTTTTGGTATTCAATATATAGGAGGCCCTACAAGCCGGGGTACCTGAGATCACCAGTTTTGGAACAAAGCATTCTTCATTTCTAGGCAAAAACTATATAAATAACACAATTATGGATGCACAACAATAAAATTAATATTATCGATAATCGAAACAGTGACTGCATTATCGATTTAAAAAAGTGATTTTTTATCAGTCAGGCGTTATTAGTTTAAATGTTAGTTTATTTGGATTAAGGGCGTGTCGACCGTTAGGTCATAATGCGCCACTCTAGCCTAGGGGATATGGGGAGGAAAATCCCATGTTGGTCAGAACCACCCACATGTAGGGGGAGAAAAGGGAGGGATCTCATCGTTCTCACGTTGAGGTCATTATCGTTTGTGTTGTCATCATGATCGTTGGGGAGGTCATCAAGGGAAAGGGGAGCCCGACGACGACGACTGCCAAAGCTCGCCTCTAATTTCAGGGACTAATGTACTCCCCTGCTTACCATTTAATGTTTGTGAGATGGACTTAACATCTTTACTAGCCTTTTTTTATTATTAGCAAAGCCATGCTCTGGACTAATTCTACCCTGGGCCAGATTGGATGTCTTAAAAAGCCATCACCAAATTGTTTCCTTAGTAATAGTGTCATGATTGAACCTCTGGGATCACGAAATGAAAGATTTTTTATTTATTATTATTCACACAAGATGGGATTACAAAGCGATGGTAGCCTATGGTGGTCCGTGGAAACTTTGAAAACTTAAGATGTCAAGTTTTGGATAGTTTGTTTCAGAAAATAGAATATGCAGTTGAATAATATTTCCATTACCGGTAGGCCTACCGATATTGATTATCATTATCGTGTAGGCCTACATCCCTTAAATCAATAGGCCTAATCATAATTCATAAACATAGCTTTTTAAAGTTTTTTTTAAAAAGTGGTATGGTATTTAATTTTTAATTGAATATTGGAAATATTTAGGTAGGTAGTAAAAAACACATACCATAGGGCCAACAATGTTGGTTTCTGTAACATTGTAAAAGAAGACACCCGGCCGAGTCTTCGAAGGGCCTTGCTTTCGTGTTTTTCTGTAATAATGACCAACAATATACATTTACATTCAAATTTTAAATTGGCTTTGTCTGTAAAATGGAAATTTTCTATGATGATGATGATGTTTGATTGTTACTGTTTGTACTGTATCAATCTTTGTTTGTAGTGTACATTAATAATTTTAAAGTTAAAGAACATGTAGTTAATACCTTTATAGGCATACTACCTATCAACTGGTTAACTACTGTACAATATGTATAATACTTTATATTGTAGTAATATACGAATATTAAATATAAAATATATAATACATTCTATATTATATTGCTTCTGAGTATTTTATTTTATCTGTAGACTTACGATATAGGCCTATCTTGTAGTGTTGACGTGATGGGCTTACTCCTAGGATCTCGTCATTTAATCTTCTCTTGTTGCAAGCATTCCATAGGACCATAATGCATTTTAATAGACGATTTTCAAAATCACCAGCGCCCTCTATAACGCGCGCGCAAAGCATTATGAGAGAAAGGGCACTTACATTCTAAATGCCATATGCTCGGGTGTGTGGAGAACTGGTTTCCAACAATGGCAGTGCAGTCAGCCACAATCCCAATCATATGGCATTTAGCATGTAAATTCCCTTTCTCCCATACTGCTTTGCAACGGAGCGTTTCTGAAAATGTTCTATTGGACTGCACTGGAATGCAAGCACTCGGGGTTTGACTGAAACGTCGCACTATCCCAACGTGGAGCAATGTGCATAAAACCTGGATAAGTCAGGGAAATTGTTTGTATTTCTGGTATTTCCTAATTTTACCTCAAGCAGGCCTATCTCTACAACCCAATAAATTTAATCTTTTCTAGCAGGCAAGCCCCCAGATCTCCATTATAATATGCGCATGCCATATCGCTACCAATCGTAACATTCTGAGGTAAAATCCATTCTCTTATTTTTCTAATCCTTTGAAAAATACAATTTTTGATCTGGAAAACTTGAAAAAGTCAGAGAATTTGGTATCCAAATCAAGTTGACACCCTGCTTTTGGAACATCTATCTAACGATAATTTTGTGACAAAACTGAAAATGGACAATCAGGCGCGTCAAAAATCTATTTTTCCAGGGGAGGCAAACTTTCCCAGGAAAAGTACTTAGTTACATAATATGCAACTAATGTCCTTGAGTCAGTGGCGTACGCTGGAATATATTTCGGGGGGCCTTGGACGAACGACTCAATGGGTTGGGGGGTAGTAATTTGATTGATGTACAGCACGGGAAGCATGAATTGCAAATATTTGTATAGCATCACATGTTCTTGTAATACGATAATATTTTAAGTCGTACAGGTGAACGTCTGCCACATTCTGGTAATACACATTCGTTGTCCGAGCGTAGATCTCATTATAGGCATGCCCAAAGAACTCCCCAAAGAATGGTCAACAGGAAGAATGTGATACGCTCTATGGCTGTTCCCAGAAGTATCCAGTGCTGCTGGATTATAGTTCCTCTTCCTCCATCCTCTTGCTCCTTGCAGGGTTTAGCTTCCTGCAAAATAAGGATTTGGTGTTTGATTACAAGAAAACCTACTATAAATGTGTTATGAAGGTATAGCCTAAAATGCATAACAATGTTTTCGTTCTCATTGGTTTAATGACCCAACACCTCCGCAGTTTAGGGTACCGGTACTCGGCACCTTTACCATCACATAGCATTTCAATCCAAAATAAGAAAGAAATCCATATTTTTTTGTCATTTTTTTTTTTGCAGCAAAAAAGAAATAAACAATTGAGCGAGCGAAGCAAGCGTCTCCACTTGACTCTTGTGGCTCAAATGTCTGTTTTTTTTGTTTGTTTGTTTGTTTGTTTGTTTGTTTGTTTGTCTGTTTTTTTTTCTGTTACTGCTTCGATACAGGTCGCACCGTTTCTCTGATCGACCTGAAATTTTGCACACATGTACATACCACCTAGGCCGGTTGCTGTATAGTTTTTGAACAAAATCCGATCGTTGGTTATAAAAAAAATTTAATTTAAAAAAAAAAAATGTACCGATCGTTATGAAATTTTGCAGGGTCAATAAGTTCAACATTCTCTCCTATTTTCCAAATTTTTAGCTAAATCGGTCAAGACCTTAAAGACTTATTGCTAATCATATTTCGAAAAATGATGTTAAAAATGAAGGAGGCAGTGAAGATACAAAGATACACTTTAGAAGGCATGACGTGAATTAGAACAATGCAAAGATGTTGGAATAGTATATAATGTCAATATCCAGTTAGGCCTACACTGTGTGGTGGGCCTTATGGGAATGTCGTACTCGGGTCATGTTGCACGTACCGGTGCTCGCTCAACAACGCGTCCAACTGAGCGTTTTCATAGTAATTAGTAATCCTCAAAATTTCATGTCTGTTTCCATTACCTATTCAACTTCTTGTCTTTTAAGAATATATTTCTTTCTTTGATATTTCTATATTGTGATCAATATCTAAAATATTCCCACATATTGATATTGCATCGAAAAAGTTTGGTAGATTTTTAATAAAATAAATATTTAACATTTTTGCTTAGTTATAATCCTGCATTTATATGATAAGAATTCATTCAAATTATCAATTGTCATGTCAGTGTGCCAATTGAAAGTGATCAATTTGTTCAGAAAATGTTCTAAATGTGAAGTGATGTGTTACTAGTTAAATCAGTTAGCGCATTACCTGTGGTAAGCAAAGCACAATACTGGCAGGTTTAGCGCACAAATAGTTGTAAATTATCTGTGGCGGAGCTTTGCTGTGGGCATAGCGTGAAAGTCCGATGATGACGATTGAAATAATGATGGAGCTGGCCACAGCCATCATTCCCGTGCAATACACAAGCACTGAAACAC
Organism: Sweltsa coloradensis; assembly: GCA_024449915.1. NCBI lineage: Eukaryota > Metazoa > Arthropoda > Insecta > Plecoptera > Chloroperlidae > Sweltsa > Sweltsa coloradensis. The sequence continues at coordinate 310,354 of JAMZAV010000893.1, read as the reverse complement.
GTCAGAGTAGGGTTCTTTATTATTTCAATTATTCACTTGTACCCAACGCAGAGTTGGACGTGGCAACAGATAATGATGATGATTCATATAGTACCTGTACATACGGGAACATGGACCAAATGCTACATTAAACAGTGAACACAGACTAGCGTGCGTAAGACACTTCCCTAATGAGCATGAAAATCAAGGTCTTAAGAGGGAATGGGACACATTGGTCTGTTGACACAAAGCTATTCACTAGGCCAGGAAGTATCCGACGTATATGAACTTTGCAAAGTTGTCAGTAAAGCATACAGGGACAACATAATGGTGGTAGCAGGTAGATTATCAATATTTTGCATTACACCCTAATTGTCCAGAAATAAATCACAAATATGGCAAATCTTTTAACTATTTAACAAAGTCAAAAATTGTGAAAATCAATTTACTGTTTTTATGTCATTTTTTTTAATAAAAAATAGAAAATTGTGACTATCGAGCCCTTTGTTTCTACTTCCATGACAACTGTCCAAAATTTAAACCATATTATGTGGTGTAAGTTAGCCAAGGAAACAGGAATTTGCCAAAAATGTTTGTCATGACTCATGCCATTTAATCATTTTTGTGAATTGTTTCTTGTCTAATTTCCAAAATGATGAAAATATATTGAAAGTGTACGATCGTAGGGCTGTCCTTGTATGATTTTTTTACAACAAAGCAAAGTTTCCTGCTTCCTGGCCAAAAATAAGCTATTTGCTAAGTGCCCAAATGTGTCCTATTAAAATTCAACATAGAAAAAATGTATTTATTTAGTATGTCCCACTATAAAGTTTTAGAAATGTGTGACTTTAAAACCTTTCATTTACACTTCCATGATTTCAGAACATCTGCAATAGTCAGTTAAGCAAACAGGAATTTGCCTAAAATGCATGTCCTATAATAATACCCATTTTGCCAGAACCCCCAAGTACATAGTAATTTGCTTTGGGTTGGCTTTCAATCTAGTATTTCTTCTGAAGCATGCAACCACTAGTGAGTGGACATAACATAAACTGCAGTATAATAATTATCCCACACATAACAAAAACTTGTAAAAATACAGCCAAACCTTACACACTCAAAAGAAATGAAATCTTAAAAAAAGGGCCAAGCTCATCTACCCTTCCACATTTGCGCATTCTTAATTCATAAACGTACAGTGTCCCGTAACAACACCCTTGAAAAGCTTGGCAAAATAGAATTTGCAACTATTAATTTAAACGTAATAGTTCATCCAAATTCTTTTTTTCTACTTAATTTTAACGTAATGGTCATGCAAATTCTATTTTGCCAAGCTTTTCAAGGGTGTTGTTACGGACACTACTGTTATGAATTAAGAATGCGCAAATGTGGAAGGGTAGATGAGCTTGGCCCTTTTTTTTTTAGATTTCATTTCTTTTTAGTGTGTAAGGTTTGGCTGTATTTTTACAAGTTTTTGTTATGTGTGGGATCTCATTACTTTTTCAAGTTCCATTGCAAAATTATTTGTTAAAATATAATAAATTTATCAAAGTCGATTGAATTGCTATGGTATTACCAATTAACAATAGAATGAAAAAATATAGTGGTACAAAGACTTGCTTTTTGTAAACAATGTAGGCGATTATTGTCACATAACTATAGTTACTTGTTGATTGTATGCCTGTATAAGGCTTATTTTAAAACCTTTATTTGGAAGTCTTCCAGCAATTTTTTTTAACTTTTTATTTCAAAGGGAATTACATCACTATTACCTTAATGTCCATGTAAAATATGAACGTTGTAGCCCCACCCGTTTGGTCAGAATCGCTGGGCAATTGAAACTGACGAATTAGTTAGTAGTAGTAGTAGCCAGTAGTAACTAACGTCTTTAAAGTGATTTTGAGCATGTTTTAAGTCATATTTTCACCAAGAAGGAATGCTCGTACCCCAACCAAATTTGGCATGTGTTGTCGGGTACCTAAATCCCCTCGATTTTGATAGTTTTCAAGTTCACATCACGTTTCATGATGGCTGGGTGACACCTCGAAATCACCCCAACTCTGCTTGCTGTATAAGATGCCTGAGTGTGTAGCGCACCGCGGCTTGGCTGCGGCGCCCTAACGGGCACCTAGATAACAGTTGATCATCACCGCCAAGTTTGCTGTTGTAACTTTATTCTTTGCAGAACCTTTACGTTATCTATCCCCTCTGTGGTTAAAATTGTTCTACATTAAAGAACTTTTTATTATAGATTTTTCTAAATATCTAAAACCTTATTAAATTATTTTATTTAACAAGTCAAAGAGAACTAAACTAAGTAACTAAACCACACAAAATGTATGTTGAATTAGCTGCCTAAATACACATTATAAAATTGAACTCTCTGCTAAGTTGACTCACCAATACGAGGGACGCTGTCAGCTTGTGCGGGTAAAGCCCAGCCGACGGCGAGGAGGAACATGGAGATCAGCACCAGATCCAAACACAGCACGACCATTTTGCCAGGCTTGAGCGGCGTCATCCAGAAGGACAGCAGACACAGGATGCTTATCACTTGAACAAACGGCATTCACATCGCATCGATTATTTATATAGAACACAGCACGACCATTTTATAATTATAATTTGTAAGCTATGGTAGGTACTCAAAATACAATTGGTCATTTCATACATTAATTTAGTTCATTAATAAATGTCACTTAATATTTAATTTGAATTTGTGACCAAAATTATTATCTTTTTATTTTATACATTGTTGTAATTTAAAACTTTACTAAGCAAGACCTATAGTTGATTATTGTGTCTGCATTTGTGTAATTAGTTTTATAGTTTTCCTCCTTCGTAGATAAAATTTCTCTACTGAGTGGGATAGACGGTAAATAAATAAGCACGGGAAATACCACATTATTTTGTACTGAGCAATTCTCATAATCCTTGTTGCAACTCTCATGTATTGTGTTATTGGTTGTACGAGTCTACTCACCTACTAGCGGCACGCGCAAGATGCTGTGGTAGGCTCGGCCCCCCCGCTGTAGCTTCATCCTCAAGATGAGGGCCGAGAAGGACATCTCAGAGTCCCTGTCTGGATCCAGGTCCGCCCACGGAGACTTAATCCAGGTTGTCTCTGCCAGGAGCTCCACCACCCCCCACTCGGAACCCGTCCTCTGCTGGTTTAACTGAAAACCTCTTTTTATTAGACTATTCTCATGATTATATTATTGTTGTTGCTTAACGTCTATTAATGCACTAAAGCTATTCGAGATGGTGATAGATGACGATGAAGGACGATTTTTAAAAAAACATGCTTTATGCGGTATTCAAACTCACGTCTTTGTTCAGTCATACACTTTGGACCAGACTTCTAATCGTTTGTGCTGCCGCGGACTTTTTAATTTAACTGCAGTAAATTTTGTTAAAATGAAAATGAGTTGAATCCCATTTTTTTTTTTTACAAAAGTGTGTAGTGAACTTGCCCTTGTTCCGTTCTCTACGATCGCGAGGTCTATGAGTTTGTTCCTCGACCACACCCCCAGCTGTATCTCGCACACCTGTAGATCGTGTGGCCAGGCGCTCAGGTCTAGGTCGCACCAAGCCTCCATCTGAGCGGGAGTCCTCCACGTGACGGACCCTTCAGATGTCACCGTCATGCCCGCGTACCCGAGTAGCGCCTTGCCGTTGTTTGCAGCACTGTAGTCAACAAGTATATTTATTTACGATGAGACAATTCGTTGAAACGTGTCACAAAAAGCACAAAACAGTTTAGAAAATACTGACAGTGATCTGTGGTTTTGTGACGATACTATACTATAACCACAACATTTTTTTTTAAAATTTGACACTAGACAGACATTTACCAAATTGACCCATTTTTTAGAATTGACATCTGGCTACCCTACCCAATGCACATTTCCACCCGGACTGTTAAGTCCATCGTCGCTTTTAGCCCTCATGAGCATTCAAGGATTGATCTGTAATTGTAAAAACTAAAAAGGGAAGCCAAACTGAGCTTAACTATTCAAAGTCAGTATGTATTTTACCATCTGTTCCTGTATAGTGTACTGTACACCATTCCAAGCCGGGCCGAGTAATTGCGCGGAAGCTCCACTTCACAAGTCAGCCATATTGTTGGATCTCACCACTACCACTACAGTACTTACTTGTAAAGGATGATCTCGGGCTGCCAGATTTCGTTGTGAGCCACATTCAAACTGGTTAAGTTGCCATAATCACTCGTTCGCCAGCGAATCTTTTCATCTTGCCAACTCTGAAAGAAACACAGACACGTGTTCTGTACTTTGCACATTAAAGTAGTTAACAAGCTGTTATGGTTTCTACATCAACTGTTTTTTTTTCTATTTTTAATATTAAATAATAATTTACTCAAGCAGATGAAAGCAGTCCAGGTATGAGGGGATCTTAATTTGTAAATTTATTTCAAATCCCATAATCTTTATGATTATTTAAAAATATTAACCAAAGAACTATATGTTTTATTAAAGTCTAATATTGTTTTATATTTTCTGAAAATTAATACTGCAATATAAAACTTTTCTAGAAAGGCGTACTTTGTCATACAATGTTGCTGTTTTCTTTAAAATTTAATATGTAGTTTGGAATAAGAATAATTATTTTAAAACAAATAATAAATTATTAATAATTGTCCTTGGGACCGGCACCTCCACCAACACCTCTGCTGTGAACGCCTCTAAAGAATCTAGCGTCCAGTTGTGTACAAAGCACCAATTAAAACTCTGGATGGTGATATTTTATTTTTTATTTAGGTAAATCGTGAAACCAGGTGATGGAAGTGAAGCTGTGGGAGGACAGGAAAGAGCGGGGGAAATTATGGAGAAGCAGATGCAGGATGAAGAAACGCTGAGCCGGGCAACCTTGGCACAATGTTTCGTGGCCTCGATGTCGGTGTGATGAACACCACTGGGCCCGGGGTAGAATTGGCCCAGAGCATGGCTCTGCTAATCGTAAAAGGCGATTCAAGAGAAAAAGTCCACCTCGCAAACATCAGCTAGTAAGCGGGGATATATTACTCCCGAACCTAGAGGCGAGCTCTGGCAATCGTCGTCGGGGACACTGCCCCTTCCCTTGACGACCCCGGCGACGATGACAATGACACCACGAACGATGACGAATACGATGACGACCGCGACGTGAGAACCCCCCTTCCTCCCCTTACCCGTGGCTGGTTCTGACCAGCATGGCCACCTCCTCCCCCCCCTAGGCTAGAGTGGTGCATTATGACCTAACGGTTGACGCGTCCTTAATCCAAATAAACCAAAAAAAAACACTCAACCCGACATTGTTGTAAATGAGTGTGGATTATTATTGTAGGTATTTATTCAAAGTAATTTTGTTTTATTGCATTTTTCAAAAACCCTGTTATGCTCTCTAAATTAAATTGTAAAGAGTTGCTTAAAATCAGAGTCAAGATAAAATAAGCTTTTATATTACATGCTAAAGTATTGTAAACAAACCATAGACAACTTTGCATTAGTTGATAGGACTGATCTCTTCTCATCCTGGAAAAAATGAAACCATCATTAATTTCAAGTAAGCCTTTATTAATTCTTTATTACTGTACTGTAATAAAGTTTAAAATAAGTGAAGCTGAAAATAAATCATGGACTTAAATAGTACTGCCAAACTTGATTTTAATTTGATTTCAACTTAAAAATAGCGGAAAATCACACACAGCACCTTATCTACTAATGCAATCCAATCCAATGTAAAAACATACCTAATGGGCTAGTCTCTTGAAACCAATGATCCAATTATTGAAATAGAATCTACAAAAATTACTATTAATATTTTAAGGGTGTGTCCATTTGTCAAATTTAATCATTATATTAGGTATTTAAAATTGGTAGGGTTAAAGTAATGGGTCGATCAGTCGTACAGTAAACCATCATTCTAATTCATTGTCTTACCAAATGACACCATTTATCTAGGTAATTTAGTACTATAATACTGCACTGTGCTTTAAAAATCCTATTCCTCAAATGTGGCTAATTGCCGAATCGGCAATCAAGAAGGTCAATGATATCTTAAAGGGGCTAATACGCCAAACAATTATTTTTTACCACATAATCTACAGCTACACTCAAATGACAATTAAAAAAATTACATCTTGTTACTGTGATTTTACACAAATTTTGTAAGATTTTTATTCTGCAATTGCTGAAAATTGGCGTTTTGTGAAATTTCTTAAATAAGCTTTAACTTGCTGATTTTTTGTTCCACCTAGATACTAGAGCATCGTACCAATCTAAAATGGCCCTTTATAAAATCATGTTTGAAACTGCACGCAAGTATACAATCAAACACGCAAAAATATACCTTCCAAAATCACACGCTTTCTTGGTAATAAGCATACCTATTTTCACCAAACCACTTGCCCAAATTTGGCAAATTACAAAACAAAATAAAGCAGATTTACAGAAAAGACTGCCAAGTATGTCAATAATGATCAATATTTTCTTGGATCAAAATCCCCCAAGATCAAGGGGAATAAAGATCGTCACCATGTTATTTCTTATGGGAGATTTTTGATGATGGGAACTATCTCGAAAATTACTAAGTTTGACAATTTTTTTCGGCTAATGGCGGACCCAATAATTTTTCTGTAATTTCTAAATTCATAACAAGTTAGCCTGAATGAAATATGTTTTTTGAGTTTAGTGGGTGAATACCCCGTCTGTCATTAATTTTGAAATTTATTTATTTATTGTAGAAGAAAGTGACATATCTTGTAATAAACAATTATAGGGATAGTATTAATGTAATGACAAAACCCAACTCCATTCCTCTATAATGTACACTCCCAGTCAAGGGCTAGTCTAGATTTTAGAATGTTTTGTACCAGATTAATATGTTGGCACTCAAAGTCTAGCAAAACAGTTGTGAGGCGGTCAGCGTCTGTCACCGGGCGAACATAGGGGTCGTAGTTGGTCAGAAGATCGCGACGAAGTTTCTCTTGTGTGGTCAGAGGCCTGCTAATTTCTTCCACTTCCTCTTTACCTGCATCAATTAATTGAGTTAAATTGCTGTATTAGAACTACATACTATATACTTGCTCCAACGAAAGAATGCAGATGCTTGGTAGTGGTGAGGGTTGAATGAATGGGCGGTAAATGGAATGTCGCCTTTGTCTATGGAAGAGAAACATCTTTTACGAACGCAAGCAAAATTTATCTGTGCTAGATCACAGAGTTCCTCCATGTGCAAGATCTACCTGAGCTAGCATGAATAGAGTTGATAAAGTTGTTATGTTGGGAAAACAACTTCGAGCCATCTGCATTCTTTCGTTGGGACCACTGTATAATGACATACCTTCTCAGGCACCCACCCACATAGCACGATATTTGATTCTGAATTGTGGGAGATTTCTTCAACTACTGGAACTGGTTTCTTTGATTTTTGGATGAGCATAGCAAAGACTTCAATTTCACAATTTGATTATCATGATAAAAATGTCTCCTAGGATCTTTTTGTTTTTTGTCTGATTCTTTGCTACCGCTACAAACTCTAATATTGATGAACTTTTCAAAGGAACTTTTAAATCTCAAAATCTGGAACCTAGAACTGCCGTGTTTTGGGGCACAATGGAAAGAATATTTCTTATGAATTCTTACTTTATTATTTTTAAAAATTTACATTACAATCTTTTGACTGGTCGCTCTGCACTGAGAAAACGTCTACTTCAATATTGATGACATGTTCAGAGGACTGGGGTGTCAGATATGTGAGTTTTTTGGGTAAAATAAAATTAAATATTTCTTATGAAAATCACACTATTATGATTTTTTTATGCATGTAGAAAAGCAGGAGGTATATTTGCTCATCCGACAACGCTATCGACTATAAAAAAAAGTGTTTGCGAAGAAGACGTAAGTCCATTTACCTAAGAGGTTGCGGTAGCTTTTATGCTCAATCAAAGGAAATGTTGATCAAGCTAGTGAATGCTCAATATAGGTGGAACCAGTTAAGGTGGCGGTCGCCGAGGGATCGCAGCACTGTCGCATAGCTGATGCTCTCGCAAGTGGCCAACGGAAAAGAAACAAATATGCTAGCGTCCTGGGCAATGCTCATGCTCCTAAAGTAGAACAACCGCTTCTTGAAATCGCCTCTGAAAAGGCACACCCGGTTTACGAATTTTTGAATTGCTTGCCATGATACAATAGTAGTAGTAGTAGTAGTAGTAGTAATTTTTTATTGTAGCACTTGGCTATTTTACATATTAATACATGTTATAACAATACAATTTATAATAATACAATTACATATTATTTATCCACACAAATTAATTTAAAAATATATATCTATATAATGTATGTATGTATTATATCAATTCAGGAAGCAGATGTAAATTTTTGTAATAATATTATAATAATAATAAACAGGTAGGTCACATGCATTCTGCATTAGTACTGTTAATCCCAGAAAGTTCCCTGCTCATATGATTTAGTAAATGTAAATGTAAATGTAATAAAAGAATATTTTGAAGGCGAACGAGACAACTTTCATATGTCAAAAAATCTAGCATAGCCATCAAAATCAGAGTGTGTTGGGAGCAGAAAAGCAGTAAATTTGAAATGGCCATTGCCAACGAGCAAAAAAAAATTTAGTTAACGCATTTATAAAATCAATATTTTGCTTATACTTAAATCATTACATAATCTTGTTTAATTATTAAAATATAAGTTTATACTATCAAATATAACAATGATTGACAAAATCACTTATTAGTGGTTGTGTGCAAATTGTTGATGTTGGCATACTTTCGCTGGCTTGACCTTGACGACTGCCAGGTTATCTGGTTCCACCTATATCACAACAAATGTTAATTTCAAAAATATTGTTATACAACTTTTTTTAAATCATATTTTGAGACATCCCACTCAATTTAAACAAGAAATGTGAATATGAAGTTTGAATATATTCACCGGTACTGTTGTTGTTCAAGCAATTGAAGTGCCATTTCCCCCACACTCCAGACCAAGTGCAGAAACTAAAGTAGCGGATCAGCAACGGATTTGTGTCCTGCCAGAATAAGAATGGTTGGTCGTCACCCCAGTTCCCAATGGCTGAAATCAAGGAAAACACTCTTAACTAAACAGTAACATGCAGCTTTGTTTATTTTAAATGGCTTGGAGAAAGAGAAGATGAAAACATAACATTCAATTATGGGGAAGAAGTATAAACCAATAACTTTGTAAGGCTAGCTTATATTATTATATATAATTATATTATATTATTATTAGTGTGACATTGCCAGTTGGAGGTAAAGAAGAAAGACAGATTCAAGCTGCGGAAATGAAATTTTTAAGGAGTGTAATGGGAGTTACGAAGATTGATAAGATGAGGAGCACGAAGATAAGGAAAGAACTAGGAGTAGAGAGTTTAAACTTTAAGCTAGGGAAAGAAAGGCTGAGGTGGTTTGGACACATGAAGAGGATGCAGAAGGACAGGATCCTGAAAATACAGTATGAACAAGACGAAGGAAACAAACGGAGAAAAAAAGGGAGGCCCAGACTGAGATGGGAAGAAGTTATAGCAATGGATTTGAAAAGGAGAAATGATGCTTGGGAAAGGATTAACCAGGAAAGATGTTGTGGGAGAAGGCGTCAGGCATGGCTACCGGTACTCCGGAGCAAAAGGGTGGGACCCCACCCCAAGAATTAGTTGGATAGGATCCATTCAACCTATTATACACAAATTTAGTTGGATATAGAGTTGTCGATATAATGAATTATTCCCATTAGTAATTATATTTTTTCTACATTGTTCGAAAAATTGTGAATCAAAACGAGCTGGGGATTTGATGTTTTTTAGAGAGCTTTTCGGACAACTGTCTGAATATAACTAGCTTAAAGCGGTTTATGCCTTAAAAACCTATAATATTTATAAAATAATATGTTATCTAGGACGTAAAGGTTTTTCACGAAATTTAGGTGAAATCCAAATAGTTTTATCAGTTTTTGGTCAATCGTGAATTTTTCTACTTTTAACCTACACAAGTTCATATGAACCTAGTTAAACTTTGACGGCGGTAATTGCATCACCCTCAATAGACGAGCCCTTGTACAGACTTCCGAAAAGTAATCCATGTTTTATCCCAGTTTTTCACGTTGACTGAGGTCATCCAGCTCTTCAAGTAATGCACACGATTTTCGGAAGCTGTAAAAGGTCTCGTCCTGAGATGCATTAAATGTAGATATTCGAAACTACCAGCTGAAATCGTCTTTGTTGGCCGACTATGAGTAGGCAAGCTACCGAACCAAACCTAAAACCAAATTTGTTAATATATATATATATATATATTATTCTAAACTCAATGGTACCTACCTATACTATGTTCATTTATGTGGTAATGTTTCACTCATTTAAGTTCTTATTATTGTGTACCTAGTTTAACGGTGTACTTATTTCTATCAAGCTATAAACCATGAATGAAAGGTAAGATGAGCTGAACTGTCCAAGGTATCCTTACTTCTTCAACTCTGTGTCGGTTGAACTGAAATGGGCGAGTTATATTATCAGTTTCCTTGTGTTTGTTATAGGCTACAAATGTCACACAATGTGCATAGTATCTACCTAGAATCCCATCTTTCGACATGCTAATCCAGAAAGTCTTCAACTCTGTGTCAGAAAGAAGTTTTGGCGTGCGCACAGTTTGCTTGGATCCTTTTCTCTGAGTGCGTCGGATGTCCGAGAAAGTGTTCTTGCCTGCCCCTAGCACCACTTCGTAAACCTGAAAAGTTAATTTTAATTTTTTATTATTGAATACAAGACAGCGACAAATTACAATTTATTAATTCTCAAAAGAACTGTTTAGTTACTTAAGAACTTACTTTTGTTAAAACTGTATTATCACGTAAATGAAAATATATTCAAATATAATAATCGGTATCAATTGTCTTGATTTCAAATATTTTTTTCCATTTAGTAGGCTTACAGCCTTTTTGTCATTCTTTACACGTAATTCATTTTTAATTAAATTCTGAATTTATTACTTAACATTATATATACCTACTTAATATAATATATAACATTTGACTATTTTTTTAAGCAGGCTATAATTCTTAAAAAAACACATTATGTATTGTAATAACTTATTCAATGTTCTGCAGCGTTCTACCATAGAGTTATAAATAGTAGTTCCATGCTCCGACCATGCCACAAAATCATCGGCAAACAGCATAACCTCCACCTCCTCTGTTTCCTCCATCTATACCTTGTTGTGGATGTCATCCATCACTATTATAAATAGCAGTGGTGACAGCATATGCCACTATTAAATATAATTAATTTCAGTGGATTCTCAGAATCTTTTCAAACTAAACACTCATAACCCTCATCAGCCAGGACTAAGATAAATGTATAAGGTCTTGTTAAGCCACCACTTTCTATAAATCTGGTAGATTAACATCTGTCTAATATCGTATCGATAATATAATACACAAATATTTCTACCTTTTCGTAATATACTGTGCTAATGTAGAAAAATATTATTTTTTTACATACTGTAGGTACTTTGATTATTTTAAATAATTCTCTTTCAGTGAACACAATTTTGATTCATTTTATTTCACATTTTAAATTTAATAAAATATGTTTCAAGAATATATTACTTATATTGTCTTATTGTCGTTGTAAAATTTTTAATTATTATTTGAAAATTTTGAAAACTTCCTTTTATTATTTTGGGACATTAGTGTCTTCTAGTTTTATTATTGTCGTTTGTAAACGAGATTTTTAATTGAATACGATAGCCGCGACTAAATATCCTTACCGGGTCTGTGTCGCTGGGGTCAGCTGTGGGCGAGAGTAGAATATGCGCATCGCTCCGGGCGCGCACCATGAACCGCATTATGAAGGTGTAGTTGGCGTGCTGGGCACCGGAATCAGTCACGTGGTAAAACTTTGAGTAGCCATACCGATGAGTGTCCAAGACACTGGTACACTTGTCTACAAAATAATGTCATTCAACTTCTCACCAATAATAAACACAATAAATCATTTTATATTTATTTTTTACTCGATAGGACTTTTAACTTTCTATAACCACTAATAAATAACTTAAATATGAGATTGCAGGTATATGTGTGAAAATATTGTAGTATATTATAATAATAGATGTACATGGCCATAACTAGTGGCACAGCTAGGAATTCAAAGGCTTGAGTGCAAGTCTACTAGATGGGCTTTCTTGCCCCCCCCCCCCCCCCGCTTGCCTTGGGCCCCACAATCTCTCGGGGCCCGCGGGTGCAACTGAACCCCTTGCATCCCATTCCTGTGCCTCCCCTGGCCACAACACTAGATGTTGCAGTGATAGACAGAGAAAATAGGGAAAAGGTCCAAAATACAATATTCTATAGAGCATATAACACTCAAATTCAGCACAATACCTACAAAATCAAATCAAAATTACTTAAAAATAATTATTTCTTTTCTTTACCCTAACTAGGCACATCCGTGGTATAAATCTATCAACTCTTCTCCAAACTAAACTTAATTGCTAATAATGAGTAATTAAATTAATAATAATGTGCAGCTTAATGAACTGTTTGTTAAAATAACACACATAATGTAAGAGTCTAAACGTGGTGCAAAAGAGTGGTAGAATTATTTCAATAATCTTTAATTTTTTCTCAAATGTATGTGCTTTCATTGGCAATATTTTCAATAGTATGAAAACTCACCTGAAAATGCAGAATTGTCTTTTCTATCCTGAACTGCATTTACTGCTGCTAGGGACACAGCCAATATTAAAACAGCTATAAAGCCCATGGCTATTTGTATGCACAATCAGTATGTATGTATATGAAGCTACAGTTCAGCTTTGTTGTAGAGGAAGCTGGATACAGGGACACGATAAGGTATCATATATCTCTTCCCATGGGCCTGCTCTTCAATGAGCTGCCATCATTGGTGTGTTGTTTGAGGCTAATCTCAATTTATTCTACTAGTTTCAATCTTTATCAAGCAGGAAGGGAATGGGGCTTAATCAGCTGTAACAGGATAGCACTCTATGACACCATCAATAAAAGAAAATATTAATACGGTACCTATATTGCATTACAACCTAATAAAGAAAAAAATTACATTATTTTGTTTGCTACTTCTGAAATTTGTTATATTACATTAAAACTGTTACAAAATGTTCTAATATTTAGTTTCTTTCTTCAATTATGCTATAGGTATAGATTTGATTTTTAAATTTAGTAAAACTTTTTAAAAATCCCAAAATTAGCTCTTATATTATATTGTTCTTATATTCTTGTTACCCTTTTCAAAACCCATATGAGATTCCTTTGCACTTAAAATGGGTGACTACAAATTGATTTGAAAATGGCAATTTTCAGCGTTTCCAAGAATTGAAAACTTGCTTATATTAGTAGGTTCGTTTTTTTGTCCTGCACTGCCGTTGCTGGTGCAGGGTGTAAAACACAGACCTGGGTAAGTTACTTTTGAAAAGTAATAAAATTACATTGCTCATTACTTCAGCCAAAATGTAACTAAATTACTATTTAGTTACTTTTCCAAGAAAGTAATGAAATTACGTTACTTTTTATGAAAAAAAGTAGTGAAATTACTTTCAAAAATTACTTTTTAATTTTTAATGTATCTGACGTGCGGACGAGTATGACGCAAGTGCTTTGTCTACCGATGGCGGGTCTCAGACAGGGTGTTATCCTCGCCCACACTTTAAAACCAGCGGAGGCCTATCACAGAGATATTGTAGATATTGACGTATAGATGTATAGTAAATTATTGATTACGCGGGTGACATCTATCGGCAAAATGTTGTAACTACACTACAAGTGTAACAATTCGACTATCGATTTATTTGACACAGACTTGAATGTTTGATGTCAAGTAGATAATTACGTCGTCAACGGCGCTCGTCATAGGCGGAAGTACCAAAAGTAAACATGGCTAGGTTCTGAAATAAAAACTCGGGACTAGAAATCTCTCGATCAGACCTACGAAATGTCGGAAATGCTGCATGCACATTGTTCAAGCGGGCGATACGTAGAAAGGCAGCAGGCGCACTGGCCCAGTGACTGATTTTGATACACAAAGGCACGGTCCGCGTGGCAAAAGTAACGCGTTACTAACGCCAAATTACAATGATAAAAGTAGTGAAATTACTCTTTCGTTACTTTGAGAAAATTGTAATTAAATTACTGGCTCGTTACTGAAAAAAGTAATTTCGTTACAGTAACGCGTTACTTCCGTTACGTTACTACCCAGGTCTGGTAAAACACCAACACGTTATTCTGTCCCCGTGCAACTTACACTGCGGCGTTATTTTGTCCAGTGTAAACTTACACTTTACCGCGGTGTAACACCAGCTCCAGAGGTGAGTGTGCGGTGTAGTGCAGTGAAAAGATGGCGGCAACTAAAGTTTAACTGTGTTTTAACCTAATGTCAACATTTCTTGTAGGGTTTAAACCAGGAATAATCATGTTTTATATTACATACGTTATTTATTTCATACAAACGTAAATAGAAATCAAAGTTGTAGAGAATTATTTAACTGATCAAATGATGCTACACCAAAGCGTTATTTTGTAATCCCGTAGTGTAACTACACAATCGGCATTTTCCGGTCTACACCCTACACCGGCACCACAGAAAAGTGCAGGACAAAAAACGAACCTAGTGTCTCTTGCACAAAACGAGTATTTGGTTATTTTTTCTTATGCAAAAGAGCAAAGTTTTTTAATTGTTGGTGAAGGTGCCAGGTTGAAAGATGAAAATGGTTTGTTCAACAAAAACCACATTTCAATAATTGGTGGTCATGTTTGGTTGACGTGACACAAGTAGGCAGATAGAGAAGTGATGCGTATTAGGGTGCTTCGTTCACTAATAAATCTGAATATATGGATTGTATTTTAACATTATTTCAGCACATTTGAAATGTTTTAGCCATGTAAAACTTTGAAACCACATTTTTTGAAATAACTAATTACCAATGTAAGGGTTCAATTCCATTCTGTCAGAAAATATCACTTTTAAAATGTCCAAACTGCATTTCACCTAGACAACAATCTTATTCCCTATTCAAAATTATATTGTATTGTACTTGTTTATCCTAGTTCAGAGCTCTTTTGCTCAGATACAGAATATTGAACAGAATATTCCATAATTATTAATTAATATGCCTCAATAGTGGACAAACTTACTACTACTACCTTACACATACGCAAACTTACTTAAACAAACAAGGTACTAAACAAACTTACTTAAATTAGTTGTTGGATGAGCGAAGCGAAGACTTCAATTTCACTGACCCCCAAAAAATTTAGCTCGGGTGTTTTTTTTTGTTTGTTTGTTTTTTTTTGTTTGTTTTTCTGTCTGTTTGTTAACTCTCTACCAGGCAAACGGCATATCCGATCTTGATGAAAATTTGACAGGACCTTCGAAATCTCTGAACTTAGAGGTGTATTGTTTTTGGGTACAATCGAAGAAATATTTCTCATGAATATCGTACTTTTACGATTTTTTTCGATTTTTAGTGCGATATTTTCGTGAATTTTGGGCCAATTCTGACCAAACGGGTGGGGCTACAACGTTCATATTATACATGGACATTAAGGTTATGGTGATGTAGTACCTTTTGAAAGAAAAAGTTGAAATAGTTAGCCAGAATCCATAGAAATAAAGCTTTTAATATAAGTTTTTTACGGTAAATAATACCAATTGACAGGTAACAAAAGAAGCTTGACAACAATCACCTACAATGCGTAGGCAGCAAAACAAAGCACTTGCAAAAGTAAAGATATCCCATACAAACTAAAAATTTTAAAAAGCTCATCCATCAACGCGGCGGGACTTTAGCGTTTTCCTAGTTAAAATAAAATACATAATATATGTTTATAACCTATTTACGGTTATTCACTCAATGCTATTTGTCTTTTACAATTATTTCTCAGCTTGAACATAGCAATGTAATTGTTGAAAAAAGGGTTGAATATACTTTTGTCGAGGTATCATTCCAACTTATTGTTGAGCCCACAAATGAGTGGTACTTTAAGATACTTTAGGGAAAGACCACTAAAATTCTGAGAAAAAGCAAATTTTCCCCGTTTTTTTTAAAAGATGAATTGTGTTATGATTCTAAATAGACAATCATTATATGTTCATAATAACTAATAAGTCTATTTATGTTAATTTTGTTAGAGCTCTGTGTGGTTGTAATAATTACGGGATCTCCATTTACCGGTATCTATTTTTTAACATCCATTTACCGGTATCTATTTTTTAACAGAAGAGTTAAAGATTTTTTGTGAATTTTCTTCAACATGAAGCAAGGTCCCCTATTATGCAGACATACATATCTTTGCTAGAACTAAATATATTAAATCCTCAACTTGAATGACAAATGAAAATGTGTATAATATGCTCATGTGTCATAACACATAATGTAAATAATTGAAAAAAGTAAATAAATTTTTTAATTTTCCTATGATTTAAATGAGAAATTGTAACCGATACTGAGGTGCATCAATATTGGTTTATAACTACATTATAAAATTAAAATTTTCAATTGTGTTCATTGGTTCTCATGGAATTTCTCCCCAGGTAATACATTGTTAATTCAACAATGAAAAGTTAATAACAATGCCATTATTCTTTTTTCTTCTTTTTCAAATAATAACCACCTGATTAACATACACAAAAATCAGCTTATTATAGTGAAAACTTTAGAATTTGGGAGTTTCAGTGGTGTTCAGTTCAGTTCAGTTCAGTTCAGTGGTGGTGGTGGTGGTGTTTGAGGTCAGGTTAAAGAAATCATTGACGGAGTAGAACGCATTTTCGACAAGGTATGATTTAAGTTTAGATATGTTTGAATGGAATTTCGGATTCTACCTTTTTTTATGTCTGTTAGTATGGAGTTGAAGATTTTGCTACCTAGGTTGTTAGGGCGCTGCAGCCAAGCCGCGGTACATTACGCGCTCACTCTCAGGCACCTTTTACATCAAGCAGAGTTTGGGTACTTTCTTGGTGTCACCCAGCTGTCATGATACGTGATGTGACCTTGAAAACCATCAAAAGTGTGGGGATTTACGTTAAAAATTATTATTGCAAATTCTATTTTTCCAAGTTTTTCAAGATGTAGTTACGGTGCAGTGTACGTTTCTGAATTAAGAATGCCCAAATATAGAAGGTGCACATGAGCTTGGCCCTTCTTTTAGATCTCATTACTTTTGAGTGTGTAAGATTTGGCTGTTTTTTCACAAGTTTTTTGTATGCGTTTAGGACTGTATGCGTACCTTTTACTGTCACAATAAAAATACAACAACAAAAATCGATCAATTATTTTGTTAGCCTGTTCAACCCAATTTTAGTAGGCCCATGGTTTATACCATGATTTGTGTTGTTACTTGTTGCCTTTGTTACATTTTGTGTGTTATCTTATCTTGTATGATATGTAATTAATGTTCGTTGGCTTAAATAAAAATAATACATAAAAATAAAAAGTTAATAAAGATGACAAAATTGTAATATTACCGCCACTACTTCAAACTTGTGTCAGATTAGCAAACGTAAAAATATAAAACTTGATCAGACTAGCCAACACTCAACAACTTGACATTTGATTTGAAAGGTAAAAATGGAGACCGGAGTTCAAAGGGGTGTTGCTGGAAATACCAATATTCAGATTCCACCGAAACCATCTCCAAAACCTGGTAAATAATAGTAACTAGTAGATTATGGTACAAGCAGTTGGTAAACCGCAGTTATTTGAATTGAACAAGTTTAAAGACTTTACAGAAACCTCTTCACGTATGGGCGTGTCCTATGGTGTTATGAATGACTATCAAAATATAACCTTCAAATGAAACCTCTTGACTATTGTTATATGCCTAGGCCTAGCAGTGTAAGCTTCCAGTAGATTCAATTAACTTTAAAATATGACTTATCATATTTCTTAATTTAAAAAAAGTTGAAAAGTTGGAACCGGGTTGCTATAGAACCGTTCGGAACTGCAGTAAGAGAACTTCACCTTGAATACCATAACCTTCAAGTTTGTGGGGCTAAGCAGTGGATGAATGATCACCTCTATAAAACAACTTGCTAACATCTGTGTGTGTGTGTGTTTGTGATAGTGTAACGTTGTTTTACAAAGCCGTACTGTTCGGGGACAATGAACTTCTTAAGATGATTGCAGAGTTGTCTCTTGAAAACTTTAGAAAAAGTAGAGAGTAGGCCCTAAGTAATGAAATTGGTTTGTGATTAAACACTCCTGTAAACATTGTGCTTAGGCCTACTTCCTATTTTATGAACTCTGGTGTTATTATTCCATGCTTCCATCTTGTAGGGAAAACTCCACTTTTTAAAAAGATGCATTGAAAATAGAATAGGTCTAATTGTGAGAGGCTCGGCAAGCGATCGTCTGCAATGTTATAATTACATCGAGTTGAATCTCATCTGGTCTGGGAGATTAGGCCTATCCTGTTTTTAAATTCTTCAAACACTCTTTGATCTCTCAACAAGATATATTGAAATGGCATTACCTTTTTCCCCCTTTATTCCCTCTTGATGTGTAATCTGTATGGAATGGTGAGGGCTAGTTGTATTCAGTATTTGTTTTTTGTTTTATATGTCTTGTCTATTTTCCAGCACCGGTACTTCTCCTAAAGCCCATCCAGTGTAAGAAGCTACAGCAGGGCTTTTGAAAGGATTTTGAGTTCAATGGAAGTGATTGACAAGCTATCGTGACCGTGTACATAAATTGTGTTGTATCCTCTTTTGTGCAATCCTTGCTAGACATTGACGGGTTGCCGCGCACGGTTGCCACTTTTGCTTGCTGACTGAACCACCCATCTATCCCGCCCTTGAAGAGGTTAAATAATAAACAATAATATAATTACTATGTTTAGGCCTAACTTAAATTGTAACCCTGTATGTGATGGTCGCAAAAGCGTGGCACGAGTCGAGCAAGTCCAATCCTTTGACTCTTTCGTGGCATTGTGTGGCTAATAGCTGACCAATTTCGGATCTATTCACGGCCGTTCTTTCTGAAAACCCGGCCGTGCTTCTTACACTAGATGGGCATTACCAGTCTTCTCAGTACCTATGTTTATCAATTCAGTATTTAATGTTCTTTGTGTTTTTAAGTTCTCGTGTGGCTCACTATAATACTACATAGTATGGTTTAACCTTTACACAAGCTTCTTATTCTTGAAGATCCTCCTGCAGCTAATTCCCTTCTTGCTCCAGAGGTGGTAGGACTACTTTACTTATTGAACTTATATGTTCACTATTCTATTGGTGTTGTTTTAACTTCCCCAGTTATGACCCTTAGTTAGTGCCTTTTTCTGTACGGTACCGTTTTTAACTTATCCAGGACCGGTTCTAGGAAATTGTCTAATGTAAGCCAGATTACATTTGGCCGTCCCCAGTGGTGTCATTCAAAAATATTTATGGTTACATTCGATCTTTCGTGGCCAAAATACATGACTTTGTATAGTGGAGGGTCTGGGGGGAAGGCCTCCCGGTTGTAGCAGGCGCGGACTGGCAGGGGTGCTGGGGTGCGATCGCACCCCGGGCTTTTGACATTCCGGGCCCCTGTGGAAACATTTGTATACACTACACTTTCAGTTTCAGACAAAATATTTATGATTGTTTATTTGTTTACTGCGAAAAAGAGTTGTTGAACAAAATACATTAGATAATATTAACGACGACTCATATGGTGCCTTAGGCAGCTCTTCAAAAGAGAATGGTTGTTCTTGTTCAGTGTTCTCACTTTTCAGTTTTCAGTAGGAACTAGTGACTATCATGTATAGCGCTACGAGAAGAAATTTCGATGTGATTGCAAGTATTTTGGTTTTGGTTTGCCAGTTCCAATGATGATGGCTTTGGGGGGGGGACAGTCGGCGCCGGCTAGGGGATGTAGAAGTAGTACCGTGAATCGTCTCATTACAGGTTACAGCTTACGCTTACACATTATTATTGGAAAGTTATGCATGATTCAATCAAAATGTCCAGTATACACTCATCCCCCAAGCTCGCATTTTGTCAATTTGGTACTTGCGAGTTACATTATTGGTTGTAAGGCTTCCTCAAATATAATTCTCGCGAGATTTGAATTGCGAGCTCGGGTAGTGTTACTTAGTTGGCGCCTATTAATCGCGACCTAAAATAGCGTTTTAGGCCATAAAATATAACGAGCCGCCCAAAAAAATTTCGCCTTTGGCGAAATTGCCTCCGGCGGCTGGGGCTTGGCCCCAGACCCCTGCTTTACTACGCGACCTCATACGGGCCCTACCACATGCCAGCATCCCGGGCCTTTTCGACCCAGTCCGCGCCTGGTTTGTAGGACGATTCTAAGATTGTGATTCGAGCATTTTAACCCGAGAGTAGTCGCGTGTGGTCTTTTAGACCGACTTTTTTTTCAACAGTTGGTATTTGTACAGCGCGCATGCGTGGCTTGTCTAGTTCCGCCTACCTTCCCAAAATAGATTTGTGAAGCCAGTGTGCAATACGCGATTCAGTGTTCTGCAGAACTTCATCTAAGATAAGAGGTCCTGTTCGGTTGCTCGGTCTTTTCGACCGCTGCGCGACTACTAAGGGAGGCAAAAATATGCATACTCATCACTATTATGAGACATGTATTTTGTTATTGTAGGTTGATTATTCTTCAACATACAGTGTTGGCATAATATTACTGTCTTGGTTTACTAATAATTCGAACTACAGGGTGTTTCAAAACATATTTTATACCTTTTTGTAGGTTTGCAACATTCTGTGTTTGATTGATTATTGATTGATTATTTATTGATTATTGATTGATAATTGATTAATATAACCAT
The DNA here is from genome assembly GCA_024449915.1 of Sweltsa coloradensis. Classification (NCBI taxonomy): domain Eukaryota; kingdom Metazoa; phylum Arthropoda; class Insecta; order Plecoptera; family Chloroperlidae; genus Sweltsa; species Sweltsa coloradensis. Next base: position 289,532 of record JAMZAV010000893.1, on the reverse strand, counting down.
GTATGCTGTCACATATATGATAAATTATCTTATATTGGTAATCAAAACGTCATCCTAACGTTATTAGCCCATAATAAATAATGCGGTCTAAAGGACCGGGCGCGACTACTAACGTTACAAACAGGGGCGCGACTACTCTCGGGTTAATGAGTGTTTTAGGCCTGTTTTTCAAAACATTTGTTAGTGGTGACTGGCGATGATTGTTGTGATAGAAACATTACATTATGTTCTGTGCTGTGACTACATATACATTTAATAAAAATTAAATACATTGAAATTCTGTAACTTCCGGGATTAGGGTGAACTGGTGCCCCAGGCTGGACAGATTAAACTACACGAGGGCGGAGAGTGGTACGTTGCCATTCTTCCCTCTGGGCTCTAGTTTAGGAAAGAATATTAAATAACTCTTGTACTGATTATAAAACAATGGACGGGAGTGCAGATTCATATGGAACGTCCATGTTTGGTAAAGTGTTGAATGTTTCATTTTAGTTATTATTCTATAAAAAAACTATTTACAATTCCAAATCAGTGGTATATTTATCTTGTTCTTTCAACGTGAAAAGACGGTTATTGGAAATTAATGTGGGGGCGGCAATGCCGCCCCTACCCCTAGGAACGCGTGTGCCGCCCCAAGCGGCCGCTTACATTGCTTGCACCCAGAACCGGACCTGAACGTATCCAGGGATGTCTTAGCAGTATTTATCATGGGGACGTTACCATAGGCCTAGGCTTCTCTAGTACCGGTAGGCCTACTGGCCTTATGTGTTTTTTGTATGTTGTTGTTCATAAGGTGTCCTCATTTGATTCGTGTTACTCCAGCTAAGTAGGCCTACTCACTTCATTAGATTTAGTCTTTTGTGCACATCTGGAAGGGCTTAAATCTAGTCTAGCATATTCTGCAAAATGTTGTAGGCCTAATACACATCCGGTTTGTAGGACTAGGCCTATCTAGGTTATTAAATAACTTCCTGTCACATGTCAACTGATAGTCATTTCCTTTGGAGTGATGCCATTTCCAAGTTAAATATTTAAGTAGGCCTGTTCCCTGTTCTTTGAGAAGGCTCCTCAAATTAACTTTGCACTCTTCTAAACGGAGCTCTAAAGGCTATAGCCTATGTATAACCAGAAAATATTTTTCTTGAAATCAATTGTCCTTTCACAATCTTATCAATCATTAATCTCCTAACACTTTAAACCATCTATCTCCTTCATTATGATAGCCAAGAAATAAGGGTTAACCCTATGTCACTCGCGCTGAATTTCTTAACACCATCCCTCGCGTGGGGTTTCTCCAACTCCAAATTATTTTGGTCTGTAATTAGTGCAGTTGGATGTTTTGGGTATTTCTTTCTGTGCTCATATGATTTGTGGAATTACTACGTAGGTGGTTGTTACTGGGAGGTCCGTGAAATAAAATGCCAATGAACCTTTTTGTATGAAATATTTTTTTATTGTATTATTATTTTTCAGAATTAAAAAATTGACATTTTCAAAATATTAAAAAAGGTGTCAAAATAATGCAATTTTTTGTTTCACTTTTTAGTAATAAACATATGAACCAGTGGCCTAATAAATTTCAAGAAGAATTTTTCCAAAATTCCAAAAATTTTCTAAAATTCCAAAATTTCAAAATTAAAGCCAAAATAGCATTGAGTTTCTGTATGCAGTTAGGTTTCAGCAACCCCAGCCACGTTCAGACCGACAATATAACAACACTAAAAGCCCTAATGATTATAGAGTATTACAAATTTCGCTAACAGATAGCACGTTCAGACCGGCAATATAACAACACTAAAAGCCCTAATGTTTTAGTGTGAAAAATGCCTATCGGCTAGTTAGATTGGAGAAGGGTTGACAGGTTGGGAAAGCAAAGAGAACATAAATCCCAGCCTGAAGGGCTGGGGGCGACAAAACTTTTCACCTGCTGATGACAACTGCAGCTAATTTAAAGTTGTTACCTTAAAGGAATTATCTCATCTTGGTAGCACTTCATAACATATCTTGAACCATTCAATTTCACGGAAATAGATCTTAGATGCAGCTTGATCGGACATCTGGTTGCTAAGTAAATAGAGTTTTAAAATATCACTGCACGAAAACTAGTGGCCTAAAAATGACGTCACTGTACGGCCACTCATCGAGTCGACCCGAGCGTGTAGCCGGTCCGCGGCCGGCTCGCGTTACGAAGTACTCGGCTTTCAAGACCCAATCAGTCGATTTCTCGCAGCTGTGCGTTTCGTTTGTAGAGCACCAATTATGATGAAGATGATGATATGATGATGATGATGATGAATTATTATCAGTTATGATGATTATGATCTAGGTGCCCGTTAGGGCGCCGCAGCCAAGCCGCGGTGCGCTACACACTCAAGCACCTTATACACCAAGCAGAGTTGGGGTGATTTCGAGGTGTTACCCAGCCGTCATGTAACGTGATGTGAACTTGAAAACTATCACAATCGAGGGGATTTAGGTACCTGACAACACATGCCAAATTTTATTGGGGTACGACCATTCCTTCTTGGTGAAAAAATGGCTTGAAACATGCTCAAAATCACTTTAAGGATGTTAGCTACTCCTACTACTGCTACTACTGCTACTACTGCTACTTACATCTAATACGTCGGCCCGCGATTCTGACCAGACGGGTGGGGCTACAATGTTCATATTTTACATGGACATTAAGGTTATAGAATGATAGTCTCTTTGAAAAAAAAAGTTGAAAAAGTTTGTTGGAAGGCTTCCAAATAAAGGTTTTAAAATAAGCCTTAAACACTTGGCATATAATCAACAAGTAACCATAGTTACTTGACACTTGTTGACGGTATAAGCAGAGTTAGGCGGGAAAGTGCGATACGTAAACAAATGGCGGACATTTAAAATTTTTCTTCTTTGTGTGGAACGAGAAAAGGTGTCATTATACTCTCATAAAACAAATCAGAAACCGTCCCTGGCCTAGGCCCAGATGTAGAAAATTATTTATAATACAACAGTGTAGGTCTAAAGTTCCATTAGGCTATAGGACTAGATAAATAAATACTTACACTACATGTTTGACAAGCCCTAGGCCTTTCTTAGCCAACCCTAGGCCAGCACTTCCTTGTTTTGACACACTTCCCGCACAAATAACTAGTTTTGATTACTACAAGCCTAATGCAGATAAACAATGGTATGATAGTCCTAGGCTATTCCAAAATTTACGGCAATAATAAGCTTTTTCTCTACTTTTAATAACCTCACGCAATCTCCTGTCACTTTTAATAAAAATGTAAAACAAAAGATGGTGAAAATTTTCAATATTCTTCTGATTATCTGATGATTTACATGGCTGTGGGTCAAGGCCGTCTAGATATATCGCTTCCCTCGTGTGGGTGCAGTGAAATAGGTGTAAAATTACATTAGTTGTGCGTTTGTTGTTACATGGGAAAGTTTTAATAGGATGTGAGTTGCCTAGACTTAACCAGTCCTTATACCGTCGTTATACCATGGTTATACCACCTATACCCAGGATGTACATGAATCCGGGCCTAGATATTTTACATCCTATTGTTATTGCTAATACCATAAAAATTAAATCAACTTTGATAAAAATATTATATTTTAACAAATAATTTTGTAATGGAACTTGAAAAAGTAATAAGATCACACACATAACAAAAACTTGTAGAAATACAGCCAAACCTTACACACTCAAAAGGAATGAGATCTAAAAAAAGGGCCAAGCTCATCTACCCTTCCACATTTGCGCATTCTTAATTCATAAACGTACAGTGTCCCATAACAGCATCCTCGAAAAGCTTGGCAAATAGAATTTGCATGTTTGCGTTTAAATTAATTACAAAAAAAGAACTTGGATAAACTACTACGTTAAATTAATAATCGCAAATTCTATTTTGCCAAGCTTTTCGAGGATGCTGTTATGGGACACTGTACGTTTATGAATTAAGAATGCGCAAATGTGGAAGGGTAGATGAGCTTGGCCCTTTTTTTAGATCTCATTCCTTTTGAGTGTGTAAGGTTTGGCTGTATTTCTACAAGTTTTTGTTATGTGTGTTCAAGTATAGCGAGTATACCACGTGCTTCTATTCCTTCGTATGGATAGTGAACTCGCTTTGGAAGATACTTGAGTCTTTCTTTGTGGTAAGATTCTAGGGCACCTGTGTAAAACATGTTATTTTGTATGTCAAATTCACATTACATTATGATCTAGGTACCAAATATGAAACATTTATTGATATATACGTTTTAGCAGTACGTTCATGCAGCAATATAATATTCATGTTGTGAATGTGTGATATGTGTGTTTGTGCTGTGTTTGGGGGGGGGGGGGGGGGGGTAGGCATCTCACCCTATCGTCATCTGTGTTTTCTTTATTAGAAATGGTATGTATTTGTTTGAATACGAGTGCGTTGGTAAGTGCGTGGAAAGAAGTATCCTCAAGTATCGCATAACTTATCACGTATACAACACAGATTGCGCGCTGGGTGTTTACGACCGCTCAGATAAATGTGAGTGCGAGCTTGTGTCATGTACAGTCGTGTTAGGAAGGTTCTATTTCTAATGTGATTGTCTGCTAGATGGTTTTGGGCTTAAGTTGGGTGAAACTCGCGCACAACGCTCTTCTATAAAGAATGACTGTTTATTATCATTGATTTTGAATGATTCTACATATGATGGTTATTGCATATACATGCATTTGCTCACAATATTAGGACAAAATGTGCACGGAAAAATATAAAATAAATATTTTTTATGAAAAATAAAGACAAGTATGACAATAGTTGCTGGTATGCTTATGATAACTTATCACAGTTTGGAAACCGATGAAATGATAAGCTGTTTGTGTAATTTATTTTCTATTATTATATTTATATTCACCTGCACTTGATCACCATTTTATATTTAGACTTACATACACCATTATAATATAGCATCGATATTATTACACTATTTCTTCAGCTGATGCACATTCTTTCACCGCACTATTGAATGATGTACCATACTGCAATGTTATCTCTTTATGCGGGGCGGGGGACCGAGCGCGCATACGAAGCTCAAGTCAGCCAGCGAGCCGGGCGTACAATGACGTCATTCCACGTTCGGCCGGAAAACCACTAAAATCGCTGCCGAGCGCAGCAGAATTTTTTGGGATTTTTTCCCTTTTAACCAACGTTCTAAAACATCAACACCTTTAACATATTAAAAGTTTTTCCAAGTTGATATACCGACTTTAATCCACGACGCGTTTCGTCCTTCTGGGACTCATCAGGCAGACGGTGGCCACTAAAAATCAGCTAACTACATGCAAACATGCATATACAAATACATGCAAATGTGTTGTGAGTTTTGTTTGCATGTAGTTAGCTGATTTTTAGTGGCCACCATCTGCCTGATGAGTCCCAGAAGGACAAAACGCGTCGTGGATTAAGGTAACAACTTTAAATTAGCTGCAGTTGTCATCAGCAGGTGAAAAGTTTTGTCGCCCCCAGCCCTTCAGGCTGGGATTTATGTTCTCTTTGCTTTCCCAACCTCCCTAATGATTAGAGGATTACAAATTTCGCTAACAGATAGATTGACTTGAAGGTAGGGGCCTACTGAGAATCTAGAGTCGGTAAAACAGTCTGATGCAGAGAAACAGAGTCAAATGTAGACCCTGGGGTTTGTAGAACCCCACGCGAGGGACCGAGGGTTAATTGGGATGCCACTGAATCCTCTCTCAAATCCATGACATCCTAGTTCTAATTTCCTAGGAATGTTTCTACTTACCGGTAGTCTAATTGTTTTTTGTCTAGGCCTGTGGTTGGGCAGGATTTTTCAAAAGAAGACAACTCTTTAAAAAAGGGATAAACCAGCAATTTATAGGTTAGACCTTCCCCCCCCCCCCCCCCCCCCCCACCCCCCCCCCCCCCCCTCCCGACACATCCCCCCTCACCACCATACAATGACAAAGACTAATTACGGAATCCACACTGACCCGCCCCTTCCCTGACAAGCTGGATTTCCTCACCATACACAAAACAGTGGTCAATAGACGACATGACGCCACACTTGAACCTCTTTTTGACTAGCTTATTTTCTGCACCATATCAACTACGCTATTGAGGTCATTTGCCGAACGACCCAGTTGTGCGACCTTATCCAAATAAAACTTCTTTACACAACTTGTTTTATTTTTTCCAACAGGGATGAACTGTCGTTTCAAGAAGGAGATCTACTTTATGTTTTTGACCAAGTAACGGATCCCAGTTGGTGGAAAGCTCGTTGTGGAAATAAAACTGGTCTTATACCGAGCAATTATGGTAGGCTTATATTTAGGTATTCCTAACAAAAGATAAGGTATTCAGTCCTATACCAACCAAGTGCAGATGCTTTTAAAGCTATATTATAGGCATATAGAAATTTAGGTATTGGTCTATCTAGAGCTGGAATTGTTTATAATATGAAGCTAGAAATAGACATGAAATAAGTTTACACCACTGTAAAAAAGGTCTGGGCAAAGAAATTGATACATAGGCCTACACGTTGGAATATTTTTGATCATCGATATTTGGACTCCATATAAAAAACTAAATTAACTAAATTAAAAAAAAATATTTATAAAATTTTCTAAGATAGGCCTATTTTAAATGTGAAAAACTTAACGACAAAAAGAGGATTTGAGTTTTGGGGAATGTAAATGTTTATTTGGCTCAAAATGCTGTAAATGCTGTAGGTACCTACCTAAGATAAATCAATGTCTTTCTTCAAATGTTTTCACCTGCTTAATGATGACCTCGGGGTACGTACTGTGCAGCAGATCATAAATTTGCACGTGAAGCTGCTGGGTCACTCATATAAACGAGAAAGTGAGTTGACAATAACTTATCAAAAAAACAAAAACTTGGTCCCTTCTTAACAAAATTGAACTAGGCCTATATATTAATTTTACCTTGCAAAGAAAATTCTAGGCTATGTAAGTTTAAATTTATTTGAAATTTATTTAGCATATTGAATTCCATGTAATTTTACGGTAGGCCCTATATTATTTAAAAGTCCATCTCATTCAATATAAATCATTAATGGGAATGGGCATATGTTTTTCAATAGGTTCTATTAAAAAGTAGCCAATTTTAGGACTTCAATTAAATGAAGATCACAGTTCATAGTCACGCACTGTTGGTGAAATTCATCCCCAAAAAACATCTTTTGTGTTCATGAGGTCATGTCTCTGAATTATTTGGCGCATTTTATACTTATGTGGTTGTCATTAAGCATATTGTAATCGTCATGGTTTTCAAAAATGTCTTGTTTTCTGTGCTCTCAACAAACTAGAGAATTAAATTAGACATGATATTGGCCCATTTTGGATGAAAGATATTAATTATGGCAAAAATATTCATGGTTGATCTTGATGTTAAATGTAGTTCCCTAATTTCTTTTAGGTAATATTTTCTAAACGTATGCTAGAAAACTGTCTTAATGTTAATTTATCCCCCACAGTTGAAAGCCAAACAGAAGAGGTGGACCACCCACTCCACGAGGCCGCGCGTCGAGGCAACCTTAGCTTCCTACAGGAATGTCTACAGCACGGCGTGTCCGGGACAGGGCTCGATAACGCCGGTAACACCCCTCTCTACTGGGCCAGTAGAGGGGGCCACATAGACTGCGTGAGAGAGCTGCTCTCTCTGTCGTACACGGCGCTCGATGCACAAGTACGCACCGTTACACTCATACACGGCATTACATTCACTGCGTTTTATCTTAAACGGTTCCCGTTATACGATATGTTTATCACGGAAATTTGAACCAAAGTAAATATGGTGGACGTTTAAACGTTTCAAGAAGTTCATTCTTCTGCCATCAGATGGCGTTAAGTTTGTGTTTAGATCATAACATGGGACATGCGTTTTAAGCAAACTCCTGTTCGCTCGGTCGCCTGACACCATAGTTGTCAAGGAAGCGGAAACATGGGCTCTACAGGAGGCCTAACACTTTTCAAGATTTTTTTTGCTGATTGTGCCTTGTTGAGTATTAAAGACTACCAATACTTACGTATTTATTTACTCAATTATAGGCTGCCCGTGAGTAATGGCCGCACCCCTTTTTTGACCACTCAAATTTTTAAGAGTATGTTACATTGATAATTAATTACGATTGAGATTGACAAATTGCTTTGCATAATGACCTCACCCCCACTTACAAAACTTCATAGTTTTAAATATATCGGAGGCCTAAAGTCACATAAATATAGTAGGCCTAATACTAGTAGGCCTACAGATACTTCTCCATGTTTCCTTGGTGGCCTATGTTGTGAGTGTAAAAATTAAAAGTAGCCTACCTACACAATTATGTGTTCAACACCATGATGACCACATGAAAAATATTGTTTGGCCTTTGGTATGTGTAGTCACTTTTTTAATTTCTGTCTAAAGTAGCTTACTAACATATAAATGTCATAGTCGCCTACTAAAAAAACAAAGTTAAACATATATATATAGTATAGTACACACTGTATATAATTGTCATTTACCTTGCTTTGATGTAGCCTATAACTTGTTCCTACTTTTTTGTTTTCTAACCAACCTGCAATGTAATATTTTGTAATGTTTATAGAACAAAGTCGGTGACACCCCGCTCCACGCCGCGGCATCTCACGGCCACTTGGAGGTTGTCGAGCTGTTGTTGAGCCACAGCGCCGACTCGAGCCTGCTCAATAAAGACAAACAAATGCCTGTCGATCTCTCCATGGACCCTGCGATAACAAATGTCTTGCAGTTGAGTCAGATGTCGGGCCGACCGAACAGCAACTCGGTCGTGTACGAGGACGATGATTACGCAGACGAGTCGGACTGATTCGGTGCCAGTCGGGTAACTACTTATATCAGCAATCACTTATCAAACCAAAGGCAAAGTAACTTGATGAACTTATCTACACAAAGATCGTGTCTGTGTGTGAGGTAGTGTTGGGTCTGTTTGGTTACGACTTAAGAAAGTTATTTTCTTTATTCCAAAGTGCAATATTTGACAAGCTTTTGTACATGGGCAATATTCATTTGATAGTTTCACTGTGTTCTCCCCAGAGCCGGTTTCAAAAATTTATTACCACCCAGCACTGCTTGACTCATTTCCATAAAATATCAGGTTGGGCATACGTCTGACAATACTCTAGTGACAATGAACGTAGGGTACAGTACTTGTTACGGCATCCCATGTTATCCCACAGCTGATAATTAATACAATATTCACTTAAATGTAGTTCATTGTTGTGTCTGCATCTATGTAATTAGATTTATTTAGTTGTCCTCCTTTGTAAATCAGTTTTTAAAACTGAATAGGATAGACGTTAAATAAATAAATAAATAAAATAAAATACAATAAAATCATTGAAACACTAATGAAATTCGCAAAAACGTGAAACAAACTTGCAAAATTATGTTTAGAAAACATACTTTAAAAATAAAATTATTTTTTCTGTTTTTGGTGGTGGATGCCGGGTTGACAAGAGAAATTATTCAAATTTAATGAAACCATTCTTTTGTTTTGCAACATTGTAGGTATTAATTGATTATCTGTGTTGGTTAGCTTTAATAACTTAAACTTGTTTTCTCTTGCTTTTGGTCACTAGGCTATTTCTTGGGCCTAAATTTTCAAAACACAAAAAAAGTAAAAGTTGAAGTGACAATTTTTAATTTTAATAATACCACGTATTAACTCTAGCCTACATTAGGCCAAAGGTCTTAAATTTATTTTTTATTTAGGAGTTAGACAATTCAATTTAAATTACCAAAGGAAATCTCTTCGGTCAAAGATGTTTTTGGTGTTCATAATATGATTAGGCCTATAATATATATACAAAATGTAATTACTAGGGGTGTGCGATTCCTGATTTTTGAATTCGAGTCGAGTCCGAGTCCTAAAAATTACTCGATTTCGAGTCCAATTCGAGTCCGAGTCCAAGTCGGCGTACACAGTACCTTCCACAAATGTTGATACAAACATAATATGTATTGACATATTTTTATTATTTGTGCCAAAAAAGGTCAAAACTTCCAAGAAGAATTCAAATTTGTATCAAAAGACAGAGGTTACTATTATGACTAATCAGAGTTGGTAAGGTAGTGCCAAAAATAGATAACGATTTTTACGTTTCTACACTCGCCCGCGGGGCCGCGACTCGGCACATCCACCAAAATCGTTTAAAAAAAAAAAAAAAAAAAATTGAGACTCGATTTTGAATCTTAAATACTCGAGTTTGAGTCGAATCCCAAATACCCGACTCGACTCGAAATTTCGAGTACTCGCACACCCCTAGTAATTACCGTATTGTGCCGAACATAGGCCGAACCTGAATATAAGCCGACCCCCTAACTTTTCTTGTTGAAATATTAAAAACATATGCAAATATTAGCTGGTAAGGAACTTTGAGACTTAAAATAATGAAAAAAGGGTAGGCTTATATTCCGGACAATACGGTAGTAATTATCTTTCAGTAGATAAATAAACTATATATGTTATTGTTATTATTATTAATATTATTATTGATTGATGGCAATTGTCGACTGTCGTAAAAGTTTGCCCCGACTGGGGTTCGATCAATCAATAACTATGTCCTTAAAGCGGGCTCATGCTTAAAAACCTTATATTCATTAATATTATTGATATATAACTATAAGGTTTTTAAGCATAAGCCCGCTTTAAGGACATACTGTAGTTATAGTTATACGGTGGCTCAATTGGTAGAGCTATGGCACGTTAAGCCGGAGGTTCTGGGTTCGAACCGCAGTCGGGGCAAACTTTTACGACAACTGCTATGAATCAACAATTAATATTATTATTATTATTGTGTTTCTGTTTACTATAGTTGAAGCCACTGAAGATAAAGACCATGCAGTATGTGTAGATTCATTTTCATCCGTATCAAATACTATAGTAAATAATGTGTGTTAAATGGTAATCAAAGTAAAAGTAGGTCTAGGTTGCCAGCCTACCTCTTTAATCACTCTGTTACAATATCAATCAAAGATATTGTAAGGGGGCAATCCCCTGGACCTCATTTTTATGCCTAGGCCTAGCCATAAATCACATTAGTATGTATTGTCCTGAATATAAACTTACCATTTTTTCATTATTTTTAGTCTAAAAGTCCCTTGCCAGCTAATATTTGCATATGTTTTTTAATATTTCAACAAGAAAAGTTAGGGGGTCGGCTTATATTCAGGGTCGGCCTATATTCGGCACAATACGGTTAGTTAGTACCCAACAATGATTTTGGAATACCCAGTGAACATTTTGTTCTGGGGAGAACACTGGTTTCTCTGATTTTTACTTCTTTACTGTATGTATTTAGTATTTAGTATTTATTTTATTTTGTACTGATCAACCAAACGAGTCTTTATTAGCCCATAAGCCCAAATTAATTATTTCATTCATCAACAAAACCCAGATGGGTCTCGATTCTGTTTTATGTCTGTGTGTGTTGGGCGCACACAGACCAAACTTATGTCGCTGAAATATTTTACTCAAACATCAGATACCGACTTTGGACAGCAAAATTGCAGTGGTGCTAGCTAGCCTACAAAAAATTAAGGTTGTAGTTTTTAATTTTTTAATTAAAAGTTCTTAACGTAGAAAATAATTTTTCATCACTTACTTATATCCCTACTAACGATGTCGAGAAGTGACAATATTTTTAAACTATTTTCTTGCACCGTCTTTTTGTACAATATAATTAAATTTGTTGTTTTGGCCTGTCTCAACACAAAATTTTGCATAGCTTAGCTGAATTGAATCTCATTTGTAGACCATTGAAGATGTTTGCAGAGAGTCAGGAAACACATGCATGAATAGAGATAGATATACCTATATTTCACTAGGAAAACGCTTAAGTCCCGCCGCGTTGTTGGATGAGCGTATATGGTGCATTGAGATGCCATGTGTTACGCGGATTTTCTGTTGTTCTGTGAAAAAATCATTACTTAATCGAAGATTTTTTTAAATTAAATTAAATTAAATAAAAAATTAACTTAATTTTTTTAATTAATCGTAATTTTTTAAAAAGATAAAAATCGTAAAATTGCAATTTGTATAAGAAATAATTATTCGATTGCGCTCAAATTTAACACGAATATATTAATTCACGAAATTAAGGTTCTGTGAAAAAATCATTACAATAAGATAAAGCATGTAGGTGTTATAAGTCAAAGAATTGTTTTAGAAAAGAAAAAACCCGTAAAATTTTGATTTTCATGAGAAATAATTTTTCGATTACGCTCAAATTTCACACAAATATCTTAATTCATAAAATTAAGGTTCTGTAAAAAAATCATTACAATCGGATAAAGCATGTAGGTGTTATAAGTCGAAGAAATTTTTTAAAAATCGAAAAAAATCGTAAAATTGCGTTTTTTATGAGAAAAAATTTCCCGATTGCGCTCAAAAACGTGGCAGTTCTAAGTTCAGAGATTTCGAAGGTCTCCATAAAATTTCATCGCAATCGGAGTATCGGTTTAGCCGGAATCGTGTTAACAAACACACAAAAATACAGAAAGAAAGAAAAAAAAAAAAAAAAAAAAAAAAAAAAAAAAACATTCCGGATTTTTTTCTCCAGTGTAGTGAAATGGAATCTTCGCTTCGCTCGCTACGCTCGCTGCGCTCATCCAATTATATTATTTGGAATTTGTATGACTGAATATTTTGGTGTCGGTGATGTGATATGTTTTACTTATTTTATGGCTCGCTTTGGGTGTATTTTGAAGTTTCTGTTCCAAGGTTTTTTTATGAATTAAAATCAAGATATATTTGCTTCTTTATAAAACCTTTCTTAAGATAGTATAGTACTAATGCTTACCCACTGAACTAAAGTGTGATCCTAGCTCAGTATTGTCAGTAGACAGTAGACAGTATTGACTACTGAGTACACCTATTGAAATTTGAAACACTGTGGTGTCAATTTTAGTGGGATTTATTTTGATATCGGCATATGTATGTACCTATGAACGTATGAAGTTCAATACATAGATACGTAGTTCTAACTTCAAACAAAATATCAGTGTTTTTTTAATGTAAATCCATCATCTTGTATTTTTAAAATCATTCCTAATTAAATAGGTACCGGTAGCAGCCTACTTTTCTGTGTTATATGCTGTGGAGAATAATCACAATTAGGTGATTCTACAGCAAGTTCTAGGGGACTTTCAGGGAAACTTTGAAGCCCGCTCTGTATTTGTTTTGTTTTCCCTTGAACTGTGACAATAATACCACTGCACCAAAGCAAACTCAACAAGGTCTTAACTTAATCAATTTAATGGAAATTCGTTATCATGAGTATGTCTATGTATGTATGCATCATCCTTTGTAACTTGTGCATTTATGATTCAAAACTGCCAAGATAAACCTTGTTATTTGAATATTTGTTGTATTTGGAAAGCAGTCAATTAAAGAGTGATTCCAACATGGGAAACTACACTATAGTGACTAAAGGCATTACACGGTATTCTGTATTGGTTGATCTCAACCTTGTTTGTTTGTATGATGGTAATAATAACCTTCATTCATTCCATTGGTATTTACTATTTATATTAACAATTTCTTTCAAAGAGTCTGTGTTTGATTCATATGACTGATAAAATAATAAAAAAATAATGTATTCTTTAACATTTTTCAAATGTAAAATAAATACCTGCAAAGTGTTTATGTGCTACAGTCTAAATTCTACTATAAATAAATACTAGTAGCACCCGATATATTATGTTTTTGTGTACATGCTGCAAGGCTCGTGGTTTGGGTTGGCAACATTGTCGTACATTGTTGCACCTAATAGTGAGAATACGTAGTACATTCCCACCATAGGGCAATGCCGAGCTGGTTCGCCCGGATTCTCCACCAGGATCGCATGATAATCGGGGTTTGGTCACAGGGCTCTTTACATTATGGTTCCAGTGAAACTTATACATGGCGGTGACCAAACGTCGATCGTTCTGCACTCTGGTGGGAAATCTGTCACCCACCACAAGAATAAGTGCACTGCCGTTAAAATGTTGTATAAAATAATAAAATCCTATTTTATCAACATCCAGACACTTGAGACCAAACCCCAATCGTTCTGCCCTCTGATGGGAGATTAGTTTGACCATTGCCCTATTGCTCTTAATAGGGTACACACAACTACGTCACGCATCCCACTTTGAGCCCAACTGATGGACAAGCAACCGATGTTGTATAAAATAATAAAATCCTTTTTTATCAACGTCCAGACACTTGAGACCAAACCCTAATCGTTCTGCGCTCTGGTGGGAAATTAGTTTGACCATTGCCCTATTGCTCTTAATAGGGTACACACAACTACGTCACACATCCCACTTTGAGCCCAACTGATGGACAAGCAACCATCGGTTCGCAAGTGGACGCCTGCTGAACGTCGCACAACTTATCACGCTCTTAACTTTTATCCTGTTCATTTTTGGGGAAAAACTTAAGAGGAATAATATTTAGCAAACATATCATTTCTTCTAATAGTGATTACTTTGAATTTTTAGATGGCCGTTAACTTGTTATTTTGATGTACATATTTAAATAAAATTTTAGACTTTTACTTGTTACTTATGAAATTAAATTAAAACAAGTTCAATTGACAAAAACCTAGTGATCGGATTTCGACAAGACCTCTTTTAAAATATGCATGGGACTGTTTAGACAAGAAATAAATAAACTTTCTAGATAGAAAGTGCACAGAACGAAAATTTACAGCATAGGGTAATATGCATGGTATGTGTTTTCATCTAAAATACGCACTTTTGACGCGCAGATGAGCCGGGAAAAACTGCACGCTATGCTGTAAATTTTCGTTCAGTGCATTTTCTTTCTAGAAAGTTAATTTATTTATTATTTGTCTAATTAGTTAGATGCATATTTAGAGAGAATTCTTTTTGAAATCCGGTCAGTAGTTTTGTGTCAATTGAAGTTGAAAAGACTTAAAAGTTGTTGATAATTTTGTCATTTATAATGCGTACATTGTTATAACAAGCTAACGGTTCTGTAAAAAAAATCAAAATAATTGCTATTAGAAGAAATGATATGTTTACTAAATATTATTCCTCTTAAGTTTTGTCCAAATAATGAATAGGATAAAAGTTAGAGCGTGATATTTGTTGAGCCGTTCATCAGGCGTCAACTTGCGAAATGAGGATGCTTGTCCATCAGTAAGATTCGCGGCCACTTACCGCCGAGCTGTGACGTCACGTGTGTGTTCCCTATAGATGAATTTGACTAAAGCTGCTATCACTGTTTTACTTTATATTGTTGGCCAATCTCCATCCTTAAAAATTTCCTTTGTTTTACTCAGCGTCGTCTAAAATGCTAATGGAAATGGATAGACTGATTCCCATGTTAAATAATTGACATACAAAAGGTAGAGCTTTGTCAGTTTTCCGCTAGTTTAGGGGGCAGAAGTGTGAAAGCTAGAAAATCTTCACACCAAAAATGAAATTGCATGTATGAAAGACAAATATACATGACATTCTTCTTTAATAAGTTGGGAGTGGCTTTGAAGTTAATCCCATACATTGCTTATTCTGTGGTGTTCTTTCTACTGAGTTTCTACACAATAAACAATGCTGCTATGAAATTAGTTACTGTATTTAATTAATTATTTATTGCATTGAGCCTTACTTGGTTCTTGCTAGCATTAGAAGTTGACTCTGGCTAAACCATAGCTATAGTTGGTAGTACTAATATTGGCCTAGGCTGGAGGCCTGGGCCTAGTTAGTGTAGGTTTAGGATTGGGCATTTTATTATTTTTTCCACCCCTGTAATTTGTACACATGATACACAAATTATATAATGAGACAGGAAAACAGGCCTGTTGTGGCCCATCCACCTCACTGCAGTTCTTAACATTAATAAAATAAAACTAGGAAACGCTCAGTTGGACGATAAATAAATAAATAAATAAATTTTATTTAGAGTCTACCCACTCAGTTATATAACTGATTTTCAGTGGGGGACTTTAAATCAAAGCGACCAAGCCAACCCTGCAGGCCCCGACGCAATCGACGAGTGAGCGATAACCAACCAAAGATCGATATTTTTAATAGGAAATATAGCAATCAGTGGTATGGACAGTGCGAACACCCGTGAATCAACGCCAGAATCAACAAGGCCGATTCAGAACAACTCTGAAATTTATTATGTGCTTCGTTGCTAGGACGGCTCCAAAGTCACCGTTTACAAACTCCTAAGACAAGAACTGATGGACTTAAGTCCAAATCAGAAGTTAAAAAACTTCTGACTTTAGCGGGAATCGAACCCTGGACCTTCTGCATTGGAAGCAGATACGCTAACCACAAGACCAACGAGCCAGTTGATAAGCGAGCACGTGCTATAGCTAGACCCACATTGCAATTTTTTAAAATTTTAAAATTTGCGACGTTCACTGTCCACGGGGCCATGTTTCCAATATTATTTATTATTGGCAAGGTAGGCCTATTTCGGTAAACCTTTACTTTGTGGATAAAATCCACCGCCATCTAGAGGACCTTGACATCATTTCTTTGGGAAAACTATTTTTTAACTATTTGGTAACAAATAATACACTGCTTCCTCGATAGTATTTTGATTACTTCTAGGTGGCAGTGCATAGTGCGAACCTCGTGCGACTTTTCGTTGCCATGGTAACGTTACTTTTGTTATAATGTAATTTCCATCTACACTACTTATCGGATCAAAATAAAATTGACATATTCGTGACCGGACGGACATTCTAAATGATTTGGCCACCTCAGATTTTGTCGCCATTTAGTTTGAGAAAAAAACTTGCGATTAACTTTAATGTAACTGTTTTAACTTTTTGAACGATTTTGCCACCAAACTAATGGTATTCAATTGGGAACGAAGCTTGCGGATGGTCCAAATTTCAACTCGATCCGAACCTCCGTTCAACTGCTATCATGAGCCAAAAAAGCTGTGCGACTTTCCGTTGCCATGGTAACGGTACTTTGTTATAATGTAATTTCCATCTACACTACTTTTCGGATCAAAATAAAATTAACTTATTAACATATTCGTGACCGGACGGACATTCTAAATGATTTGGCCACCTCAAATTTTGTCGCCGTTTAGTTTGAAAAAAAAAACTTTCGTTTAACTTTAATGTAACTTTTTAACTTATTGAACGATTTTTGAAAAAAAAGTAATGGCATTCAATCGAGAACGAAGCTTGCGGATGGTCAAAATTTCAAATCGATCCGAGCCTCCGTTCGAACGTTATGGCGAGACATACAAACAAACAAAAAAAACAAAAAAAAACAAACAAAACAAAAAAAAAAAAAAAAGCTAGTGACTATTTTTTCCGGCAGAGTCAAGTGGAAACGCTCGCTTCGCTCGCTTAATAACATAAATAAAAATTATCTTATTAAAGGATAATAATGATAATGTTGACTAGATGATACAGTTAGGGTTGCCAACTCTGATCACGAGAAAAACCGGCCTTCCATGTAAATTCGTGGGAAAGGGACCAAGCACGGGGGCAACTATAGCGCCGCAGGCGAAAATTTTGAAATTCAGCTTTTTAGATTGCATTTGGTGCGTTTTAGAATAAAGTGGTTGGCTGGATGATGTACCAAAACAATGTAGTTTTTGTGCAGTCAAAACTGGAAAACCACCAAAAATAAAAAAGTCACTGAGGTAATAGTCCTAGATAATAATATTACATCCGCTGATATGCCGAGTATTCATAATTCGAGTAGGCAATGGGCATATTTTTATTCATAAGTAATTTCGGCCTAAGGATAATAAATTCCAAATAAACCACAAATAATTTTTTTTGTCTTAATTTCAATTTGTCATATCACGATTCTCAAAGCAGTAAATTAATATTACGTAAAGAGCATTAACAGATTTAAAGGAATTATGATCAATTAACAAGTTTACTTCTTAATCGTGAATGAGTATTTAGCAGTTGATCTTGCTGCTTGTAGGAGAGTCTTGTTGGACTTTATTTTTTCGCGGAGAGTCAATTTCATCGTTGGATTCGTGCACAAACTTCCCGTATGAACGGCATTGACAGTGGACTGCAGTGCAGTGTGGCAGTCTTTGGCCAGCCTGCTGCCTTGTTCGCTGTCTGGTGAGGGGCTTGGCGGGTTAGGTCAAGGGGAAGTGGAGAAGAGCAATGTTTACTAATTAAGTGGGATTTGGAAAACGATGATTAGGATGGTTTTTAAATATTTATTTTAGTTTCTTGTGTATATTTAGTAATATTTTTAGTATAATGGGTTATTTACGTAAAAAAAACGGCAACACTATTGCCGGTCGAAGGGACTGACCGGCAACCGGCCAAGTGGGGAAAAAACCGGCATGCCGGTCAAAAACCGGCCGGTTGGCAACCCTAGATACAGTTTATTAATATGCTAAAGCTAATGAAATAAAGACCTAGTGAATGTAGCCAGTATCAATGATCCATTATTCATAGCAGTGGTCCTTATGAAATTTAAGAAGAGATTAGACACTTCAATGTCACAAACATTTTTAATTTTCCTTGAACAACCATTCTTCTATGTTTTATACAGACCCCAAATGATACTAGTCTGCATCCAATCCAATTACCTACTCTCCAAAAAGAGAAAAAAAAAAGAAAAGAAAAGAAAATGAAAAAGATGTGAAGATTTTAAAGATTTAGTTCCAGATTTACACCATAGATGGTTAGGGTTGCCAACCGGCCGGTTTTTGCCCCACTTGGCCGGTTGCCGGTCAGTCCCTTCGACCGGCAATAGTGTTGCCGTTTTTTTTACGTAAATAACCCATTATACTAAATATATTACTAAATATACACAAAAAACTAAAATAAATATTTAAAAATCATCCTAATTGTTTCCCAAATCCCACTTAATTAGTAAACATTGCTCTTCTCCACTTCCCCTTGACCTAACCCGCCAACCCTCTCACCAGACAGCGAACGAACAAGGCAGTAGGCTGGCCAAAGACTGCCACACTGCACTGCAGTCCACTGTCAATGCCGTTCATACGGGAAGTTTGTGCACGAATCCGACGATGAAATTGACTCTCCGCGAAAAAATAAAGTCCAACAAGACTCTCCTTCAAGCAGCAAGATCAACTGCTAAATACTCATTCACGATTAAGAAGTAAACTTGTTAATTGATCATAATTCCTTTAAATCTGTTAATGCTCTTTACGTAATATTAATTTACTGCTTTGAGAATCGTGATATGACAAATTGAAATTAAGACATAAAAATTATTTGTGGTTTATTTGGAATTTATTATCCTTAGGCCTAAATTACTTATGAATAAAAATATGCCCATTGCCTACTCGAATAATGAATACTCGGCATATCAGCGGATGTAATATTATAATCTAGGCCTATTATCTCAGTGACTTTTTTATTTTTGGTGGTTTTCCAGTGTTGACTGCACAAAAACTACATTGTTTTGGTATATCATCCAGCCCACCACTTTATTCTAAAATACACCAAATGCAATCTAAAAAGCTGAATTTCAAAATTTTTGCCTGCGGCGCTATAGTTGGGGGGCAGGGGGCAGAGCCCCCCAAACCCCCCGTGCTTGGTCCATTTCCCACGAATTTACATGAAAGGCCGGTTTTTCCCGTGGCCAGAGTTGGCAACCCTATAGATGGTGCTAGTTAAGGAGGCAGGTACTTATGTATTTAATGTCACGGCTGAATTTTATAGACCCATGTTTTATTAGTGCAAAACAAAAGATTCAAATTTAATAAGCGATGCGATTTTTTGTTCAAACACCGTTATACACATCAATTTTAAATTGATTAAGTCTTAAATTAAAAACTTGCTTACCATAACATTTGAATCTTTTTTCATGCAGGCTAGGCTATAATTCTGACAAAAAACACATTATTGTCCTTGTATTATTCACTTTTACAATGTTTTGCAGCGTTATGGAGATGGCCAACAAACTGTAATGTTATGGGTGGGGTCTACCTCCTCAAGGGGTGAGCTTGAGCCCACTTGTTTTTCAAAGTTTGCTGTGCATTCCAAATCACTCTTTCACCTATTAATTTTCCCCCAGAACATTTGAAACTTTAAAGTTTTATTTAGGAAGAGGATATGCACATAGCTATATTATTTAGGCATTTCCCCATTTCAAATAAATGTCTTGTTCAAAAGTTCAGAAAATAACTTTCAATTGTGTGTGTGGCTTACATTTTTTGTTTTTAGCCAATAGAAAAAAATAACTGTTTAAGGTGTACCCACTTGGACACATAACTTAATTTAAGGCGCTGTCGTCGTTGTCAATTAACAAATGATCATCAACCATCATTATCCATCACCGCTTCCTACTTCTGGCTGACTTAAGCTGACCCTCAGCTTGGGTTTCACAACCAAATTTCTCCCACTACACACAACAAAATATAACCTATGGACTGTTTTTTTTAAAAAAACTTTTCAGCTCAGGGGTTGTGCTACCACCAAGTAGTAGGGTAACCCTGTAAAATAAATGCCCCCCAAGAAAACAAAAATATACATCGGTCTGAAATGTGTTATGAAATTTAGTTCTGACAATTTTGCCTCCCTAAGCAACTTGTTTCAATAAAGAATTATTTTAATTGAATCTAGGAAAACACAGCTCATCTGTATATGGTGTAGCCTAGGTTTTCTGTAACAGGAAAAGCATACCCTAATATGGAGAAGGAACAAAATAACGAGATGTTCAGACATCTTAGAAATAACAGTTTTGCTACTATATTATCCACAACATAAATAAAATATTTTCAAATGAAACAGAAGTATATCAATAATTATAAAGGTCTTGCTTGGGTCCAGCATTATTGATGAATAATAAGTGATGACACTGATAAGAAGATAACTGATAAGCCATTACCCGGAGGACAATTTTTTTAATTGCCCGCGATGCACATGGGACGGAACAAGTCTTTTATAACTTGGTTCATTCTAAAAAGGATGTATTAATAAGTCAACCTGTCTCCGATCACGTTATGTAAATCGAGTCGGTCAGATCTTCTTCTTCATCACCTTCATAAAGAGAACCATGTCTGAAAAAGTAGAAAACCTTTGTGTAAATAGTAACTTGATAGTAAATCATTCATTAATGGTTTCCAATGGTGGACAATTTTGAATGTTCAAAATCACTGGTGGCATCTATTAATATTATTATGCACAAAGCATTGGGGGGGGGGGGGGGGGGGTTTCAGTTAACATGCTGGCTGTGGTATGCCAGGAAGTTATATGATTTACTGTACAATAATGATAACATTAAAATAACAGTACACAACTAAAGGTCGAATGCAAGCCAAAGGTCTAGTGCTAATCAGTTTTCACACATTAGAAAGTAAATCCACATTCTACAACTCACTAAGTTGGCTTGGCTTGTTCGGCTTTAAATTTAATGTCCCCCACTGAATATCAGTTATGTGAATGAGTGGGTAGGCCTAGACTCTAAACACAACTTTTTATTTAAACAGGGTCCCACCAACCTGGAAAGTCAGGGAAATAAAAAGTGGTCGGGGAAAGTCAGGGAAATTTGACATTGTTCAGTTGTGAAAATGTGTGAAAATTACAAAACAAAAATACTTTTTTGCAAGAAAATTAATAAGCATTTTCTCTGCAGTATTATAAATTATAATTTAATTTTAGATATTAAAAAGTGTGTTTTGGAAGTTTTAAAAGTTGCACATTTGCAAAAAATTTGCCTTTGGCAATAAGAGCTCTTCACACAACTGTAGCATTAGTCTTTATAACTCAGCAGCTAGGGGTTCTTAAAGTATATGTTTAAAGGATTTGTCGCTAACAATGCTGACAATACACCCCTTGGATGTATTTTATGCTTCCATGTTAGAAAAAAATGGTAGATTTCTTTTCATTTTTAAATTATCAAACAGTGGTGCAAACGGGTGCAGCTAAGGGAAGGAGGAGGCAGTATCTAAAAAATTCACGATCTGCTTATAATGTATCTACATTACCCTATAATATTGTAGTAATAACAAGAATAGTGTCAGTAATAAAAAGTTACATCTTACATTTTAATTTTTAATCACTAAAATGATGTGCTAACTTATTTTAAGAGTTTTAACACCGAGCGAATTGGTCAGGGAATGTTAAACAATTGGTCAAGGAAATTGTTTGACTTTTTTGGTGGGAACCCTGTTAAATTACAATACATATTTGCAACAATTACTGGGTACTTACTGACGAATATGACGATGACGATTACGATCATGACCCACATCCAACATTTCCACGCTCGTCGACTATGTTCCTCCAGCTTCTCAGACTCGAGTTTGAGTCTTGCAAAGTTTTGGTCAGCCAGACTGGAAGATTTTTCCACAGTCTGGAATATGAAGAAATGGAAAATTGAAAAATGTTCTATGCTACAATAAAACAGTTAAAACACTAAATGATGCAAAAAAAAATAGATTAGGATCAGGGAATAAGCCTGCTACTCTACTTGAAATCAAAAATCACTTTCTCACAATCACATGTGAAAATGTTACAAATCACTTACAAGTAACAACATTTAATTGTAATTGACAGTTGTTTAGCATGTTGCTGGATGTTTCGTAGACCTAACAAGCTAATATTTCTTCCTATTTGTAGGCCTATTAGTAGGTAATAGTAAAAGAACTTCCATTACAATTTTTGAAGTTGACTAGACTAGAGGCTATTTTGAATTTTCTTCTAGTATTACCATAAGCATAATTTAAAATTTTGAATGAAAGGAAAATAAAATAACTATTATCTAATAAGCACGAAGCCATGCCAACTCTTTTTTTACCCCGCAGAATGCATGCAAGGCACGAATTTTACGATCCCTTACATTCGTCCTTCATTAGTTCCTGACATTACGTTGGTCTCTCCTTCTGTACTCAAGAATTGCTTAATTATTTATTATTAATCTTAATAAATAAATAATAATAAATAAATAAATTTTATTTAGAGTCTGCCCACTCAGTTATATAACTGATTTTCAGTGGGGGACTTTAAATCAAAGCGACCAAGCCAACCCTGCAGGCCCCGACGCAATCGACGCATGAGCGATAACCAACCAAAGATCAATATTTTACGATCACAGTTTACAGTATAGGCCTATGCTTACACATTTGAACTTACTAACTCTCTAGGCAAAACAGAGTTTTAATTTTCATGGAATTTATAGCTTTTACTGTCATATGCCTAAGGGATGTTGCATGTACATTCACTTGAGTTTCTCTTTTTTCCCGAAACACATTAACAGAGGCAAAATGGGGTGCCAAATCTACCCCTTCTTTTTTCTTTATTCCAAGATTAATGATAACCTACATTGTTAAGTGGCTCAATTTCAGTGTGGTGTTTAATTTAAGGCAGTACGTTTTTCATTAGGCCTACATACAAGACTTCTCATCTTACCATTTAGGCCCTACTACCATGAATATGATAGATTATATTTAATATGTATACATAGTAGACACTTACACATTTTTATTAAGCATTTATTGTTACAAATAGGAAAATGCCAAATTGGCTAGTTGAGTATAGATTGGAGAAGGGTTGACAGGTTGGGAAAGCATAGAGAACATAAAACCCAGCCTAATGGCTGGGGGCGACAAAACTTTTCACCTGCTGATGACAACTGCAGCTAATTTAAAGTTGTTTGTTACCTTAATCCACGACGCGTTTCGTCCTTCTGGGACGAAGTCCCATAAGTCGAAGTCCGAAGTCCCAGAAGTACGAAACGCGTCGTGGATTAAGGTAACAAACAACTTTAAATTAGCTGCAGTTGTCATCAGCAGGTGAAAAGTTTTGTCGCCCCCAGCCCTTCAGGCTGGGTTTTATGTTCTCTATGCTTTCCCAACCTGTCAACCCTTCTCCAATCTATACTTATTAAGCATTTGGTTAGTAAAGTACATGCTTGCATCTTGAAGTATTGATTGATACAAATCTGACATTGACGCCCTGCCAAATAACCTGAGCGGGCCAGAGAAAGAAGCACATATTTACTGGATAGCCAGGAAGAAAAATGATTGAAAAATCAAGCTTTCGGCATAGGAAAAAAATAAGAATGTTTTGTTCACCATTATGAACAAGATAGGACCTACTTTTATTATCCCTCTTACCTCTGTATCTTTCTTTATTATAGTGTTTGCGAGTTGGGTTTGCTCCTTGAGACTTCGTGCTAGTGACAACATGTCGTCCGCAATCTTCCCCTGCATCGTGTGATGATATTTGAGCAGAGCATCTAGATCCTCCCCACCGGACTTTTGTTTTCTTAATCTTAAGTTGTCATCAGTGATGCTGTCACTTTTGAACAGCTGACCTCGAAGTTCTTGATTGTAAGTAGAAGTAGTTTTCTGGTGGATTTCTTTAGTTAGTACGTCCGAAGCTGTAGACGAACCGTGCGCAAGCAGCTGGGTGGCTACCACCTTCTCAGCAGTAGTTGGCTGAAAGGAAAGTGAAGTTTAGATATATCTAAGATTAGCTGATTATTCTATCCTTGAGTTGTGGTCAGAGACCCGGACGGCATTCTACTCCGTTTCATACTTACAAACATTATACAGTTTAATCCTGACCCATGAGTGACACATGCACTGTGATATGAAGCGTATGGAATGCAAACAATAATGTTTAGGCTCAAGTTTAGCGTTACCACTCTTAATCAAATAAGTACCTACTATAAAAAACGTAGTACGGTACTAATACCTAATACACCTCGTTATTAGTAAAATAAATGCTCTCTAGATAAGTGGACACAAAAAAAGCCTTTAATGTGTATGTGTGTGTGTGTGTGTGTGTGTGTGTGCGTGTGCGTGAGACGTGTGTATTGAGGATTAAACATAACGGTAATAGCATACTATGTGGTTAGACCTACCAGTTTCCTAGTTTCAACAAGTCCTTTCAGAAATGTAATTCTTCTTATATAATCCGACATTGAATCTTTGGTTGGTTTGCTGAAAAGGAACATATCAATTAATGGTAGTCCTACATACAGGAATTTCATTTCATTAGTACTGGGCCTTATGGACATTTAATGGCGGCAATTATGATGTAATCTCTTGCTGGTGATGAGTGTTGACCGCAACCGGCAACCTGTTGGTAGCCTACCGGTTCAGTCAAACATTAAGTTTCATGTTTATAAACGTGGTCACAGTTTACGAAAAAATGCACGAGGCTATAAGCTTATATTTTCCTGTATGGTCACTGAACTCACACCAAGGTATCTGACTAAGCTATGCCTAAATAATGTATTGTAGGTCTACTGTTCTTTATTTACAGTTGAATACCAAGTTCAGTTTACAATAGATTCACAAAATTGATTCACAACAATAATATGTTTTGTGTGTTTTAAATAAATAAATAAATAAATTTTATTTAGAGTCTACCCACTCAGTTATATAACTGATTTTCAGTGGGGGACTTTAAATCAAAGCGACCAAGCCAACCCTGCAGGCCCCGACGCAATCGACGAGTGAGCGATAACCAACCAAAGATCAATATTTTTAATAGGAAATATAGCAATCAGTGGTATGGACAGTGCGAACACCCGCGAATCAACGCCAGAATCAACAAGGCCGATTCAGAACAACTCTGAAATTTATTATGTGCTTCGTTGCTAGGACGGCTCCAAAGTCACCGTTTACAAACTCCTAAGACAAGAACTGATGGACTTAAGTCCAAATCAGAAGTTAAAAAACTTCTGACTTTAGCGGGAATCGAACCTTGGACCTTCTGCATTGGAAGCAGATACGCTAACAACAAGACACAACACAACAAGAGAGTGCTGCAAAATTATTATATGACATAGGGGTGGCCTGTCTAGAGTCGTTAAAGGTGATGCACAATAGCCCATTAAGCAAGCAAACTGGAACAAATAAAATATTGTGTTTTAAGTGTTAACTATATTTTGTTAGGGGTATGCAATGTCTATTTTGTTATTCAGCATATTTTTATTTGTCATATTATAGCCTATGATTATGAACTATCGGCTGATAAAATTGTGTAGGTCCTACACTATCTTCACTTTTAACAGGCTCTGTACAACTTAATTCTGATTGGTTCCGGTAATGTACGAAACGGGAACGTTGGGAACTTGGCAAAGTTCCCGTTCCAGAGATACGGGAACGTAAGTAAGGGAAAGGGAAGTTTTAAAGTGCACCGTGTCATAAGTTAACATGAGATTAAACTTCCTTCCCGTTATATTTGCATACTATGTTTGTAGGCTATGTAATGTAAATTGTGTTTATTTATTGTGTTTGTATTTATACGCCTAGTTGTGAAATTATCTGCATGTAATGGTTTTACTTTGGTTAGCTAGATTACGTGCCAAAAAATTAAATGTACGGGTAACTTATTACTAACTAATTGGATGAGGGAAGTGAAGACTTCAATTTCACTGACCCCTCAAAAAATTAGCTCCAATGTTTTTTTGTTGTTTTTTGTTTGTTTTTCTGTCTGTTTGTTCGTGCTCTACCGGGCAAACGGCATATGCGATCTTGATGAAAATTGGAGGGGACCTTCAAAATCTCTGAACTTAGACCTGCCACGTTTTTGGGTACAATCGCAGAAATATTTCTCATGAATATAGTAGTGCTTTTATGATTTTTTTTTCGATTATTAGTGCGATAATTTCGTGACATTTGGGCCGATTCTGACCAAACGGGTAGGGCTACAACGTTCATATTTTACATGGACATTAAGGTAATGGTGATTTATTGCTTTTTGAAAGAAAAAGTTGAAAAAGTTAGCCAGAATCTATAGAATAAAGGTTTAAATATGAGTTTCTTTAGGTTTATAACAACAATTAACAAGTAACAATAGAAACTTGACAACAATCACCTACAATGCATTCAAAAAGCACTTGCAAAGGAAAAGTTTCGCAAACTACGCAAACTAAAAACTTACAAAAAAGCTCATCCATCAACGCGGCGGGACTTAAGCGTTTTCCTAGTAACTATAGTTACTGGGCAATTGATTGTGCATCGTTTCAGGTTGGTCAGGGTGGTTTCAGGGTGGTGTTTCAGGAGAATAGGGATACAGGAGAGCAGTGGCAAGGGGAAAGGGGGGACACCCCACTCACAATTTCGGATAGGGATGTAAAGAGGGTGTTGGGCAAGATGGTTGTAGGAAAGGCTCCAGGGCAGGACGGCTTGGGGTGCAGATTTTTAAAAATTGGGGGTGATGCCGCGGTAAGGTTTCTAGGGGATGTATGTAGAAAGTCTTTAAGTGAGGGTAAGATCCCTGAAGGTTGGAGGGAGGGACTCGTGGTGCCAATTCATAAGGGGGGCGATAGATGTACAATAGGAAATTATAGGCCAGTTAGCTTGACTTCAGTAGGGAGCAAAATTATGGAGAGGGTAGTTGCAGACTATGTTAGGAACTCATTGGAAGGGGAGGCGTGGTTCACGGATGCTCAACATGGTTTCAGGGAAGGTTTTTCTTGTGACACTCAACTGGTAGGATTAGTTCAGGATATTGGGGACATTTTGGACAGTGGGGGGGAAGTAGATGCTGTTTTTCTAGATTTTGAAAAGGCTTTTGATAAAGTCTCGCACGATTTGCTAATGGAGAAGGTAAACAATGTGGTGGGGGATAAAGGAGTGGTGAGGTGGGTTGGAGATTTCTTGAGAGGTAGGTCTCAGAGGGTTAGGGTTGGGGGTACCTTGTCACATAGTATAGAGGTTACATCGGGGGTACCGCAGGGCTCAGTGTTAGGACCTTTGTTGTTTATTATGTTTATAAATGACATAGGGCAGGGAATAACATCAAGAATAAGATTATTTGCAGATGATTGTGTTTTGTATAGAGCAATAAGGGGGATTGAGGATGTTAGGTTGTTGCAGGCAGATCTGGGGGTAATAGAGGAATGGGTCACAGCAAATAAGATGGGTTTGAACATAGGTAAATGTAAGGTGGTTGGTTTCTCGCGAAGAATAATTAAGGTAGGTAGGACATACACTTTAATGGGGGCTGTTATGGAGAAAGTAGGAACGTATAAGTACTTAGGGGTGATGTTGGCAGAGGATTTGGGTTGGGGGGATCAGGTGCAAGAAGTTTGTTAAGAAGGGAAATAGGGCTCTGGGTTTTGTTATGAGAAATCTAAGAGGGGCCAGCCGGGAGGTTAAAGATCGGGCATATAAGGTAGTGGTTAGACCTGTCCTGGAGTATGGGCGGCGGCATGGGATCCGTATAAGTTGGGGAGGTTTTGGAAGTAGAGAAAGTCCAACGTAGGGCGGCAAGAGGGGTTACGGGAAAGGTTAGGCGGTGGCGGTGGGAAGGGGATGATAAGGGGGATGTGGAGAGAGTATATGACAGTGTCACTGCAATGTTAGGAGAGTTTGGGGTGGGAGTCATTAGAGGGAAGAAGAAGGGAGGTTAGGTTGTGCAATCATGTACAGGGCGGCTAGGGGAAGTAGGGGGTGGGGGACATCCGCAATAGGCTACAAGAGGGGCTTTACAGGGGAAGGGGGGATCATTCATGGAAGTTCCAGCGTCAAGTAGTAAGAACGGATCTGGGTCGGTATGGTTTCATGGAAAGGACTGTTAGGGAATGGAATGACTTGCCGGGGGATATTGTAGGTAGTGGGTCTTTAAGGGAATTTAGATCATTTTTAGGGGGGACAGTAATTAGGTCTGGGGGGAGTGAGTGTTGCCACCGGGCGGAAGGGCCCATTTGCAACCGTTAAGTTATGTTATGTTATGTTATGACCTTTTGTCTTTTAAGTTTTAAGCCTATTTTTCCCCAATGCTTTTGAAAAACATTTTTGTTTGTTTGATTTATTATAATTAGGAAGGTTAGCTTACTTACTTTGGAAGCTTTTCAAGATCAGTGATTAAGTCATCCAGGGCTCCAATATACTAAAAATAACAATACAATATGTATTACTATTTTTTAATGGACAATGGGAGATCGAGAGGAGAGTCAGATACAGGCGGCAGAGATGAGATTCCTGAGGAGCACAGTGGGCAAGATGAGAAGAGATAGAATAAGAAATACGGACATTAGAGATATGCTAGGTGTAGAAAAGTTAAGTGACAGCATAGGAAGGACAAGGTTGAGAATGGTATGGACATATGAAACAAATGGAGGAAAATAGGATGGCCAAGAAAATGTATGAAAGAAGGATTGAAGAAGGAAGAAGAAGACGGGGTAGACCAAGGAAGAGATGGAAGGACATCATAGCAGGAGACTTGGAGGCAAGAGGAGAAATCTGGGAAGATGTGGAAGATATACGATTGTGGGAGGATAGAAAGAAGTGGAAAAATTTTGTTGCTAAACCCAAGCTGACCCTGCCAGAAGCAGGAAACGGCAATGGATAATGATGATGAATGATGAATAGTAGGCCTAGCCCTACCTAAATGCAAATGGGTGAGATTCACAAGGAAAAATAAAAAATAAAAATACAGGAGAAAACATCCATTAAGTTCTATTGGGAAGTAAACTTGACAAGAGTCCAACTAATAAAGTATCTTGGACTCTGGTTCCACAACTTAGCCTACCTGACTGGGGGTTTCATATAGAAGGTGTGATCGAGAAAAGTAAGGAAACCCTAAAAGAGGCTGCCGGCGGAATTAAACATGCATGCTTACAAATTCCTGGTAAGGCCCTGCATGGTTATTGTATTTTATAATGTGGTAATTTAAGAGTCTTCACTAGACAATTGTGACCTTGGCACGCCCGTAAAAACTCAAATTCAAATGTACAACACTCTGGAGAAAAATTAAAACAACAAACGAGAATTCTAAAATGCACAAAACACAGATATTTTTATTTAGAAGAACATACAACAAACAGAATTGCTTTCTGTAATAAACCTTACTATACACCATGGTTAAGCGTAAAGTCGACGCGGCGGGAGTAACCTCTTCTTGTTCCCGTTGGGTCGACTTTATGTGTAACCATGGTGAATACTAGGGTTTAGGCCTACAACATACATCAATTCTGTTTGTTGTATGTTTTTCTGCATAAAAATATATGTGTCTTGTGCATTTTAGAATTCTCGTATGTCGTTTCAATTTTGCTCCAGAGCGTTGTACATCTGAATTTGAGTGCTTTCGAGCGTGCCCTGTACTCGTCTGTCTCGTGAACACTCTTAAGAGGTATAACTTAGGCATAGCCTAGTAAGTAGTAAGTTAGACACATTGTGACTGGGGCCTTATGGCCCTTTTCTATCTTTCTATGGAGTTGTGCAGCTTAATACGATTATGTGTAGGCTACAATTTCGAAATAAATAATTGGATGAGCGAAGCGAAGACTTCAATTTCACTGACCCCCAAAAAATTTAGCTCGGGTGTTTTTTTTTTTTTTTTTTTTTTGTTTGTTTGTTTTTCTGTCTGTTTGTTAACTCTCTACCAGGCAAACGGCATATCCGATCTTGATGAAAATTTGAGGGGACCTTCGAAATCTCTGAACTTAGAGGTGTATTGTTTTTGGGTACAATCGAAGAAATATTTCTCATGAATATCGTACTTTTACGATTTTTTTTCGATTTTTAGTGCGATATTTTCGTGACATTTGGGCCGATTCTGACCAAACGGGTGGGGTTACAACGTTCATATTATACATGGACATTAAGGTTATGGTGATGTACCTTTTGAAAGAAAAAGTTGAAAAAGTTAGCCGGAATTTATAGAAATAAAGCTTTTAATATAAGTTTTTTTGATTTGTATGCGATATTTTCGTGCCATTTGGGCCAATTCTGACCAAACGGGTGGGGCTACAACGTTCATATTATACATGGACATTAAGGTTATGGTGATAAAGTACCTTTTGAAAGAAAAAGTTGAGAAAATTACCCAGAATCCATAGAAATAAAGCTTTTAATATAAGTTTTTAACGGTAAATAATAACAAATTGACAAGTAACAATAGAAACTTGACAACAATCACCTACAATGCGTGGGAAGCAAGAAGCAACAAAGCACTCGCAAAAGTAAAGATATCCCACGCAGACTAAAAACTTTAAAAAAAGCTCATCCATCAACGCGGCGGGACTTGAGCGTTTTCCTAGTAATAATAATCAAACACCCGGTTCCAACATAAGTCAGGTCGGGGGGTGACGTATCACCAATTTCTCGGGCTGTGGACTTTCAGTGTTTGCTAGCCAGGCTCAACACCTCCTCATCTACTTCGATGTCTTCTATGACAGGCATTTCTACCAGTTCTCTCCATTTCTTTCTATCCTCCCAGAGTCTTTCTTCATTAATTCTTTCCCATGATTTTCCTCTTTCTTCAATGTTCCATTTTATTTGGTCCCTCCATCTATCTCTTGGGCGTCCAACTCTTCTTACTCCCCCCCATGTGTGTTCAAATTCTCTTCTTGGTATTCTATCTTGTTTCATTCTTCGTACGTGCCCATACCATCGAAGTCTTTCTTTTCCTATTTTATTTCGTAAACTTTCCACTCCTAGTTTGTTTCTTATTGTTTTGCTCCGTACCTTGTCTATTTTTGTTAAGGCTACAGAACTTCTTAAAAATTTCATCTCTGCTGCTTGTAATCTGCTGTCCTCCTTTCCTCCTATTGTCCATGTCACGGATGCATATGATATTATTGGGAGGAAATACATTTTGTACAATAACATCTTGCACCTATAATATAATATAATAATAATAATAATAATTGAAGAGAAATTATAACATTGACGGGATGTTTCGTCGCGTCATAATGGTGAATAATTTACATTATTCTTTATTTCCCGACGTACCGTAGCGTCATCACTGTGGATGACATTTTCAAGGGACTGCTGTTCTTTCGTTTGTTTGCCTCTGTTGCAAACGTTCACTTCTTCTTGGAACTGCTAGGATGGCGGTGGACGGCTCTATTTGTTGTTGTTGTTGTTGTGGTGGTTGAGGTGGTTGTGGAGGTGGTGGTAGTGGTGTAGGTTGGTCTTGTGGATGAAGATGCTGTTGATGCTGCTGTTGATCTGGTGATAGTTCTTGGTTTGAACGCATTTTCTCCGCTGAGAGGTGATTAATTAAATTAATGGCAGGAATCCACGAATTACTAAGTTTGTAACCACCTACATCTCCATTCATATTGTTAGGTGTTTTTTAAATTTCAATTGACTCCCTTATGAGTCTAGGCCAGAAAGCAGATTCTTGGCAAATTATTTTTGTTTCATCAAAAAGAATCTCATGCCTTGAATCAACCATATTGTCTATAGCATGCTTAGCAATTGCAGACAACTTGACGTGATCCTTGTTACAATGGTTTTTATGTTCTTTAACCCTTGTTGCCACTGTCCTTAAAGTCTGGCCTACATAGCTACAGCCACACTTGCAATGGATTTTATAAACTCCACTCCTGGCTCATGTTGTCATTTGTCTCATGTCTCGTGTCTCATGTCAATGTTATAATTTCTCTTCAATTAGGCCTATATTGGGTCGCGTAAGTATAACTTGTGAAATAATAATAATACCCTAATAATAATAAATAATAATGCGGTACTCTTTCGGTTGGTATGGCCAAACTTATTTTAACACTATTTTAGGGGAAAAGCCTAGGTACGCGGGAGAGGGGGGGGGGGGCGCGAAGTAATAATACTGATATTGTAAAATATACGCGCATCGCGCCCCAATATTCCCTTGCATCCCTCCCTAACATCACCCCCCTTTCCATTTCCTCATTCATTTCTCCTTGACTATTTGTCATTGAAAGCATTAGTCCTCCTGTACACCCTATATTGATAACATGGCCATCAATATCATCCTTATTCCTTTCCTCTCATATCCTAGTTCTAAATTCTAATAGCCTACCCCAGTTTATGTCATTTGGATTCCCCTTTTCCTATGGTGTAGGGGCCTAAGCCTACCCAGTTCCTTTCATACTCCCTAATACCACCATTCCCCTTTCCCCTTATCTCATCTCTTCACATGGTGGCCAATTAAACAAGCCTAGGGCTAGGGCCTAGCAAACAAGGGAGCCAAACCTACCTAACTATAGGCTCTCCCAACGGCTTTGTTTACTAAATATGCCTATTCCTTCGGGACCCTAGGGCTAGGTAGGGCCTAGCCAACGAAGTTATTAATAGTATTATCTTTGGCCTAGCCCATACCTAGGGGAGGGGGTAGGCCTAGCTAGGCCTAGGCCTAGGCCCTACCCTACCCTAGGCCTACTTACTTTGCCCAAACGCCAGTCTTGTTCAGAGTTTTCTCTAGCTTGATGTTCACATTGCGACAGAAGCCTTCTCAGGTTAACTTCTATTCTCGACATACCTATCATGATGGAAAATTAAATTTCAAAATTTTTGTAAAAATACAGTTTAGTTTGCCCCAGAGATAACCCTACGTGTTTCGTAAACACATTTTGACAACAAAACAAGTCTGACAGCACAGCTGTTTTGTTTTCGACTGTTTCTTTCGACTTTTCGATCAATCGATTCGTGTTTTCAAGTTTTACCCGTTTGTGCCAACGTAACAACAATAATAATAATTAATAATAATTAGTATTATAACTAATAATCTTTGTATTTATTTAAAAAAAAATTGATGTAAATATGATGCAAATAATCTTTGGTGTGTGCCGTAGACAGTTTGTTCAAATTTATGCTCGCTTTGAGTAATTTAAGCTTCTTATCAGGTAAGACTAGCCTAGCCTAGGCCCTAGCAGCAGCTGTGGACCTAGGCCTAGTCCCTAGCCTAATCATGGGTTTGACAATAGGCCTACTATTTTTGTAATTGTAGGCCTAATAATGTACTTTATTTAGCATGTTTGCTAGCCCTACTATTTTCATCATAGTAAATCTTTCCTTCAATCAAAAAATTTCAACAACAGTTTCCTAAGCATGATCATAACATCCCTAGTCCTAGGCCTACTTTTCACTATCCAATCCTTACATAACCTCTTAAACCTAAAGGTGTCTTTTGCCTCTCTTATCTCTTTGGGCAGTTTATTATATGTATACTTAGGCCTATCTGTATTGAACACTGATCCTTTCTATTTTTTCGAATTACACACACTTAATATCTTTCGTTTTCATTCTTCCTTGTTAGTCTTCCATGGACTTCCTCCACTCACTCTCTCTCTCTCTCTCTCTCTCTCTCTCTCTCTCTCTACCATCTTTGCTCTTGATCTAGCTAGGCCTATCCTTCTAGCCCTAGATAATGTGGCATTTGTTCAGTTTGTATTTTATATATAAAAACTAACACAAGCATAAGAATGTTTTCTCTAACTTTTAACCAGTTGGTTCATTTAACGGAACTCTTGTCGCTAAGCGGGTCCAACTTTCAACCAACTTTTTTCCCAATAAATCAATGGAAAACAACTACAAATTAGAAATAAATGTGTAAAAATTCAATATCAACAATTTATTATCAATTACCACTTTGCAAAATTAACAATTACATAGGTGAACACAATATTACTCACAGACTAATTTCACTGTTATTAGTTGATCACGGCGGCCATTTTAGCAAAGTCTCTCCATTCTCCGACGTACCAACCAAAACACACCAAACTTACGTTTAATTCTGTCCGTTTTTGTTTGTCCTGCGGTCCCTGTCGTGTTTGTTTGTTTGTACCTCATTCTGTTCTGGGGGACCAGCCCCCCGACCCCGCCGGGGCTCCGCCCCTGGACCCCGTCGGGGGCTCCGCCCCCAAACCCCCGTGCTATTCGACTATTTAATTGTTTACTTAACATAACAATAACATATTTATAAATTACTTATTGCCAGTGGCGGCCCGACCATACAAATTCGGGGCCATGGCCCCGCGGGAAATATGTGGGTGGGTGGGTGGTCAGCTCAGGGTGTATGGGGGTGGAGGGTGGGGGGTGGACGTAGGTAGGCCAATGTGTTTGCTATATAAATATGAGCGATAAAAGAAATAGAATCATTCCTGTATGATGAAAACTTCCCGAACAAGCCAATACTCGTGTCAGATGGGAATGTAATTGTGATGGTTTTAAAATGCGCGCTCAAAAGATCGTGCCAAATAAACTGATTAAGTACAAGGTCTCCCAAACGCGCGGTACCATCAAGAATCTATTTTTTTTTCTGTAACCACTACTACCAGTGGTGCCCGGTGGGTATGGGTGTCCGCAAGGGGTGGAGGTGGGCAGGGGGCAGGTGCCCCCCCCTGGTTTTGCTTCTAAGATCCCTAGCCAAGCTTTTAACATTTGATAGTCCTATTTTCTTTGGTTTCTTCTTGAGCCAACATTTTTGTTAAAAACGAAATGCATGAATTAGCTTTATACTCAAGCAAGACCCAACCCCAATCGAGCTCAAAGACGAGACCTTCCAGGACAGTATAGCGCCCACCCCACTAGAGTAAGGTAGCGGCCGCTCCAGTAGCCAAGGGATGGGGGGGGAGGGTCAAAGAAAGTTATTTTTGAGAAAAAAAATATGGGAGAGAATAAAATAAAAAAACACGACAATTCGAAAGAGGGTGTCACTGTAATGGGAATTAATCAAAGAAAACCATACCAATGTTTATGTATGAACATATATATATTACTTGCGTAGACACAAGAAAAAGTGTAATAGATTTGTGTTAGCGCTGTGGTAAGACAATTAATTAAAGCAATTAAATACACTAAAAATAGAAAATTACAACACCCCTAAAAATATAAATAACATTATTGTAAGGCGCCCTACTAATTACAATAAAAATCAAGGACATATCCAACTATTGCTATCTCCGATGAAATAAAATAAATGTACAGGTAAATCAACTCCACTCTATTATTTATATGCATATATTATTTTTTAATGGTTAGATGTGAATTAGAATAATATTCGTTTCATTTTTATAAAAATTAACGTTAAAATTTGAGAAGGGTACACACGTCGCCTAAATATCCTGGTAATGTCAATTCGACTGCACAAAAACTACATTATTTTGATGTTGCATTTAGCCCACTACTTTTTTTCTAAAACGCACCAAATGCACTCTAAAAACATGATTTCAAAATTTTCGCCTGCGGCGCTACTGTTTTATTTTGCCCGTCCCGGACAAGATTCTTGTGGACGCCCTTGCCAATAGTATGTTTAGTTTGCCACGGCATATCCAAGGGCTCGCCTGAAAACGTGTTTTAGGACACCAAAATTGGGTGCATGGGCGCCCGCAGAAGGGGGTGCCCCTCTGGCCCCGAGCAAGCAGAAGTACTAATTAGTCCTTCATTTGATGTGTGGATTTATTATTAAACTTGTTCAGTCGATTTCTTTATTGATAAACATTTGTTAAATTTAATGGTTGCCATTATTTTCTGCGAGATAAGTAGCATATTGTGTCTTTTACCTGCAATAGTTCGTCTTGAGTTTGAAAAGAATACCACTCGTTTTGACCGTCACAATAAAAGGCTTGCAAAAGCGAAGATGTGAGGTAGGGGAAAGTCAGATTATCTCAGTGGACAAAAAAGCTAATAACCGCCCAAATCAATGTTGAGAATATGTGGCTTTTGACAAAAGGACAAAAAAATGGGGGAAGGGGAATATTTTTAAGGTTTCCTTTTGGTGGTTTTTTAGTTTCGAGTATCGACTGCACAAAAATTGCATAATTTTGGTATTGTATTCAGCCCACTACATTTTCACCACCACCAAATGCATTCTAAAAACCTGATTTTCAAAATTTTCGCCTGCGGCGCTATTGTTGGGGGGCTCCGCCCCCCAAACCCCCCGTGCTTGCCTAACGAAAGTACAATATATAGCTTTTACCCCCCCCCTAGCAAAATTCCTGCGGGCGCCCATTCGTGGGTGGGTGTAATACTATAAAGTTGGCCCCGCGGGTTATCAGGGGTTCAAGCCGCCACTGCTTATTACAATAACCACAATATCGCAAAAAGGTTGGTACACCTACATAGCCAACATCCAAAATGGCGCGTTGATCAGAGTGAGACGATGTTCATGTTCAAAAATGTAAATTATTTGACATTATTAGTGTAATTCGAGAGTGTTTACTATTAATTACTCACTATACGTACTTAATATTAACTTATTTCTAATTTGTAGTTGTTTTCCATTGATTTTATTGGGAAAACGTGTGGTTGAAAGTTGGTTGAAAGTTGGACCCGCTTAGCGACAAGAGTGCCCATTTAACATGGTTTTGATTGGAGTCAGTTTTGTACATTTAAGGATGCACCTCATTGCTTTATTTTGAATAATTTGTATCTGTTTTAATGTCATTCGCATGGCCACGTCTATACGTCCGACGGGATGTCGGGCGTACAGCTGAGTTTGTGCTATACGTCCGACGGCGGACGGCCAAGGAGCACATAACTTAAGGATTTCGGGTGCACTCTTATCGATTATATCCTAGAACTAGCACGGCGTAGCCTACTACAACTAGGCGGAAAGTTCGACTAACCTTTAACGAAAGTACACCTAGAACTTAATTACGTCCATATGCTCGGCGGGCGTACAGCCTGTGGTTGCTTGCCCGTCCGACCCGTCGGACGTATAGACACTCCGCATTTGCATAGCCTAGGCATTAAATAATATTGTGGCACAAAAATCTAGGTTCGGTTTAACTATAACATTATAAATTACTTGTCTTGTCCATTTTGACAATTTATTACTCACTCTTCTCATATAGCCTACTTTTTTTGCTAGTTTCTTAATAAGAGTAGGTAGGCCTACTAGTATTAACATGTTCCTTAAAGTTAAAGTCTAGCTTATTATCTAATGTTACACCAAGGCCATATAAAATTGCAAACTAATTCTATGTTTTCACTTTTCACCATCAATTTTAGGACTTTTTATTCAAAGTGTCTATACGTCCGACGGATCGGACGGGCAAGCAACCACAGGCTGTACGCCTGCCGAGCTTGTGGATGTAATTAAGTTCTCTGTGTACTTTCGTTAGGTTAGTCGAACTTTCCGCCTAGTTGTAGTACGCCGCGCTAGTTCTAGGATATAATCGATAAGAGCGCACCCAAAATCCTTAAGTTATGCGCTCCTTGGCCGTCCGCCGTCGGACGTAGAGCACAAACTCAGCTGTAGGCCCGACATCCCGTCGGACATATAGACGTGGCCCTTTTTATTTTCCAAAAGTAATTTTTATGTTTATTCATTCCTATCATCATTCCTTTAGTTTCTTTTTGTATTTATTTTTAACTAAGTATTTATTCTGAACCATAATTCAATTTTTCTTAGCTCATTATTTATCTCCTCTAATAAGTCTTGGTCAACTTTACCACTCACCAGGCACAATTCTAGCCCCAAAAACTTGGGGAGACCCAACTAGTCCCGCCAAGGGGGGGGGGTCTGGGGGGGGCCCGCAGGGCGTTTTTTTTATTTTTGTGTACTTTAGAAGGTGTATTTTTGATTGTACGGAAATTCTGGAGATTTCAATAAGAGGGTATTTATGAGTAGGCCTAGGCCTATATTTACTGGGCACAATATATAAATTCAGAGTTTTAATTTTAATTTTGATCTCGCAAACAAGAAGTATGTGGCTCAAAACTAAGAAATTCTTACAGCTTGCAAATTGATTTAGATTTTTTTTTTTGTCGAACAGTATTAGCAACACTGTCAATAGGATTTATTCATGAAAACTTATCGATAACTAAGTTTGGATGTTCCATGAGCTACCCGCTAAGCTCGTAGGCTACTCGCAGGAGATTATGAGCACGTCAGCTACGTCACAACCGATAAGAAACTCATGCCAGCACCTCCAGGTCTCGATATAGTTTGAGACTTTTGGCAGTCAAAGGGAGGTAGGCCTATTATAGCGGGATCTGGTGTAACACATTGATGATAGGGCTATGATAAAATATCATTTTTAAGTTGACAGATAAACAATGAGACGTTCAACGCTTTCCATAGGGCCTATTAGACGTAGTTAAAAGAATTAATATGAATTTGGAAATAATTATCAGAGAAATCAAGGTCGGCCCGGGCCTAATCGGGCCGCCCCGTAAAACTGCGCCTGCCACTCACAGAAATGAGCATGTCGTCCGCATACATGTTAAGCAAATTAATTAAACGAGTGAGCGCAGCGAACGGAGTGGTCTCCATTCAACTCAAACGGCGCTCATTGTTTTTCTGTACGTGTATGTGTGGGTCTGTACGACGAAAATCAGCCGAATCGCTGAACAGATTGCACTGAAATTTTAAACAGACATCCGGTACGAGTTTACTGAGAACTGCTAACAAAATCAGCTAGATCCATTGCCATAAAAACCTACAAGAAATAATAAATTGAAAAATAGGCTGCCAATGTGTAGAAATTATTTAACGACAATGGTTTTGTCTTTGAAAAATATTTTTGTTTGTTATTTGCCTGGCTGTGAAATGCCGTGTCCAAGGTATATCGAATGTTGCACGTCAAGGTACCCCCAAATTCCGCTCGGAGATTGAGTAAACCTTGCAATATTGACACATATTTTGTAATGGCTATGTTTTCCATAGTATTGTCACAGATGATAGACTACACTAACTGCGTTATATGTATTTCAAAACATGTTTAATAATTTTTTAAATGTAATCTAGAAATTACAAAATCTTTCCCGACCAGGGGATTAAACCCACGTCTCCCACATTTTGGCTATAAGGGCGCTTTAGCCAACTAGACTAGGGAAACGCCAAAGTCGTTGTTAGACGAGTGAGCGAGTCATGTGTTGAGTAGGCCTACCTGGGAATTTGCATTTAAGTTTGATAATTATATATTCGTATAAATAATGGGTATTTAAGTTTAGTTGGTATAAGGGCGCGTCAACTGTAAGGCCATAATGGGCCACTCTAGCCTATGATAGGCTAGGGAGGCCTAAGGTAGGGGGAAGAAAAG
The DNA here is from genome assembly GCA_024449915.1 of Sweltsa coloradensis. Taxonomy (NCBI): domain Eukaryota; kingdom Metazoa; phylum Arthropoda; class Insecta; order Plecoptera; family Chloroperlidae; genus Sweltsa; species Sweltsa coloradensis. Next base: position 249,855 of record JAMZAV010000893.1, on the reverse strand, counting down.
TAATGTTACCGGGCAGGCCCCCTAGGCTCACTCACTCGTTTAACAACGACTTAGTTTTAAAAGTTTAACTTACCTAGTTTAATATGTTTATATAAGTTAGATATTATAGAGGGTCCTTGATCAATTCTCTGAATAACTATGATCCATCATTCATAAGCAATTAGAATGTTATAATTCCAAATAGGCCTATATTACTTTTACCTTCAGAATCCGTGTTTACTTGCGCCGTCTGCTATCTGGTGTTCAGCAATCCGATCTATCTCGAGCGTCGTGAACTTTTATGTCGTTCTCTAAAGAATCGCAATGACGAGGAGAGGAGAACTACAACAGTGCAATATGTTTCCCTGCAGGAGACGGCGATCAGTGGAGCTGCTGTGAAGACAAAGGAATGCTTAGGTGTCGTTAAGAAGAAGATGAAGAGAACTACAGCCAGGCCAAATACTTTGAAGCAGGACACAGCGATCAGTGGAGATTCAGAGAAGTCGGGGAAAAGCTTTGGTGACATTAAGGAGAAGATGGAGAGTGCCACAACTGAGCAACACTGCGGTTTGACAAGCAACTGTTTAAAACTAACCAAGCAAGTGTTGTATATTCGCAACAATTGTCGCTTCAAGTGCGTTATCTGCAGCGCAAAGTTCTTGTCGAAGTATACGCTTGCCAGGCACACGAAGACCCATACCGGGGAGAGACCCTTTGCCTGCGGGACATGCGATGCAAGGTTCGCACAAAAGAGTTGCCTCAATGACCATGCAAGGACACATACCAGGGAGAGACCGTTCGTGTGCACTGTGCTTGACTGTGGGGCCAGGTTCACTAGAAATTCTGACCTTACACGCCACACGATGACACATACCGGTGAGAAACCCTTTGTCTGCGGAACATGCGATGCAAGGTTCTCACATAGGAGCAACCTCTATATACATGCTAGGAAGCATATCAGAGAGAGACCGTTTGCGTGTTCTGTGGTTGACTGTGAGGCAAGGTTTGCACTTAAGAGTAGCCTCATAGACCATGCCAGGACACATACCGGTGAGAGACCATTCGCGTGTACTGTGGGTGACTGTGAAGCAAGGTTCTCTCAAAATAATCACCTCCAAACGCACAAGTTGACGCATACCAGAGTTAAACGTTTTGAGTGCGCTCTGTGTCAATCACGGTTCACACTAAAAAGTAACCTGACCAGGCACCAGAAGACGCACACCGTTGCGTAACCATTTATATGTTACTTTTGTCCTAGTGGGAACCACCAGAGTAACAGTCTCTCCAAGCACATTTAAAACCAACATCACTGAGTACCCAAATATGTGATTCTTTAAATATTCCAGAAAGTTGGCAAGACATTGAACTAGGTACATCTTTAAGTTTTAGCATTTAATATTGGAATGATGAAAGGGACATTGTGCTAAAACTCATTGTAACTAATGGATTTGAGTTTCACTCTATCTTAAATGCCTAGCGCGTAATTGGATAATATAAAATAGTTCGAAGAGATGTCTCAATGCAGTATTAGATTTAAAAAACATTTAACTCATGTAGATATCATATTGTGACATATGTTTTAGTGCTAACAAATATAAGGTACAAGAATAATCTTTAAGCCTTGGTTAAAAAAATTAACATAAAAGGGGAATTACTAGTATAAAAATATACAAATTCGTTAGTAAATAGACGGAAGCCTTTAAAACTGTCAATAGAAATTCCTGGATTTGTTGTCACATAAAAATATCTCTAGTGCAATATATGTTTGTTTGTGGTCTGAAACTATAAGGCTCTTATAGAATTGTTATAGGTTATGATACTAGTTCAAAAAACGTGGTTTGTTTAGGGGGTGAATAATCTTTTAATTCCTGACACGTTGATCTACAGGAAGGGATATTTGTCAATGTGAGCTCACTTCAGTTCTGTCACTGAAGTTTGGTTTTAAATTGTTCAAAGATTAAAAGATCTACCGATACGACTCATCTATTTCCTAAGTGGTTATAATGGAGTTGAAATTATCTTGAATTGATGATTTTACTGTGACCGACAAGATTTTCTGTTCTCTGCAACGAATTAGCCATAGGTACCACAAATATGTCAGCAGCAAAAGCGAGTGAGATCTATAAACCCTCATTGTTGAGCATTTTCATTAGGAACCATTCTTTGTAATACATATCTCTAATGTTTGATGTTTAATATCAATGTGTGAATACTGAATATATTAATTCAGATTGTCCAGGTAGAATCAGGTTTGTTACTCAGACTTGGGACACCCTGGCATGTTTATATAAATAAATAAGCATAGATTCTCTCCTTCTGACTTCTCACTGTACTTCTATCACTTACTCAAGCTTGAATTCATCGTCGGCTCCCAGCCCAGAGGTTCCCAATGTTACTAATGGCCTTGGGTTTTATGGGGTAAATGACATAAAAACAACACCTTACCAACAATGTGATCTCCTTCAATATGGACCTTTGACCAGCTGGTCAATACCCATGGCATCTCTTACTTCCTATTACTTCTTTCTTACACCCTGGTGTATTCGTCACTCCTCTATCTTCCTCCCTTCATTGTCGTCCTCACACCTCTATCTCTATTCCTCCTCCATCTTCCTCACTCCTCTATCTTCCTCTCTTCTTTGTCATCCTCCTACCTCTATCTCTCTTCCTCCTCTACCTTCCTCACTCCTCTATCTTCTACCTTCATTGTCGTCCTCATACCTCCTCTATTCCTCCTCTAGATTCCTCTCACCTCCATCATCCTCCCCTATATACACCTTGTCTGTTTCCACTCAGTATCTCTCACTACTATCCAAAGAATTATAATACATTGTAATTTTACTTAATATAATTAAGTAATTAATTGGTTGAATATGTTGAGGGACAACTATAGAAGCAAAGTAAGTCGAACCTGAGTCAAGTCTAGTGGTAAGGATAACTGCTTCTAGTAAAAACCGGACTTGTCTTTGTAACTTGTATTGCAACATCTGATCTAGTATTGACTAAACTAGGGAAACGCCAAAGTCGTTAAACGAGTAAGTGAGTCATGTGTTGAGTACCCGGTAACATTATTTTTCTTCCCCCTTCGGAATCGGAAATCGGAAAATTATTTCTCATGAAAATCGCAATTTTACGATTTTTTTTTATTTTTAAAAATTTTCTTCGACTTATAAGTATAACATCTACATGCTTTATCCGATTGTAATGATTTTTTCACAGAACCTTTATTTTATAAATTGATACATTCGCGTGAAATTTAAACGTAATCGAGAAATTATTTCTCATGATAATCGCAATTTTACAATTGTCAATTTTTTAAATTTCTTCGACTTATAACACCTACATGCTTTATCCGATTGTAATGATTTTTTCACAGAACCTTAATTTTATGGATAAATATATTCGTGTGAAATTTGAGCGTAATCAAAAAATTATTTCTCATGAAAATCTCTATTTTACGTTTTTTTCCGTTTAAAAAAAATTACGCTCATCCAACAACGCGCCTGAAAAAATGTTTGCGAAGCTTCCTAGTTTTATTTAATTTAATTAAAAAAAAATCTTCGAATTTGTAATGATTTTTTCACGGAACAACAGAAAATCCGCATAACATGGCTACTCAATGCACCAATTACGCTCATCCAACAACGCGCCTGAAAAAGCGTTTGGGAAGCTTCCTAGTACTATAGATTATGTGTTTTGATTTAAATCTTTTGTGGGTAATAATAGCCATTTTAACTTGGTTGACGAGATTTTACAAGAAGGTTTTGTCATCCGGTACCTATACCGGTACCTCACAAGGTAGACTAATTAAGCTTGTATGCACCAATAGTGCACGGGGAGATAAACATTGCCCGTGGTTCGTTTCGTTCCATATTGATATTGGTATATTAGTTGGGAGTGTTCTTCACAACCATGTGATGTCTTCTTCATACATTTATACACAGAGCCATAAATAAAACATGGTATTCTCTTCTTGTTACTAGATCTTGCATGAAAGAATAATTGTTTATGTTCTTGTAAATGTTCAACTACCGCCAGGTACTTGTAATCGGATCTGGGCCTGATTCATGGGGCGGGGGGATATTTTCTCAACATTTTCATATAATAATAAATCGAAAACTACCTATCCACGTATCTATGGGGAGGGGGAGGAAGTGCGATTTTGCAAAATCAGGGTCTGTTTGAAAGTTTCAGCCGTAAATGTCTCTTATCGCCGAAGGCGAGGAAATTTCCGAATTTACTACTTTCGAAGGCCTAAAACCGTGTTTAAAAATCGAAAATTGGACAATAGGTGATGGTAATTGGTTGCACAAACAAAATCTAACGGGGGAGGGGGCAATCGCCCCACCTCCCTCCTGTATCCGGTACTGATTTTATATCATTGTAGCCTCTTTACAATTGAGTGTGGACATTGCACTGATGTTGGTTTAGTCTTATGAAAAGAATGGAATCGCATATAAAAATGCATTTTTTAAATTCCCTTTTCTGTTCAGGCATTCACAGGAAAGTCTACCATTGTATGATGTTAGGGGGGTAGATTTGTTATTTGCAAAACAAGAAAATGCCACAGGATAGCTTATAGGATAGGCATAATTTTAATTTAGATTCAGAATATTTGGAGGGGTGCTTCAGCCCCTTAGCAACCACGGAGTCGCGCCCCTGAAATGTACTAACCCTAAATAAAAATTAAACAAACTACATCCATTTTCACACATCTCATTCCCGCGTTACTACCCACCCACAAACTAATTGGATGAGCGTAGCGAGCGAAGCGAAGATTCCATTTCACTACACTGGAGAAAAAAAATCCGGAGTGTTTTTTTTTTCTTTTTTTTTTGTGTGTTTGTCCGCACGATTCCGGCTAAACCGATACTCCAATTGCGATGAAATTTTATGGAGGCCTTCGAAATCTCTGAACTTAGAACTGCCACGTTTTTGAGCGCAATCGAAAAATTTTTTCTCATTAAAATCGCAATTTTACGATTTTTTTCGATTTTTGAAACATTTCTTCTACTTATAACATCTACATGCTTTATCCGATTGCAATGATTTTTTCACAGAACCATAATTTTATGAATTAAGATATTCGTGTGAAATTTGAGCGCAATCGAATAATTATTTTTTATAAAAATCGCAATTTTACGATTTTTTTCTTTTTTTAAATTTTGATTAACTAAAAAAATTAAAAATTTAAGTTTATTTTTTATTTAATTTAAATTAATTTAAAAAAATCTTCAACAGTAATGATTTTTTCACAGAACAACAAAAAATCCGCATAACACATGGCAGCTCAATGCACCAATTACGCTCATCCAACAACGCGGCGGGACTTAAGCATTTTCCTAGTGGTATCCAATACAATACTCGAACGACATGAAGTGACCAAATGACTTGGTATTGAAGTAGATCAATCCCTAAGCTGGTTCCAACATATTATAGCAACTCTTAGACCAAAATTGAACTCGGCCTGCTACGCAATACGCGTAATAAAAGAAACCATAGGCGTAAATGCGGCGAAATTAGCATATCACGGATTTTGAGTCTTATCTTCGATATAGTTTACCTTTATGGGGATATTCAACGCAAGCCGCACACATATTAATTTTATAATTTAAAAAAAGGCAATTAGGAGTTAGGACACTGGAAAATTTGGGACTAAGTGAATCTTGTAATCCTTCTTTCGTAAAGCTGCACATATTGCCATGACATTTCCAAGTTTATTTATTTATGAAGTATTGGCAACAAACTCCACTATTCATAACCACAGTACCCGTCTTATTCTTATTCTTATTTATTTATTCGTGCCATTTACAATTTGTTTTACAATTACATGTAGAAGATCGTGTGACACATGTCAAAAATTACAGATAAAATTACAGATAAAATTCAATCTAATCCTACAGTTTTTACATGTTCAGAAAGTCATCTATGTCATAAAATTCTTTATCAATTAAAAAATTCTCCAGCTCCAGTTTAAACAATCCTATGGTATCCAGTTGCTTCAGATTACTTGGCAGTTTGTTATACAATTTGGCACCGGCATAAGTTGGTCCTTTATCATAGAGAGTTGAGTTGTGGGGCACTTTATACATATCCTGCTTCCGCCTGGTATTGTGGCTGTGAGTATCACAATTCCTCAATCTATCAGGTCTATACTGTTTCAGATACAAGATGGTTTTGAAGATATAAATACTAGGTAGTGTCATTATTTTACAGTTCCTGAAAATTCCTCTACTACTCAAGAAGAGGACTTCCATATTCCAGAAAAACGTAAGTACTGTAAAATGCCATAAAGGTACTCACATGATAGGTTTAAAATGATTTAATAAGCGGTTGCAAAATATTAAAATAATAAAGGATCTTCCAAAGCAGCTACGTGAATTAAAATCATATCTGCTAAATGGTGCTTTTAACTGCTGAAAATGCTCCCTAAATCAACTATATCCCCTTAGTCATTGCCCTTCTGAAATTGTTTACTCTTTTAACTTGGTCACAATGATCTGCATTTGAGACATTATTTCTTTGTCGATGTAATTGATGACCTCGGTCAATTTTCTTTCTTTTTGGATGAGCGTAGCGAGCGAAGCGAAGATTCCATTTCACTACACTGGAGAAAAAAATCCGGAATGTTTTTTTTTTGTATTTTTGTGTGTTTGTCAGCACGATTCCGGCTAAACCAATACTCCAATTGCGATGAAATTTTATGGAGGCCTTCGAAATCTCTGAACTTAGAACTGCCACGTTTTTGAGCGCAATCGAAAAATTTTTTTCTCATTAAAATCGCAATTTTACGATTTTTTTTCGATTTTTGAAACATTTCTTCTACTTATAACACCTACATGCTTTATCCGATTGTAATGATTTTTTACAGAACCTTAATTTTATGAATTAATATATTCGTGTGAAATTTGAGCGCAATTGAATAATTATTTCTTATGAAAATCGCAATTTTACGATTTTTTTTTCTTTTTTTAAATTTCGATTAACTAAAAAAATTAAAAATTTAAGTTTATTTTTTATTTAATTTAAATTAAATTTAAAAAAAATCTTCAACAGTAATGATTTATCCACAGAACAACAGAAAATCCGCATAATACATGTCAGCTCAATACACCATTTACGCTCATCCAACAACGCGGCGGGACTTAAGCGTTTTCCTAGTGCTAACACTATGAGCAGAGCAGAATCGATCATTCGATTTTATTGAATTGTTTTAAATTTGATGTATTATGCTGTATCTATTGTGTTTTGACATGTTCTATTATGAATTTTTAATAGAATTATTTGTTGGATGAGCGTAGCGAGCGTAGCGAGCGAAGCGAAGATTCCATTTCACTACACTGGAGAAAAAAATCCGGAATGTTTTTTTTTTTTTTTTTTTTTTTCTTTCTTTTTTTTTTTTTTTTTTTTCTGTTTGTCCACACGATTCCGGCTAAACCGATAATCCGATTGCGATGAAATTTTATGGAGGCCTTCGAAATCTCTGAACTTAGAACTGCCACGTTTTTGAGCGCAATCGGAAAATTTTTTCTCATGAAAATCGCAATTTTACGATTTTTTTCAATTTTTAAAAAATTTCTTCGACTTATAACACCTACATGCTTTATCAGATTTTTAATATTTTTTCACAGAACCTTTATTTTATGAATTTAGATATTTTTGTGAAATTTGAGCGCAATTGAAAAAATATTTATCATAAAAATCGAAATTTTACAGGTTTTTTCTTTTTTAAACAACTCTTTGACTTATAACACCTACATGCTTTATCCGATCGTAATCATTTTTTCGCAGAACCTTTATTTTATGAATTAATATATTACTGTAAAATTTGAGCGCAATCGAGAAATTATTTCTTATGAAAATCGCAATTTTACGATTTTTTTAACAATTACGATTAATTAAAAAAAATTAAAAAAATTAAGTTAATTTTTAATTTAATTTAATTTAATTAAAAAAAAATTACAACTAAGTAATGATTTTCCACAGAACAACAGAAAATTTGCATAACACATGGCAGCTCAATGCACCAATTACGCTCATCCAACAACGCGGCGGGACTTAAGCGTTTTCCTAGTGTAAATCATACACACATAACAAAAACTTGTAAAAATACAGCCAAACCTTACACACTCAAAAGAAATGAGATCTAAAAAAAAGGGGCCAAGCTCATCTACCCTTCCACATTTGCGCATTCTTAATTCATAAACGTACAGTGTCCCGTTACAACACCCTTGAAAAGCTTGGAAAAATATAATTTGCAACTATTAATTTAAACGTAATAGTTCATCCAAATTCTTTTTTTCTAATTAATTTTAACGTAATGATCATGCAAATTCTATTTTGCCAAGCTTTTCAAGGGTGTTGTTACGGGACACTGTACGTTTCGTCGTTTATGAACTAAGAATGCGCAAATGTGGAAGGGTAGATGAGCTTGGCCCTTTTTTTAGATCTCATTTCTTTTGAGTGTGTAAGGTTTGGCTGTATTTTTACAAGTTTTTGTTATGTGTGGGATCTCATTACTTTTTCAAGTTCCATCGCAAAATTATTTGTTAAAATATAATAAATTTATCATAGTCGATTTAATTGCTATGGTATAACCAATTAACAATAGAATGAAAAAATATAGTGGTACAAAGACTTGCTTTCTGTAAACAATGTAGGGTAGGCGATTATTGTCACGTAACTATAGTTACTTGTTGATTGTATGCCTGTATAAGGCTTATTTTAAAACCTTTATTTGGAAGCCTTCCAGCAATTTTTTAAAACTTTTTCTTTCAAAGGGAATTACATCACTATTACCTTAATATCCATGTAAAATATGAACGTTGTAGCCCCACCCGTTTGGTCAGAATCGCTGGGCAATTAAAACTGACGAATTAGATAGTAGTAACCAGTAGTAACTAACGTCCTTAAAGTGATTTTGAGCATGTTTCAAGTCATATTTTCACCAAGAAGGAATGCTCGTACCCCAACCAAATTTGGCATGTGTTGTCGGGTACGGTACCTAAATCCCCTCGATTTTGATAGTTTTCAAGTTCACATCACGTTTCATGATGGCTGGGTGACACCTCGAAATCACCCCAACTCTGCTTAAAGTGCCCGAGTGTGTAGCGCACCGCGGCTTCGCTGCGGCGCCCTAACGGGCACCTAGACTATAGGCCTATGGATTCAATTGTGGATCCAGAAAAATGTTCCTGATATCTAAAATCTACAGGCCTGTCACTGCATAATATCTGTGTATGTATTATTTTGTCCATTTATGTTTTATATGTTTATCTCATTGATAAATCCCATACTTTTGTAAAGTGTCATACAGGACGATAATAAAACAAACAAACATGTCTGTACAGTTGTGTACTCTGGCGCTTTGCTACACAAAGCTTGTCATTGTGTTGATGTGTTCCCGCGTCGCTTCATATTTTCCCGTCCACGGCCTCCTAGATTGCTGTTCTCGACTCCACGATTCGATTATGTTCGACTTTCGACTGTTAATTCGACTAGTTGGCGGTGAAATTGGTGGACGCTCTCCTCGCGTATTTTTAGGTTAAAATTGTATGAAGGTGACGGTTTTTTTACGGTGGTCTTTTTTACTTTTGAGTCACCAAAATGTCATCCAAGAGGAAACCCGATTCGCAAGTACCTGCTGAAGAAAGTGATCTTCTGCTCATACGACCACTGTAAGTTCAAGCCGCTTATTTACTAAGCCCTATCCATTCTTGTGAATAGAGGTTAGGGTTGACCTAGCCCTACCCAAACTTGCGAGGCCGCTACCTATTCACAGGGCTAGGAACCTTTATAGGCCTAGCCTAGACCTTACTTTCAAAAAGTTTGCTGTTTTATATTGCAGGCATCTAGATCTACATTAGGCTAGGCCTATATTATATGCCAAAACATGTAGGCCTAGGCCTATTCTATGAAATAAACTAATCTAGGCTAGCTAGGCTTTAGCCTATTTCATACACAAAGCGTAGAATTAGGCCCTAGGCAAATCGGAGCTTGTTTGGTTGGGTGGGTCCAACGGTAGCCCTAGCCTAGCCTACTATTACGGTTGGGGCCCTTCAACTGTCTTTGGATGGGAAAAGTAGGTTATGATGGGGGGGGGGGGGCAAAGCGCGTATGTTTTAATAATAATAACAATATTAATAATAACGATAATATTGTAAAACATACGCGCTTTGTGCCCCCCCCCCCCCTCTTTCCCCCAACCTACTTTTCCCATCCGAAGTCAGTTGAAGGCCCCCAACCGTAATAGTGCCGGCCCAACACCATTAAAACACAAATTTTGTCTAAAAGTAGGTTAGGGGGGGATGCAAAAATAGACTTTTCATTTGCCCCCCCCCCCCCCAACCCAACAAGTACCAGCAAATCTTCACAGGCATTAGGAGAATAATGATTCATTGTAGCCCTATCTCATTTGATTGATTTATTTATTTATTTACATTATTTAGCATATTTATTTTTTTATTTAAGTAGGCCTAAGCCTTCTATAGGCCTAGTGTTCACTCATATGCACATCATATAGGCATGCGAGTGAGGCGACATGAGGCGAAGGATTTGGATCATCTCCACTTCATTCATGTTTCTTCCCCGTTGTTATTAGTAGGGAGTAAATTCAGCAGCTTGTAGGCTTACGATTCGTACGTGTACTCGCACGAGTTGGACGTGGCAACAGTTAAGTGATGTGTGGCAGTCTAGTAGCCTACATAGGCTAGTATAATCTTTTTTAGCAAAAAGATAATAGCCTATTTAAAAAATTTAATTTTTAATTTAATTTTAAAAATTTAGTGATTAAACAGGAACAACGTTTAGCAGTTTTTAAATTGGAATGTATTAAATTTGTTAAAACTCTATTTTATCTATGAGGAACAAAAAAATTGTAATACCTATGACTTGTATATATTTGTAATTGTATTGAATTATCTTGTATATGTATTTTGAAAATTTGTTTCAATTAGTTAGGCCTATTTAAAAAAAGAAATGAAATTGTATTGAATTGTACTATTACTATTGAAATTGCATGTAAAAATAGCTTTAAGCTAAATAAAATAATGAATTGAATTGAATTGAATCATAGTAGTTCTTGTAAAGTGGGGTAGTTGAACAATCAAAATGTAGGCCCTTCGATTAATTTGTTGAACGTTGAAATGTAGTGCCTAGACCTACACTTTGTGATAAGTAAGTAGGCTAAGTAAGTTTTATTTCCACACACATAGCATATTACATTATAATAATTAACACTTTGTGATGACCTCTAAGAATATAGGCCTATTGTCTGGAATAAGTATTTATTTACTTAGGCCTACGCGTATTCCTAAACAAATAAACTTTGTTATTGAGGTGTTTGGAAAGGTACAATTTGCTGTATCAAGCAGGATGCAAATTGAGATATACTCCGTCACATTTCTATCCTAAAAATAAGTTCCTTGATACTTAATGCCTTAGTCTTAGTTTGTACATATCATAACAATTTTACTGTTGGCTAGTAAAAGAATTTTGAGTGCCTCGTATATAAGAGAATACGAATGAAACAAGAGAACAAGTAAGTCTAGTTTTTCTTGTGGGCCGAGATTGGTTTCAATTTAAGGCAGTACATAAAACAAAGATAAGATATAAGAGACAAAAAAGGCAAACAAATATTAATATAATAATACTATATATACCTATATAATATAACAATAATAATAATATATAATATAATAATAATATAATATAATATTAATATAATACTTAGCTGAACGTTGAAACGATCAATTAGTAAATGTCATTATTTGAGCCTTCAAACGCCCCTGCTCACAAGCAATACTTTACCACCCCCCACCTATTTCTGAAGACCTGTCTCAGGCCCTATGGAGGGTCGAGTGACTTTCAGGTGTACGCGTAGTAAGGAAATGGTAGTCTTGGGCATAGGCCTACTTGACCACCCCCCACCTATTTCTGAAGACCTGTATAGAGGGTAGAGTGACTTTCAGGGGGTGTAGTAAGGAAATAGTATTCGGGCATGAGAAAAGAGAGATTTTGTTCAACTGCTCAGTGTTGTGGTCTAAGCCAGATTTGATTGGAATTGAATTAACTGTAGTGTACTTGTTTGTTTCAGTGGTGCCGGCCAAGAAGTGGGAAGATCATGTATTATGTTGGAGTTCAAAGGGAAGAAGATTATGGTAAGCATTTGGTCTCCAAAAATAGCTGTGACCTTTGTAGGTAGGCCTAGTACCAGTAGGCATAGGGCCTACTGATATAGGTAGGCATAGGGCCTACTGATAGGTAGGCATAGGCCTACTGATAGGTAGGCTGTACCTCTGATACAGTGAGTGACATCATTGTCATCGTCATCATCACTTTGTATTAGCCTATTTCATACACTAGGAAAACGCCTGAAGTGGTTGTTGGACGAGTGAGCGAGTCTTGTGTTGACTACCCTGGTACATGAAGGAGCAAATAATTTGTGAACTTCCAAGAGTGGCCTTTAAACCGCGTTAGGCCTACCACTGCTGTGAGTCACCAAGTCGAGACTTGTCTAGATGCTACTGCTGCGTATCACTAGGCCTATGTACGCGGACGCGGGCGACACCAAAACATATCACATCTCCAACGCCAAAGTAGGCCTACAAAACAATCAAGATTCCTAAATATATTTTAGAAAGGTTCATTCATGCACCCCATTTTGGCTCAATGTGTCCTGCATCCATATTTTATGCTCAACTCAAAATCAAATCCAATTTATAAAGCTCTGTAAAACTGTAAATTCTTTGGAGTAATTTTTTTAAAGTTGGTGTGTCAAGATAAAATTTTGAAAATGTTGTCAGTTGGCAACATTCGTAGTGGTAACATTGGGGAGGAAAAGTATTTTTTTCATTTTAATTTTTTGTAGGTTGGATTCCTGCAGATTTTTCTGCTCTCTATCTGTTAGACTTAGATGTTGGTGTGAAATTTTGTCCAAATCAAACCAGTAGTTTGGCCCCTGCATATCAAACACACAGACAGACATATACGACAGACACACATACACACACACACACATACACACATAAACACAAGAGGAATGTCACAACGATGTCCCGTTCTGTTCGACCTGCGTTGTAGGACTCATTCACTGCGCTCACTCGTCGTAACAATGCCTGGGCCCTAGGTAAAGCTTCACAGGCGTAAGAAGAGTTGATTGTAGCATTTGAGGCGAATGGATTTGGAGCATCTCGACTTCATTGAGTTCATTCATTTTTTCCCCCCATTGTTATTTGTAGGTAAGTTCAACAGCTAGTAGGCTTGCAATTACATTGAAATTAGGCCTAATTCAGGGCCCCAAGTTGTCCTGTATTTCATATTATATATTCAGAGTGGTGTGTAGGATAATGCCTATAATTCCTATTTTTTTCAATTGTTCCTAGCCTATATTTTTTTAGCAATTTTGAAACAAAATGGGCATTGTCTTTATTAAAAGGTTATGTAGTATAATTTGCAATGAAAAAATAGGCCTAGGGTAATTCCCCGGTGATATTTGATTATTTTCTTAAATTCCAAATAGTAAAATACAAACTTTTTAAATTGCACATTATGGCACGCAGTTTAGATTTTGACGTATTTAAACCAAATAAATTTTGGTCTTATTATTTTTATGTTAAATTAGAGGTATAATCCAAAGAAAGTCTGGTCTGTGGTCTTATTATTTTTATTTTTTGTTTAATTTTGAGATATATAAACCAATGAGATGTTGGTCTTATTATTTTATGTTCATGTGACTGGAGTAAGTTACACACTTCTTATAATGCCTACTTCAATTGTAGGTAGTACAACTTTATTTTTTTTTAAAACAAAGCTCTGCCTTTACATTAAGGTTGCCTTAAGACACAGAATAACAAAAAGAAATTAATTTACATTTATACAAATTACGTTTAACAATAAGTAAAATAAGTTACAGATTATGAAAAAATAGAATGAAATGAAAAATGAAGTGAGAAGTATGATTTGTGAAGTATAAAAATAACAAATACTGATTTATACTTGTTACTTCTTGCTTTGGCCATATAGATGATTTCTAAAAATCAAAATCGATCCCTTTAAAGCAAGGAGCACCAAGTCATAAATAAAACTCGCATTAAGTCTAAAACGTTTGCAAAATTTGACAAAAAAATCCGGTATCGTTCCTCTTGCTCCTATTAAGAGCCCGATCACCTCAATTTCCTTTATATCATATTTGGTGAGAAAATCTACTACTATACTGTAGGCCTAGGTACCTAAAAAATTTAAAAACCAATACCAGTTCAGTTAATTGTGAAGTACTCCTTAGCAGTAGCACAATATGCTTAATTCCCCAAAATTTCTTAGTTCCTATGTAATTCCTATATTTTGGCTCAAAATTCTTATCTTTTTAAAACTGGTTGCTTGGAGCCCTGTTAGGCCCCTCTTACGCTCAACAGTACCGGTACGATCAGTGTTTGAATAAACCATAGGTTACCTACACGATTGATTTATGGTTAAACGTTCACAATCACTTGCACAATGACAATGAGTGAAATAAATTTGTTGAACGTTTAAACTTGCAATTTGCGATGCAATGTTTTATTAAATGTTTAACTACAGTGTGGTTTGTTGGTCTTGTGGTTAGTCTGCTGCTTCCATTGCAGAAGGACCAGGGTTTGATTCTCTCTATAGGGAGAAGATTTTTAACTTTTGATGTGGACTTAGGTCCTTAAACATTGTTTTGGTTGGTCCACATTGGAAAGATGTCAATGAGTTAACTACACATTTAGCACACTTTGGAAGTTTTGATTTAAATCAATGATCTTTTTCAATACAAATCAATATGTAAATTGTTTGATTAAAATCAATTTTACACTGCTGAAAACAATCAGCCTTGTTATTCTAGTGAAATAGGCCTTAGTGAAATCTCACTCCTAGATGTCAATTGTCTTTGTAGCATAATATCTCTTGTTCAATACGTCTTACCTCTAAACCATCATCTGTCTTTGTTTCAGCTCGATTGTGGTATTCATCCAGGTCTGTCGGGGATGGATGCTCTGCCGTTTGTTGATCTCATTGAGGCAGATGAAATCGATTTGCTTCTCATTTCACAGTAAGATTTATGACATAACCGAATGAAATCTTGTAGTTTTATATAGACAATGGTACAATTTAGGCAATAGACAATGGTACCAACTGTGAAGCTGCCTCTACCCCTAATAGATAAGTTAACCCTAGTTTTAATGGAACTTCGGTCAAACGACCACGTATGCAATGATTTCTCGTTTCTAACGGTAATTTCAGTCCTTTTTCATTTTCTTCCGTTTCCCGTCAAACCAATGAAAAATGTTCCCACCTTTACATCATTTAAAAGTGCCAATCACAATTTTCTGCTTCGAACATTGAAATTTTAAGTTTCCTAATCAAAATGACATAACTTGTTACTCTGGTCTAGACTTAAAATAAAAAAAAACAGTAAAACTTGAATATCATAATATCACTTCTTTGTGAGCTCAAGCGCGGCAATCTTGCAGGCCGACTGACGACCTGTAAATTAGAGCTCCAGGCAACTATTGAGCGAGCTGGTAATGAGCGGCTGCGCCTGCCGGCAAGTGGAGAGAGTGAAGCTCTGAGAGAGAGAGAAAGAAACAGATAAGAGACTGCAGGGGAGAGGAGAGCATTGACATTTTTCATAAGCATTAGCAATTCATGGTTAATACAAAATACATGGTTAAAGTAATTTCCAATAGCTCTTGGCAAGCCAAGAAGATTTTGCATTTTGTAGCGTTTACAAAAATTGTGAACTTGTTGTTTATTTTAGCATAGGTATGTATCTACAAGTAGGCCCTACAAATACAATGTAAAATGCTACTTTCACACATCTCTCATCCTAATAAAATACATTTCCACAGATTATTCTTTAGGCCTAGGCCTATGTCATGCATGTCCTGTTTTAGCTATAAAGGCTACCTAATATCCGCGACGCAAAGCAACACAATGCCATCTAGCGGATAAAGAGAAAAGCTTCAAAATTTTTAGTTGCCGGAGGACTCGTCAAGCTGCACGATAGCTAGAACAGATTACAGCCTTCTTTAATCTTCTATCTTTTTTAACACACCATAATATAGATGGCGATGTACGTGAGTAGTGGTGCTGACTGTAGGTCTGTTCCATCCATCCATCAAAACTGCCACGATGTGTTTACATCGGCCCGAATTGCCTGCCTTGCAGCAAAACAGCGCCCCTCTCAACTATATGTCTTATACCATTACCTAAATATGAAATAATCTCTTGCCAAGTCAATTTTTGATTCATTACGAATGATAAAGTCAAGAAAAGAAAATCGTCACCTCATCAAACTCGATGTGATATTGTGACTGTGACAGCTTGGTGGGCGTAGGCCAGGAAGGACTAGCTTGGCCTAGGGCTAGCCTAGTTTGCACATCAACCCATGTATGATATATAAAGCCTAGGCCTACTGGATAATGTAGCTTGCCTTTACGATCTTTGTGGCTATGAAATTATAAATATCTATAGTGCTGCTTGCGAGTCCTTCGGGTACTAAAAAAAAAACTGCGATAAGCGCTATCTGGATCATCTTTGCATCGCGGATTCCCAGAGAAGTCATAATTTTAATCTGATTTATATTTTTATACTTTTTTACATAAAGTGGTCCCAACAAAAGAATGCAGGTGGCTCGAAATAGTTTTCCCAACATAACAACTTTGTCAACTCTATTCACGCTAGCTCAGCGTGGATCTAGCACACGGAGGAACTCCGTGATCTAGCAAAGATAATTTTTGCTTGCGTTGGTAAAAGATATTTCTCTTTCATACTCAAAGGCGACATTCCATTTACCGCCCATTCATACTACCCCCACCACTACCAAGCATCTGCATTCTTTTGTTGGAGCAAGTATACAATGTTTTTCTAAACACTGTTTCTTCTAGTAGGCCTGCCATACTAGGGATGGGAAAAAGCGTTTAATTTCCGAAACGTTTAACCCCTTAAAATTTTCTCGTTTAAATGTTTTAAACCCTATTTTATATATAAAAAAAGAAAGGTGGGCGGAGGCCTAGGTTTTACAACAAAAATCGCAATTTTGTTCTCATGACCGTCCGCCGAATAATTAACGATGGTTTTATTCTCACACTCGCATTTAATGACCCGGCACTTTCACCATGTGTAACAGACAAGATGCCTTAATACAGCCTGGGACCCGGCACCTCCACCAAAATTAAGTAATATTACTAATTATTACTAATATCGTACTAATTTGTTAGCCTGTGTTTGTGTAGGCTCCGAAAGTGATAACAAAATAACAACATTTCATTTAAAATTTAATTATTATTATTTTATTTTTTTACTATCACGTTTGAACGTTTATATAAAACTCTAAACGTTTAAACTCTACATGCGCGTTTAAACAACCCATCCCTAGGCCACCATACCCATCAAAAGAATATTTAAAATAGTAGGCCTACTGGCAAGTACCCATATTGGCCATTGCTAACCGTAGATCTTACTCTCTCTGTTTTAGTTTTCACCTTGACCATTGTGGGGCTCTACCATGGTTCCTCCAGAAGACGAGCTTCAAGGGTCGCTGTTTCATGACTCACGCGACAAAAGCAATTTATCGGTGGCTCTTATCCGATTACATAAAAGTCAGCAACATTGCTACGGAACAAATGCTCTACACCGAAGCTGACCTGGAGGCGAGCATGGACAAAATTGAGACCATTAACTTCCATGAGGAGAAGGACGTTTTCGGGATTAAGTTTTGGGCTTATAATGCCGGACATGTGCTGGGAGCAGCAATGTTCATGATCGAGATTGCTGGAGTGAAGGTGAGCAATAGGCCGATGGTCGACTCTCAACCCCTCTTCTGCCTGTATATCTATGCACCTAATATAGTACTCTACACTCTACCTACAGGCTTACCTTGATTGAATATGATATTGGCAAATTCATAGTTCCTAATAGGGATGTGCGAGTACTCGAAAATTCGAGTCGAGTCGAGTAGTTGCAACTCGACTCGAGTGGTTCGAGTACTTTACGAAAATCGAGTCGAGTCGAGTAGTTTTTGTTGACTGAGCCGCCGACTACAAAATGTTCAGATTTATCCAACAGGTAGCGCTTCCATCAAAATCGCGTAAGAATCGATTGTTAAGTCGACGGTCGAATTTGCTATGATAAGAATCGATTGGTCATATGACGAGCTAGTAGCGACGCCATTTTCAATACTTGCTTTGCTTGTTTTTACGATTTTCACGCTGTTGTCACGGCGTCACTTCACAGTTTAATCGTCGTAATTGCATAAATGCATCATTTTTTTATAGTGATAGAACCAAGTGAACAACTTATCACGGAGAATATAGACAATGTTGACGGTCCAAGTCCAAGTGTAGCATCCCGCAAGCCTAGGCTAGGGGCTAGGGCCTAGGCTAGGCTAGGCCTAGGCCTAAGGCCTAGGGCGACCTAACCAAGACGCGTATTTTTTAAACAGTTTTACGATCATAAGAAACCATTATTAATGTTGATTTTGATGTGTTGTCTTCAGGTTTGGCTATGAAAGTTGCATTGCCGCTTAATTTGATCGATCTTATTATGATTTTTCGTCGGGAAGTTGCTTGTTGGTGGTTACAAGCCTAGCTAGATTAGGCCATAGATCTAGGCCTAGGCGGCCTACCCCTAAAACGTTTTCCCCACATGATTAAAAATACATCAGAAGAATCCCTGGACATTTATGACAAGAATGCGCTGTATTTACTACTTGCAATGTTATTGTGCGAGATAAGCCAGGGAACCTAGGCCACTGAGCTCTGTGGCCTAGCTAGGGCCTAGGCCCTAGGCCCTAGGCCTACTTCTGGAGATGGCTTTTCCAAAATGCCTCGTTTTTGGGCTTTCAGGTAGGGCCTAGGCCTAATGAGGTGATTTTTAAAACATTTTACTTAATATTATTATGTTGATCTCAATCTCGATATTAGTTTGATCTCGCTCGAGTCTTGCTCAATCTCAAATTTTGCTCAATCTCGCTCGAAATTCAAGCAGGAATTCTCATTTCTGCTTGATCTTGCTCAAATTTTAAAATTGCTGCTTGCACAGCCCTAGCAATCAGTATTCTACATCACCTTTTCTCTTCTAGATATGCCCGAATATGTTCCGAAAAGAAAAGACGATTCCGAAATCGAGAATATCTTGGGCATGCATTATCAAATTTTTATGTCATGTCTGTGACTGTCATTTTGTTTGAAAATTACAGATGACTTAATTGCTGAAATCATTAAATGAGTAGGTACTATTTTATTTTACCTACAAACCCACTGATATTTACTAAGTAGCACCGAATGAAACTTGGCCTAGGCTATGCCAAATCGCTTTACTTACTGCGTACTGTTGTGTGGTACGTGCTAGAGGGACAGAGGTAGTTTTGTCCTTTTTTTTCTTTGCATACTAAAATAGTAGGCCTACCTTCATAATTATTTTAAAAGGTGATGTGGAGTTTCATTCAGCGCTATTTAAACCTGTTTTTCCGCTACTGGTCCATGTACAGTATTTAAAAAAAAAAATGCACTACTCGAAACTCGACTCGAGATCGTTGGTTTTTTACTACTCGAACTCGAACTCGACTCGACTTGAAAAAGTGCTACTCGCACACCCCTAGTTCCTAATAAAGGTTTGTGGATAGCAAGCCTAACAGCTTGTATGATATTGATAGGTGACTACCGTACAAGGATGTTTAATTAATTACTAATAAATAAAGTGGGTATGCGGCAACTATGCTCGGGCATTAGTCAATTTATCACATATTTTTAAATTTATTTATGTTGACAAAATAGCGTTCAAGCCATTACTCTATGGCGGACTATTGTGTAAATACGTTGTTTTTATTAACAACAAGGATGTATTGTTAAAATTGAATGTTTCTTGTTGCAGATACTGTATACAGGAGACTTCTCACGGCAAGAGGACCGGCACTTGATGTCTGCCGAGATACCGAATGTTCATCCAGATGTCTTGATTACAGTGAATATTTTCTCTTGCTGTACTACTTTTATATCATTTTATTTAGTGTGACTACTAAATAATTGATTAATGATTAGCATGTACACAGGCCTCAGGAAATCTTGTGCAGGGCATAGGGAGAAGTTACCAAGCTAGGATGTCTGTAGGATGTTTGTAACTGTGTGGTTCTTTGGTTCAGTGGTTAGCATTCCTGCTTGATGCTTCCAATGCAGAAGGACTTGGGTTTGATTCTTGCATTCAGGCAATAAGTTTTATCTTCTGATATGAACTTAAATTCATGCATAGGCCTACATGCAACCATCAAGCTATAATTAAAATTAATTATCGAATTTGGAGTAAACATAATTTGTTGGTTCGTACTATTTTAGATTAAAACTCGCCATTGCAAATCAGTTCTGAGTGGATAAAGTAGGCCTACACATTTATTAATTATTTACCCCAGGCCTATGCATTTAAAATTTACCCCTTAATGCTCGCTGAGATAATGTTCAAAGCTCTCGACAGTATGTGATTGAAATCGATAAATACTATTTCAGGAATCAACCTACGGTACTCACATCCACGAGAAACGAGAAGAACGAGAGAGCAGGTTCACGACGCTGGTGAACGAGATAGTGAACCGCGGGGGCAGATGTCTCATCCCAGTGTTTGCCTTGGGCCGGGCGCAGGAACTGTTGTTGATACTCGACGAGTACTGGGGTCTCCATCCGGAGCTGCACGACATACCCATCTACTACGCCTCGTCACTGGCCAAGAAGTGCATGGCCGTTTATCAAACCTACGTGAATGCTATGAACGACAAAATTCGGAGGCAGATTGCAATCAACAATCCATTTGTGTTCCGCCACATTTCTAATCTGAAGGTAATTTCAGTTTTATATTAGATTAGCTTATTAGCACGTTTCTTAAGGACTATGTAGTAGTAGATGATTATGTCACTAGATTGTTGAACCTCTCCACAATTTTTGTACTCTGCTCGTTTCCTAATATCATAATATGCTAACATTCCAATTGTTTGCAATAAGTTAAAAGGGAGGCAATTAGAACTCATTGTGAACTTTTTGGTAACTAGGGTAGTATTATCATGGAGCTGGATGGGAGGAGGTCTAGCTCAAATGGAACAGCACGTCTATGATTGTGTACTTCCGGTTGTGTGCCTGTTTGGCCATTTTGATTGTTATGAACAAGCTATCTCAGTGTGCTGTATAGGCCCTAGGTTCCCTACATTACCACAGAATTCATGTGTCAGTTAAAAGTAAACAATCAAAATGGCTGCCGATTTGAAGTGCTAACTTGTACACCGCCGACCACAGAGCTAGTCCTCCAGGTACTATTTATAACCCCAATATTTAATTTAACCCTTTAAGCGCCACGCCCGCGTATACGCGGGCTTAGGCGAGGTCGCTGCTCGGCCACTCCCGCGTATACGCGTTTTACTTCTCCCGCTTTTTTTTGTAATTAATATAAGACGATATATTGTAGATATCAACGTCTGGTAAATTGCAAACGCTTGCGACATATTACGGCAAAGTGATGAAGCTTCAAGTGCAACATTTCGATTGTCGGTGTTTTTGAAACGAGCGTGAATGTTTGATGTCGTGTTACCAGTTTCATGTCAAAGGCGCGCGCCTCGAGTGAGCATGGCTAAACGGAACTTGACTTCGCGCCAAAATAAAATCATTTCAACAGACGATATTGTGGAGATAATTTTGACAGCTGAATCCGATGAAGAACCGTGTGACAGTGATGTGAGCTCTATTTATGATCAAGGAAGTGATAACAGTGACCAAGAACTATCAAGTATTCAGGAAAGTAAGTCTTTACCGAGGCCTACAACAGAACATGTTGCCGTGTGTCGTCCACTCTTGCTTTGCCCTAAGACAACATCTAGGCCTATTCGATCAAACAAGGTAAGAAGATTAATTTTTGATTATGATGAAGACGAGCACGATTTAGAGAACTTTACTTTCGGGGAATCGAGTGAACACAGGCCTATTCCGAAACCTACAATTTTTTAAAAAGAACTCGGCCCAGGGCGTGTGACCGATGCCAGAAAACCCGGCGCTTAAAGGGTTAATTTATTGTCTTGTTTTACATATCTGTAGGCCTATATTTATTGGTCATTCATGACAATAGGGCTACATAAAGTTATCCAACACATTTTTTTAAATGACTTAAGACGTCATCTGCGAGTGAATCGTAACCAACCAGCGGTCACCAGTTTCAAGTAGGCTACCGCTCGTGACCATTCCCTGCTTGATGGCATCAATAAGTTTGGTATCTCTTTCTTTCGAGTCTCCTGAAGAAAAGTTCTATACTGAGTAGACAGACTCTGAGCACAAACTTATTTCATTTCCTCAAATTTAAATGCCTACCTTGCCTTGCAAGAGTTTCAACTTTCAAGTGATTTTTGTTCCATGTTCTAGGCCTATAAGCTATAAGAAATCAAATAAAAGTACTGAGCTTATACTGTATGTGTTATCATTTTATTTGTGAATGTTGTAGGATTAAAAACCTGTCATGACTCATGATATTTATAATTGGTTAGTTTAGTACCTCGTTGTGAATGTTACGTTCCAGGGTATTGATCACTTTGAAGATATCGGCCCGTGCGTCGTGATGGCGTCGCCAGGTATGATGCAGAGCGGCTTGTCTCGAGAACTCTTCGAGTCTTGGTGCACAGACGCCAAGAACGGCGTGATAATCGCGGGCTACTGCGTCGAGGGGACCCTCGCCAAGACGATCTTGTCGGAACCCGAGGAGATCGCGACGATGAGCGGCCAAAAGTTCCCGCTCAAGATGTCCGTCGACTATATCTCGTTCTCTGCCCACACGGACTACCAGCAGACGAGCGAGTTCATCAGGATACTCAAGCCTCCTCACGTCGTAAGTAGGATGCTCAAGCATTCGTTTCTTGTACGTAGTTACTCTACTTGCATGTGTACTGCCTGACTGTAGACATCGAGCATCCAACACCATTTCAGAAAATAATTTTCGTTATGCATAGGTGGAAGACAAAGGTGTGATGAAACAACTTCTCAAAAAAAATTGTTGCTCAAAATTTAATTTTGTTGGCTGGCTCTAGATTGCCCAAAAAGTGTAATGACTGATAGTGAGGTTACGTTCCGCCCGAAACAATGTAGGCATAAAAATTTTATTTTTAAGTCCCTCTTTCATTCAGCCAACTTTTCAGGTAGGGCCTATCTAGTGTTTACTTATGTTGTCACCATGCGTGATACTACAACCTTACGAGGCACTTAGTTCATACGTATATTTTATTGCAGTCGGGAAGCATCTTGAACAGGTTATGTAAGGGGCCTACATTGTTTTATTTGTTTTTTTGTTTTGCTGTACCGTACCATACGTGAGAGGAAAAGGAAAACCAGAAAATGGATAATGTCCTAGTAAGCCAAAATACTTTCACAATAGGCCCTATATGATATGAAGAAGACTTCTCCACTCAGGATTGTCATGTGAACTGAGAGCATTTTGAATGTAGGCTACAGTAGTTCTAAATAGAGTTTGAGATAATCTACAGTTTAATAAAACTTTACTTTAGTTTACTTAAATTCTCACATTTGAGTACGGTAATGCCACTTCATCTAAGAAATTTGTCAATATTCTTCACACCTCAGCAGTTGTATCCTATTTCTATCCTAACCTAACAAAATAATCTAGCTGATTGGCATTGCATTCAACATACCTGTGTTCTGTGTTTGTTTTTATGTTTTTCTATCGAGGCCTGCCTCCACTTCATGGAAGTTGTTGGTAGCCTATCTCTTACATCTCTCTTGTGAACGTATTTTGTATGATGTGTTCTCTATTGCAGATTTCCTTCTCCATTTGAACTGTCCCTCACACAATTTCCACTTATTAAGTGACTTATTAAATTATTACAAGTGGCACAAATCCGCACAATACAAGATTGAGTTTGAGTTTGCCCCGACAGGTGTTGGTCCACGGCGAGCAGAACGAAATGAGTCGGCTGAAGGCGGCACTGATCCGCGAATACGAAGACGACCCCAATACCAAGATGGAGATCCACAATCCGCGCAACACGGTCGCCGTGGAGCTGTATTTCCGCGGGGAGAAAACTGCCAAGGTGATGGGAACGCTTGCCATGGACCGGCCAAGACCCGGCCACAAACTCTCTGGCATCCTCGTCAAGAGAGACTTCAACTATCACATACTTGCGCCGTGCGACCTCTCAAGTATGGCAGTGATTTGTGTGGCTCGTTGGTCTTGTTGTGTGGCTCGTTGGTCTTGTTGTTAGCGTATCTGCTTCCAATGCAGAAGGTCCAGGGTTCGATTTCCGTCAAAGCCAGAAGTTTTTTAACTTCTGATTTGGACTTAAGTCCATCAGTTCGTGTCTTAGGAGTTTGTAAACGGTGACTTTGGAGCAGTCCTAGCAACGAAGCACATAATAAATTCAGAGTTGTTCTGAATCGGCCTTGTTGATTCTGGCGTTGATTTGCGGGTGTTCGCACTGTCCATACCACTGATTGCTATAATTCCTTTTAAAAAAATATCGATCTTTGGTTGGTTATCGCTCACTCGTCGATTGCGTCAGGGTCTACAGGGTTGGCTTGGTCGCTTTGATTTACTGTCCCCCACTGAAAATCAGTTATATAACTGAGTGGGTAGACTCTAAATACAATTTATTTATTTATTTTATTTTATTATTGTGTATTGTTTTAGGTAGCATACTGTACTAGGAATGACATTGATTTCAAATCATTAGAATCAATCATAGTGACCTAAGAATCAATTCCTTAAGTTTTTTTTATTGTACGCTTGTTATTTTTGCTGTATATGTCCGGGGAGTCAGTGATGACGTCTCTCGCCCACCGCGCATAGGGAACGATGTATTGCGCAACGTTGCACTGACGTCTGTTGATCGTACTGCATGCTGTTATGTGCGAACGGCGTCTGGCGGGAAGAGGGAGCGACAGTGGACATGAGGTTCACTGCTCTGCCACACTCCAAAACACGACATACAAACATTTAAATAGTCAAGTAACAAATTCATTTAATTGATTCCTCCATGTCATCCCTACCCTGTACTATATATTGGTTTAAGCCATCATGGTGTATGGCTTAGTAGTTAGTAGTAATTAATTTATTGGATTTCATTATTTAAGTAGACCCTATAGTGTAGGGCCTTAAGTCTAATAAATAAATTACAAGACAACTAAACATCACCTGCTCTAAAAGTTTCATAGTTTCATCTCATAAATATTGTATGGCTTACTGCTGACACCCATGTTTGTATGCCGGTGTACTGACTATGGTGGCTCAAACGCTAAGTGCGAGAGCGAGACGCTGATTCCCGGGTTCGAATCCTGACTGAAAGTTTTTTCCAAGGTTTTCTCAATCATTGCAAATGAAAGGGATTGAGCTTCTTAAACAGCCCTTGAACATCTCTTCCTAATTACTCCATTGCACCCTGGGCAGGTTTCCCACAAGAAATGAAAATTTATACAATTTTACATCAGTGTAACCTTGCAAGCTGTTTGCCAATGCTCAAGGTCACAATGGGGTTTCGTTGTATTGTTGCGACTTTTTCTTACGTTTTCTATTTTTTCCCAATGCTTGTGAAAAACAGTAGGACCTCAATCCAAGCTGAATAAGGAGAGTCCAGTTTTGATCTCTTCTACTATGTATCCCTTTACCCCAGTATTTGGAAGGTTCAAAAGAGAGGGGCCCCAGTTTTTTGTAGGTTGCTCAGTTGGGGGTTTTCCACCTTCTCCGAGCTTGACACCTGAAAAGGACTTGCCATAAAATGTAACATTGTGGATGTATATTGAGTCCACTTACTCTGTTAGTCTCTGACTGGTTAATTTAGTTGCTAACTAATACTACATACTAGGGATGTGAGAACATTCAAACTCAAACTTTTTTTTTTAAGTTCCAGTTCGAGAAAAAAAGTTCTAAGTTTAAAAAAAAAAAATTTTTACTAATTTGTAGTGGTGTGCGGTCACATATTATTTGACAAGTCAATAAATGGTTTTTAGTGTACAGGTACAAATTTAAAAACTAAAAAATGGATGGTGGAGGTGCCGGTCCAGAAGTTACATTCTTTCTTAGTGGAGGTGCCGGTCCAGAATTATCACTAATTTGCCTATTATGACGGTTTGATGTACCTTTAAGTTGGGTTCGAGTTCGATACAGTTCAAAATTTTTGTAGAGTTCAAAGTTTGTTTTTTTAACTGGGAAAGTTTAAGTTCGAAGTAAAAATAGTGGGTTCGCACATCCCTACTATATAGTATATACTATATAATATATACACTATCCTATACAGGTACAGTGTGGTTGTTGAAACATCTGAAGAGCTCGGCAATGTTTGTTTGTTTCTAGAATACACGGACATGAGCATGAGTCAGGTGGTGCAGAGACAAAGCATTCACTACTCTGGGTCCGTAGCAGTGTTGCGACATCTAC
The DNA here is from genome assembly GCA_024449915.1 of Sweltsa coloradensis. Lineage (NCBI taxonomy): Eukaryota > Metazoa > Arthropoda > Insecta > Plecoptera > Chloroperlidae > Sweltsa > Sweltsa coloradensis. The sequence goes on along the minus strand of JAMZAV010000893.1, from coordinate 223,455 downwards.
TCACACAGGTGGCCGGCACTTTGGATACCCTGGAAGAAAAAAAGTTCAGGATATTCCAAAATGTCGACCTAACTCTCGACAATAAAATGGTCACTCTTGAGGTAAGTAGGCACAGAAATAGACTTCATCTGCCGCATGCAGGTACGTATTTCAAAAAGGTTAATTGAATTACATCTGTTCAGATGTTTTGTTCGTAGTATTGTAAACTGTTGTGTATTGTATATACCTATGTTCATTTTATTTCTTTCAGATATCCGTGTACTGTTATTCAGGGGTCAAAATTAACGCTCGCCCCAGGCTAGTGAAACTTTGCTCGGGCTAGTAAAAATCTCATTTCACTAGCCCGACGGGCGAGTACTTATTCCAGAGTTCCCAATTGCCGTTCAAAAATCATAATATTTCGCGCCGATAACTTGACGAGTTTCCAGTAGTTGTGCGCTACCTAGCATCGAAAATTGTAACTTCTTACATCCCTTGAACTAAGCGCTGCGCGGTATCATAGACGGCTGACGCACGCACTAGTACCAGACCAGCTGTTCATTGCCGGAACGTAAAGCATAGGCCTACGCAGCCGTGCCTAGGCCTAGCTTGTTTACTTTATGTCAGATATCAGTAGGCCTATTATTCGGTTACCATCGTAAGTTTGTGATATTTCAATATGTGGCGTTTTATTCCATGTTATCCAACTTGTTGTTGACTTGTTGCTGTATAAATATCCATTTGGTATGTATAAAAAATAAAATATTCTTAATTTAAGATCATCGTCTTATTATTATGGTGAAAAATCGTTTCCGGTCACTTCCTCCCTAGTCCAACACACCCACACGGCCACCCCAGCAAATATTGTGACTTAAAAAATTCACGTATGATCGATTTACATAAATATAAACCTATTTGATTGCGGGCTAGTATAAATGCCCTCGGGCTAGAAGACAATTGATGCTACTAGCCCGAAGGGCTAGTAGCAAAAAAAGTTAATTTCGACCCCTGCTGTTATTTATTAATGGACAACAGTTTTTGCTAGTATTTACATATCACTTTAAAAGAAATAATAAAGTGAACATTAATTAAAACTTACCGTGAAAGCTTCTTCACTAATTCTATTAAGTATTGTATTGTGCATTTGTGCTTATCCTTGTATGTTTGTCAACTGTTCAAAACAACTGTGAACTGTGATGTGTGTGAATGCTTGTGCAGGCTGGCTAAACTTTAGGCGTCAAACAAAATGCTAAACATGTGGACATATGAAGAAAGGACTAGCCTGCTTTACCATCTCATTCTGCAATCTAGCAAACTGTGTGACTATAAAAATACACTGTACATTTACTCTTATTTAATATTAATCATCAGTCACAAATACCAACACTGTTTGTAATTTAGTATTGTAGTATATTATTTTAATATGTTACAATTAGTTTGGAAAAGGCCAACTGGCTAGTTTAGTTTAGATTGGAGAAGGGTTGACAGGTTGGGAAAGCATAGAGAACATAAAGCCCAGCCTGAAGGGCTGGGGGCAATACAACTTTTCACCTGCTGATGACAACTGCATCTAATTTAAAGTTGTTTGTTACCTTAATCCACGACGTGTTTCATCCTGTGTATTCCTGTGTCCTGTGTATATAATTTGACTATGGTATCTTCTTTTTTGTAGAGACCTAGGTATGACATGAATGACCATTGTTTGTATTGTTTGTATTGTTTGTACATCTGTAAATGCCTCTCGCAAAGTGTAGATACTATGACAATAAATCGTTTATTATTGTGATTATGAATTATGATACATATGATTGTAAAATGTAAATGTAATGTCACGTGTAGACCCTAGTTATAGATAAAAGTTATGATCAGCGGCTAGCATTTAGAATTTATAATCAATGAGTTACATGTACACAACATTACCTTTACTCCTGAACTTGTCTGTGACGTTCTCTGCATAGTAAAATATTTATATGTAGGGCCAAAATCATTCATTACATTTCAGTTTCACTCAAACCTAGGTTAATGTAGATCTTGTTTTCAGTGGACTGCGAACCCGGTGAATGACATGTATGCCGACGCAGTCCTTGCAGCGGTGATGCAAGCCGACATGCTCGACTCGACGCCAGCGTTCTTTCCCCTTCCATCTAAGATGGACCGGATGCACTTTAAAGAATGTCTCATTGAAATGCTGCAAGAGATGTTCGGCGAGGATTCTGTGCCAAAAATATTCAAAGGGGAAAAGTTGTACGTTACTGTTGATGGGAAGAAAGCAAACATTGACCTCATGGACCTGGTATGTTACAGCTTTGACTGTCAGCAGTTATGTGCACAACTGCACATGCAGGTAGAATGTTACAGCTTTGACTGTCAGCAGTTATGTGCACAACTGCACATGCAGGTAGAATGTTACAGCTTTGACTGTCGGCAGTTATGTGCACAACTGCACATGCAGGTAGAATGTTACAGCTTTGACTGTCGGCAGTTATGTGCACAACTGCACATGCAGGTAGAATGTTACAGCTTTGACTGTCGCAGTTATGTGCACAACTGCACATACAGGTAGAATGTTACAGCTTTGACTGTCAGCAGTTATGTGCACATGCAGGTAGAAGTCTATCAAGGGTTCCACATGAAATGTTTTCTTTATTATTCCCCAGTTGTTGCAATTAGATGAGCAACTACAATTTGGAGCTACATAATGATATGGATTCTAATCATGACACCATACAGAACTGAATACTATTATTTCTATTCAAACTCAAATAAATAATGGTTTAATGATGGTAGGCCTACTATAGTATAAATATGTATAGTAAATACTAAATAGTAATACCCAGCATAAACGTACTCACCTAGCTCCGTTCATACCTAGTACTAATTAATTTCCTCAAAGTATGGCCAGAACAAGGAATTAGTATTCCTGCAATCATTTGAGTCATACTCATATATGTAATATATTTAGTACATAATTTTGACTAGTCTTACTGCACAAATGTTATATACTATATTTATTATTTAATATTAATTATTTACTTGAATATTTATATTGTTTTTACATTTTACGTGTATATTATTTTTATGCTAGGTTAAGGAGAAGAAACGTACCTTTGCTTTAAGATTAATTATAAAAAAAGACTTTTTATTACCTACATGAAAATAATGGAAATTAATTTTTACAATATACATAACTAAGCACAACCTACTTTAATTTTATAACGACGTATTTCTCATTTTCGCATCGATAATATCGATTCAGTCACTCGTTACAATGAACGCCATTTCTACGAAATTACTATACCGATAAATTTTGGAGGTCTTGCCCAAATTCCCATGTTATTTGTTATACCAACCGCTCAAAACGAGGTTTTCCGTTTCACTATCTATTTCACGCGACAGACAATACATAACAGAACACCATTACCCCGCCCGCTGCGCTTGGCCGGCTGCTGTGATTGTCGCGTAAACATTGCTCGTCCTTGTGAAGGTAACCCGGCTCTGTGAAGTTTAATTTTATCTTGTTTTAATAGTACAACTGATGGCTTCAATCATTTACAGGGTTTTTTAAGTGACCACTGACCAATATTTTTATTTTTTACGTTTGGAGAGGTAACAAGTAACAAGTAGTGGGCGCTAGCACAAAGTAATGAACTGATACGGAAGTAGGGCGCGGGGGCGTGCATCGGAAGAGACGCAAGGCTTAACCTTGAGTAACCTCGAGATCACAAACAGATGCACTACGTAAATAATTTTGTGATCGGCGTCTTTCTCAGTTAGATGTTACTCCCGTCCCAACCATCGTGAGTCGCGTCATTGACACTAAAATGTGCGAGACCTGTGTTCTGCCCGGCAATACATGCGTGCAATGCAAGTTGCCTGCACACCTGGGGCAAAGCGGCACCATCTTCCTCTTCCGACAAACAAACTTTTTTGGGCCGTTTTTGACCAGTTATTAATTTTTGGATTACGTATCGATGATGACTTTTGGAGTTTTGGTTATTGATTATCGAGATTTTATACAATATTGATTATCCTGTTCATCCCTACCTATCTGCATAATATACCACTAATTGGGAAATAAAATAAGGTAGGCCTTTACATAATAAAATATGCTCATACACATACATAGGGTTTATTAGGTTGGAGATGTATTTAGTCTGAAAGATAAAAATGGTAAGTTGAAATACAGTAGGCTACCTGTAACAGAATTTCTTTCTCTACTACAGTACTTCAAATCCAAAATATCATCTTGACAATTACTGTGTTCCATAAGGGAAGGGCTTTTCCAAATGTAATCATGCTAATACGGTAGGGCCTAACCCCCTTGAAATGTGTCTTTAAATCACACATTGGACATTGGATTGCTATTATAAATCCTCATTTGCACTTTGGCACATACAACTGCAAAGGCCTGTTAAGCAAGGTCCCCTGATAACCTGTGGATTATGAACTTTAGTTCTTGAAAATAAAAGTATTGATAGATGTTGTCATATATAATATTCATATTATCTTTTCCAGGAGGTAATATGCGAAGAAGATGAAACCTTTCAGCAAATAGTGCAAACAGCTGTCTCAAAGTTGTATCAGTCACTTGCACCTCCAAAACCCGAGTCCTCGGGACTGGGCACAAGTAACTTGTAATTATGAAGTCTATTACCTGACTATTTTACATAGATCAAACTCGTCATTTCTGTTTGTTCAACTATTTAGTGTTTACAAGGATTATATATACCTATAATAGTATCGCATACAAATGCTTGTTGTATGCCAAGGCCTAGAGCCGGCTGATAACTTGATCTGTACATGAACAATTTTAATTATGTAATAAACAAATTATAAAATTAGTGTTCTGTGTATTGTTTTAGACCTACCTTATCTGCATAACTCTTGTATACTATATATGCAGTATGGATCTCTAATTGCCTGGTAGCTGTAACAACTTGTAGGTTTTTTATGATACAAATAGATTGGAAACAACCATACAGAAATACCGACCGATAACAATGAGCGACTGCTGTTAACTCGGCTCTTTGCATGCGCTGTAGGTCATAACATAATTATGTGGAATTGTTACGGTGCTTTTACAATACATACCAGTACCACCAAGTACGGATATGTGTCATGTTTTTTTTTTTTAACCTTTTGACATGTGAGTTGAATATAGGGGTAATCCACCCCTAAAATGAGTTTCTTCCTGTAATTGAGGCTCACAGGAAAAAAATTGTTACTATCGGAAACATTAATGTTTTTGAAGTAAGTAAACATTATAACATGCTCACAAAACATCATCATTCCATCCATCGGCATTTCCCGCTTCTGGCAGGTTCTGCATGGATTTTGCAACCAAATTTTATTTGTCTACTTCTTTCTATCCTCCCGCAATCATATCTCTTCCACATCCTCCCAGCTCTCTCTGCCTATAAGTCTGCTGCTAGGTCTCCTTCCATGCATGCACCAGCCAGTGTGTAAAATGTGAATACAATTATACATTCCAAAAGATCAACCAAATACTAGTTGAAGATGTCAATACGTAGCACTACTGTGTTAAGAGGATGGGATAGTAGCGAAATTAAAACCACGCGAAAATACAGTTTTTTCGTGATATCTCGAGAACGACGCAAAATATCTAAAAACTGATTCTAGACCGAATTGTGGTTTTGTTAGAACTATATAATGCAAGAAAAAATATTGTAATGTGATGGTAATTAAGTTTTTAATTAGAAATTTAATTAATTAAATGCATATTTTAAATATAAACCGCACCAATTATTATATTTATTAATATTTTTTCTTGCATTATTTTGTTCTAACAAAACCACAATTCGGTCTAGAATCAGTTTTTTAGATATTTTGCATCGTTCTCGAGATATCACGAAAAAACTATAATTTCGCGAGTATCCCATCCTCTTAAACTAAATAACCAGCTAGATGCATTCCTGTCTTGCCGTAGTACTTACTTTCAAACCCATTATAAAGGGGCTTCCCGCGGTGTGTAATTAATAATAAATTGAATCTTTATTGACATTGAAGTTACACAGGGTCCAACATACTAATCAGCACAAGTACATGGCGGTCCTGTGGTTAGCGTCTCTGCTTCTAATGCAGGAGGCCGGGGGATCGAATCTCGCTATAGGCAGAAGATATTTAACGTCTGATGTGGACTTAAGTCTTATCAATTCTTGGCTTAGGAATTTGTAAACAACTTAACGGTGACTTTGGAGCCGCTCTAGCAATGAAGGCACATACCAAATTTTAAGGTCGTTCTGAATTAGCCTTCTTGATTCTGGCACTGCCCATGGGTGATACTGTGAGCCATATACCACATAATATTAGTGGTTTGTCAGAATTATTATTTTGGTAATAATGTTTGACATCTCTTAGTATGACACGCGTATAGCTAAACCAACCAGATCCTAAAGCAGCAAGTCAATTATATCCACACCCGAATTAACATGTTTGTTGTCTACAGACACACATGTCATCCGTGCTCTTCACTTATGTGGACCAACCTTGCAATGTTATTTACTTCACTAATTATTTTAAAAAAACACGTGTTAAGCTGTCACTGTGTTAGTAACAAGTCTTGGAACGCTCAATCCAAACAGAATACCAGCCCTTTTCTACGTATACATTCCACCAGTCCACCACCAACAATTAGTCATCTCTATTTTATTTTTAAAAAGGTCAATACAAGGAAACATACGAATGTCTTGCAGTTTCTAATGTGTAATCTAATAAGATCATGTTTACAAGTGAATGGTGGTGGGTGATAAACACACATACAGAACATGAAAAATAATTCAATAGAAGTTGCATAATAAAAATACTTATTTATTTAGGTTAATTATGGGTATGTAAATACAGTATAAAACATAGTACATTGTAACATGTAGGATTCTTTTTCTTATATTAATGGTTAATTAAAAATGAGGTACATACATGCACATTACATAAAGCTTTTGTTAACAATCTACCAAAATGGTGGATTAATTTTAAGAATTAAATGTCATAAATTATCCTCAAATCACCCTGCTCAAAAAACAATTTACTTCAAATTGCATACCTTTATAAATGTGTACCTAATATAATACATTCCTCCTGAAGTTGAAAAGGTGCCCTTTACTAGGTTAGTGTTGTCGGCAGGTAGTAGCAGTTATTATCAAATGAACAAGTGTTGGCACCGTGTGTCGTTTTAACGTTTAGGATACCTCACAATGTTGTTTTATGATTCCTTACAATGGACCGTTCCAACACTTTGGTTTGTTATACAAGTATAGCTTAGCCTGCTATTATCTAGTCCAATTGACTTCTTTCTTTCAGTAGGGCTTGTTCATTACATAGTTCCGGTACTTATGGTTGAAACTTAAAACAACTCTCTATACACGTATAGGTGCCAGCATTAGACCACCTTTGTGTAACGAATCACAGGTGTAGTTTTCTCGAGTTCTAGACCCACAGAAATAAATAACAACCATGTTTGTATTTATTTGGTAGTTTTTCATGTTAATAAATAGTAAATACCTTGTGTAAATATTTTTAATAATGTGCATATTTATAGTTTTGTACCCACACGTACGCACAGCATTACGTAGTAAGTACAACGAGTGGGCATTTTGGCACTTGCTCCGAACTAGCCCTTTATAGTTTATTACTAACAAGGGTTTGTGGTAGGCTATCTGCTGCCACAATTTTACTTTCCGTTCTTTAATAATTGTGTTGTTTACTAATTTTTTGTTGAATGAACTGCGTACTAGACCTCTCATTGAAATGTTACAATTTATATTTTATATTGAAAAAAAAAAACGTTAAATTGAAACATGGATTTTACTCAATAGAGAGGATGATGGCAAAGCCTTGCAAGCTTAGGCCAGTTACGTGACCTTGATCTTGACTCAACCAAACAGTTTGATTTGAGTACATTATTTATTAGAACATAAAAACCTCCTGGCTCCTCCACCACACCACACCCGTAAAGTAGACGGCCTACATTCTATCGGCTACTTCACATGCTCTCCAGCATGAGCGCGATGCCCTGGCCTCCCCCGATGCACGCCGAACCGACGCCAAACTTGGCTTTACGCCTCCTCAGCTCGTGGGTCAAGTGCGCCGTGATCCGTGAGCCCGAGGCGGCTAGCGGGTGACCCAACGCAATCGCTCCCCCGTTGACGTTCAACTTGTTGATGTCTAGCTTCAGATCCATCTGGCACGCGAGGGTTTGAGCAGCAAACGCTTCGTTAATCTAAAACAAATGCAAACATGATTGCAACGCTGCATGTGAAACTCTATTTTCATTCTACCGTTGAGAAAAAAATTAAAATGTCCTTCAGTTTTATTGGTTCAAAAGAAGGTAATGTTGCTTTCTTCTTCTTTTTTTTTTTAGACCTATACCAAAACTCACAGAAATTGGCCTAACACATGGTAGTTTTTACCAAGGATACTAATATAATTTACGTTGAAAAGATGCGCAACTCAATGTTAAAGTTGTGTTATAGTGCGCAAGTGTAGATAGTACTGCCACCACCTCTGTGTGTCCTCGAACTAATTCTGGTTTTGTCGGTAACGTAGGTAGCTTTTGTAGGTGCCCTAACCTAAAAAATTCTACTTTGCTGCGTCGATTCAAATATCTTACTAGCTCAGTCAGATCATTTCAATGATTTTAGTGCTTTGAAGAGTAAAATCATTGAAATGAATAAGAAGGTCTAGTAAGACATTGTTATTGAATCATCGTTTAACTTGCATAAGGGAATCATGGACATAGAGAGACCATTGCCATTAGGTAGGCCTAGCCTAGCCGGCAAGCCAAGTTCAAATTTCAATGCTAAGTTATCATCAAAACATAAGTTAATTATTACAATCGTATGGTCTAGTCTGCAAAAAATACTATATGACCACACAATTACAATAGTTCTATGCAGTTATGATAATACACACTTAGCAGTGAAACAATCACAAGAAGCTTAACTAGGCCTACCTGCCGACAGTGTTGCCAACTCCTAGCCTACTAATCTCGTCAAAAGTAGGCCTACCTTAAATTCCCGCCAGATAGCAGTACATTCCGTTAAAGTTATTTTTACAGGTTAATTTGACTTTTTTATTCATTAAATTGGACTAAAAGGATTTAAAACATGATAGAGTAGAATTCCAAACAAAGTATAAGATGCGTAATTTTGAGTAAAATATGTAAAAATTATGACCATCATCATCATTACAAGGGTTAAATATTTTGATTATTTGTTAAAAGTTAAACTAATTTACCGCTTCCCATACAAAATGCCAACAAAATATCATCAAAAAGCACGAAAATTGGATTATTTCGAAAACCACTAGTATTTCGCTAGACTCATTTTCATTCCACTAGATTTTCCGTTAACCGTCAGATGGAATATTTGTCCGTTATATGGCATGTAAAAACCACCAGTTTTAACGGAATTTCCGTCAAGTTGGCAAACACTGCCTGCCGAACGTTGCTCGCAGCTGACAGCTTTGTAACGGACGGAACGTGACGTGTAGAATTTGAATTTTTCAACCAATGAGAAATTTCGACCAATGAGGTACAAGTATACCGACGACTAGCGCCACCACCCCTGTGTCTTCAACTAGCGAGTGTCACGTGACACGATTTGGAGTATAACACGTTTTCCTATCCCAGTTTCAAACCGTTGGTTTTTACGTTTGTACAGAAAACACATACACAGGATGTACAATACTTCCTACAGATTTACTGTAGATCTACGGTATATTGTACATTGTAATTCCTGACTGACATGTTGCCTCAAGTGCTGAAAACAACGTAGCTTCAAGGGTTTTGAACAGCATTTTTGAGTAGGCACATTATAGTACATGCATAATGCTTAGTACTCTATTTTATAAGAGCATTGGCACCTGGTCTAGCTTTAAAAACAAAACAGATTAGAACAGTTACAGATTACTTTGAATTGAATGTATCACAAGATCCAGAGATCAATTTCAGTCACGGTGTTAACTTCCGGAATTGATCCTAATTTATAATATGATTTACTCAATTGATTAGTTTTCAAAAATTTGTTAAAGTGTTTACCTCGACCAGGTCGATGTCGTCCAGAGTTTTGCCAGTAATCTTGAGCAGGCTCCTGATGGCAGGCGCCGGGCCGATGCCCATGATGCTCGGCTCTACTCCCACGACGCTGTAGGCAACCAGTCGAGCCAGCGGTTTCAGTCCGTGTTCTCGCACGGCCTCCTCGCTCGCCAAGATCACAGCTCCTGCCCCGTCACAGATTCCCTGGTAACAGAGTGAATACCAAGTCATTACAAGATCTCTCATCACAGATTCCCTGATAACAGTGATCAAGGCTAGCAAACCAAGTCATTACAAGATTTAAACTTTAAGGGAAGTGGGAACAACGAACGGGTCAGACGGAATGTGTATAGTTGCCAATACATAAGTATAGTATACTTAAGCAAAAGTGGGACAGAAAGTGAAACTAAGGATGACATGGATGAATCAATTCCAAATTGTAGGAATCTATCTGTTACTCGACAGTTTAGATTAGATTTATTTTGCCGCTGTTCAATTACATTTTAGATGGCGCAACAAGTACAACCATTGTAAACGCGAGTACTTACCGACGCTGTTCCAGCGGTCACCACTCCCCCCTTCTTGAACACTGGCGGCAGCTTTGCGAGGTTTTCTGCGGTTGTCTGGGGTCTCGAGTGTTCGTCGAACTCAACTGTGACTTCCTTCTTCTTTATCGTCAGAGTGACGGGGCAGAGCTCCTCCTTGAAGTAGCCGTTGTCGTGTGCTTCAACAATCACATTTACAAGTTTAATGGAAGAAATTACTTTTGGGGAACATTTTTAATTTACAAGTCTTCAAGTTGTTTTCTTGCAACTAGCCATCTCTAACCATAGACAAGAATGCTACCGGCTGGTTGTCTACTTTGTAGAGATACATAATGCAGCTACCGTACTGTAAGTGCATTCAAGATATACAGTGGTACCATGACGCCGTTTCACAAAACACTAATGCATAATTCGCCACGTTGCAGAGACTGAGCCGTCATTATGTGGAGGCCTTACTTTTTCACAAAAAACTTCCCTTAGTTAGATCTTTTGCTACAAACATGCACCAGCATTGTCGGAGCTGGCTCTGCTACAGGCTTTCTAGATGGCAGTGGACCAAACACAAAAATCCTGTCTCCGGGAGTAGTCATCCGCATAAAACCATATAAATATATCAACAAGACCTCGACAACGTTTGTTTGTCAACTTTTTTGAAAGGTACGAGGTCGTGCGCCACATTGCATTGCGAGTCTCAATCAAATTCTTGTCTATGCTCTAACAAACAATATGACTGGAGGTGCATATGTGTGAATTCATGCAGTAATGGAAATTATATTCTTCACTCTAGAGAGGCTTACCATTCTTCCACGCTTTCTGTGATCTAAGTGCGTACTTGTCGACTTCCTCTCTTGGAATCTTGTACTTCTCGGCTAAGTTTTCTGCGGTAAGCCCCATAGGCAGGTTGCAGTAAGTGTCTGTGAGTCCAACCCACAGGGTATCCTCCAACTGCAATGCGCTGCCCAGTGCGGTGCCAAAACGTATGTTGCGCACAGCGTAAGGAGCTTGGGTCATGTTGTCAGTGCCGCCGGTGAGCACAATTTTGGAATCACCAACAAGTATGTTCTGTAAACAGAGAAAGAACCTCGAGTATTTTGGATAAACACACCTTACTGATATTAAAAGCTGTAAAAAGCATGTCACTAGTGTTGGATCCAGTTGAGTTGCATGGATAAACAATTATTCATCTAAGCTTATTTTGAGTAAAAAATTTAAATCTCCATAGGCCTACTCATTTAGGCCTTGGCAGTTGGCACCTTTATTCAAAAGTAATATTCTATTTTTTATTTATTTATTGTTTTAACACATTGATGTGTTATAGGTAGAGCCCCGTGAAAGTGGTTTTATTTTTTTCCAAAATTCGTTTTAAAAATACTAGATTTTGGTGTTAAAGCGGTGTTTTTATTTTCAGCTGTATATGATACACTCGCAATTATAATAATTAAAAAAAAAGCTTGTTAACCAAGTCATTCAGTTTGGAGTGCAGCAAATGTGCAGTGGGGTAACTACTACCCTCTAGAAAATCTATTCCCGTCATTCAACACAGGCACAGCCTAAATAAAAATCAAAACAAGCACTCGCGAAAATCACATTTCTTCAGGAACTGTATGCAGACGAAAGATGCGACTAGATAGATTGATGCAAGCCCACAACCACCCTCAACAATAGAAGACGGCTGAGTGAGCGGAGCGGACGGAACGGGACGACAATGAACTGAATGCAGATTGCAGACGATGAGCTGGCGCGAGGAGACGGAATGCGGGAGCGAGAGAGAGAGAGATATTAGGGGCTCGGGAGTGGGTACCCAAGTCGTACGCCTAGGCCTAGGCGCGCTCGCATGAGGGGTAAAACATGTTAGCTAAATAAATTTACTTGGCTTCGTTTTATGGAAATTATAAAATTGACAAAAATTAATTTGATTTTTAAAAAATATATTAATTTTCATTTTAAAGTTTAAGCATAAATCCGACTTCAGAGTGGACTATTTTTTTAAAATTCTCATTTTTCAACGTGAAGACAACAATTTATCTAGAATTCGTGGTTATTTTGCAAAAAAACAAGGATTTCGCGATTTGCGGGGTTATAATGCCGATTTTGCGAATTTCGCGTTTTAATTTTTATGTTTTTAGACTCTTCTCGTAATGAAACGTCGACATTTGATGAAAAAAGCATAGTTGGTAAAAATACATGTGATTTCCCGATCGCGAATTTTACGGGGCTCTAGTTACTTATAGGTTGCTAAAAGAGGGCAAAGCCCCATTCACATTTTAGTGTCTAGCAACCTACTCAATACTTATACTATAATACATTGCAATTAAATTAATTAAAAATACATTATACAATAATAGAAAACAATGTGTGTGTTGACATGTAAAAAGTGAGGGTGATAAATTATGACAAACATGAATGGTATTGTGAATAGAATAGAATAGGGAATATTCCACTTAATATTTTATATTTAATTTTAATTCTTATTCATGTCTTAATTGTCACTGCACTTTTTTTTATTTAAAAAAAATGTTTTTTGTGTAATTTAAACAAGAATTAAATGGGTCCCCCAGTTTGCGCGCCAAAAACGAGCGTGCGCCATCTTTGGACGGTACTACGTCATAACTGTGTTGAGTCAAGGCCAATTGGAAACTAAATGTACGTATATTTGTACATATTTACATTCAGACGGCGGTGCTCGCCCATCCGCTCAACACAAACAACTCCACAGGGATGTACATTTTCACCGTCTTTTGTTTTTCTTTTTTCGTATGTGACAGGAGATTTCGCGAGATCATTGTGATAAAGAATAACGAGCATTTTGTCTTGAGTTTTTGCATAGCCTAGGACTATCATGGTATTCTTTATCTACAATAGGCTTTAATTAGTCATCAAAGTAAGGTTTTTGTGCGGGTTGTGTGTCAGAACATGAACGTGCAGGCCTAGGGTTGGCAAGTTAAGCCTAGGGCTTGTCAAGTGAGTAATTTTAGTATTCACATTTCAATGCCTATATCCTACAGGAACGATTGGCCTAGACTGTTGTAGTTGTATTATAAATAATTTTCTACGTCTAGGCCTAGACCTAGGACTGTTTCAGTTTTGTTTTTTGATTGCAATGTCAACTTTTCTCGTTTTCTGGCTACGCGTTAAATGTAAAATGTCCGCCATCTGTTTTACATTACTGTAGGCTACGCTAGGCGCTGCTTTGTTTAAAACACCGCCGTCTTGATGTATATTTTGATCCTACTATAATACTATTCCAACATCTTGGTCTGGATGTATGTTTATCCAGACGGCGCTGGATCAACACAGTTCTGACGTCACAGTCGTTTTTGCCGCTTTAAAAAAGTGCTGCTTTTAAAACGGCTATAAATCACTGGATTATTATTTCACGGAAAAACAAAGTACATATTTGTATCGGGACGAAATACTTCTTCTAAAAAATCTATTCGTTCAGTATTTGGTGGAAGTGGAATATTCCCTATTATCAGGATACACCAGAAAAGAATTTTTTAGTGCAGATTTGAGAAATTTTTTAGTGCAGATTTGGAAATTTTTTAGTGCAGATTTCTATACCCTACCCTACATATCAGCTTCTTGAGTGGAATGGTTTAACGGCCCAGACTTTGCAAATTAATACATGTTTTGGATTTGTTTAAATACTTTCTGAGCGGATTCCTTGTCCCGATTGTTTGAGGTGTATTCTTTGCAGTCAACGGTGCTTTATTAATATTCTTGAACAAATTATGATGATGATAATAATAAATTAATAACCGTTCAGTTCAGCTGCAGATCTCGGTAACTTAACCACTTCTACTTTTCCCTTACTTGCCAGCATTAGTCTAATGTTGAACAAAATCATTCAACCTGTTAAAATATTTCAAGCAAATGCATATTTAAACAAAATCCCCACTAACAGAACCCAAAATGCTCTTGGGATGAACAAACAAGTTGTTACCCACCTGAGCTCCATTTACAATGGACTGGAAGCCGGAACCACACAGTCGGTTAACAGTCAGTGCGGGTTTGTCGAGAGGAATACCGCATCTTAGCATGACATGACGGGACATAAATATTCCATCGGATGACGAGTTCTGAAAATCACAATTGTAAATTGATTAGGCCTAACTGTACCGGTATAAAAACAAATTGAAGAGCAGCGTTTAAAACAATTTGGGATGAAACTAGATAAACCTCTCAAAAGCAATTAAAGATAAGTATTATTTACTACAATCCAGAAATGAAAAAAGTCCGCCCCAACCGGGATTCGAAACTCGGGTCTCCCACATTCCAGGTGAGCGTGGTGGTTCGAATCCCGGTTGGGGCGGACTTTGTTAATTTCTGGATTGTAGTAAATATTAACAATTAGGCCCTACACCTACGGGAGGGTTTCGCGACTAACCAAATCAAGAAACAAAGATAGGTAGCCTGATAGTAGGCCTAAAATAGTTACCGGTACTGTCTGAGGCCCTACCACAACCACAATGCAGCACAACACTTAAGAAAACAATTAAATACCGGTAGATTAAATTCAACCAAGGGACAAATAAACAAAGCCACTGGTTGTCTAGGACAGCAACAACTTAAGTTTACTTTATTTGACATTTAAAATTCAGTAGGCCCTAGCTACATACAAAATACATGTAGGCTAGGATTAAAGCTATGTCATAACCATGAAATCTTTTAGACAGTTCAAATTTAGGCTAGATGACATTACTAATTGAACTGATGGGTAGTTTAGTTTCCAGGGCCACGACTTTTTAATTTGTATAAATGTATTCCCGGTAGGCCTACCTTGTTTAGGTTGTTGATGTCCTAGACTTTCTGTGGTTTTGATTTAATCCAAATAAACCGCAAAAAAATATTTTGTCTCAAGGTTGAATTTAATTTATTGTTGTAGGAAAGTGCTGTGTTGGTTGAACACGTCTGTATTGCTCTAGATGGTTAATCTCGAGCATCTACCGCGTCACTCATTGTACATCCGGTGCATATTGCGGGGCGAAGGAATTACACAGAGTTTATCAAGGCTTTGTAGCTTGCAATAGTTTTATTTTTAGGTACGTAACTAATCTGAGTTTTTCTGGATGAGGATATCTGTCAGTAGGAACATTTGTTGAGATGGAGGTAGGTAGCAAGAAAGAAGACTAGCTGAAGAAACACCTTTCCGTACAGGAAAAAAAATCAATCTTTTGTCGTGTGCTGTCACCGCGTAGGACTAAGCTTGCGTTAACTAGTGATGAAATAATGTGTACAAGTAGAAATTGACTTACAGCCAGGACATTCCCAATGACAACAGAGTCAACTAGTTCAGGGTTTATGTTTCCTGATGCAAGGGCAGCTTTTGAAGCAACTTCTTGTAGCTCGCTAGCACTCTTGTTCACGAACTTGCCTCCGAAAGCACCAAAGGGCGTCCTCTTTGCAGCCACAATGAAAATACCTGTCAAGTAAAAGCATACCCTATTAGCAGATGGAGAGCATTTAATTATTTATTTTAACATGTTGCAATCGATGCGCCACAAGGCAATACTAAACAACACCACCATTTCATCAGAATTTACACTACGCTAATAGGCTTGGCTATAAAACCTTTATTATTTTGTCTGCAAAAACTGTAGGCCTAGGCCTACCGGTAGGCCTAGCCTTAACTTTTAACAAGTGTTGTCTCTAAGGTGTTTAAAAAACATAGGCCAGGCTACCACTCCCATTGGAGACCCAGGTAGGCCTAGGCCCATTTGCCCATCTGACATAGCTAGGCGCAAGTAATTTCAAATCACTCAGCACCCAATTTATAACCAGAATGGCACTTTGAGTGATAGCCAAGCATTGGGGCAACTCCACACAGTTCATGTAGCCAAAATAACAATAGGCTCTAGGGAATAGCTAGGGTAGGCATAGCTAGCTACCACTAGACCCTACGCAGTTACCTTTAGTTAATGCAGCCATTTCTCCAATGTGTGGATAATAATATTCCTTAGACGAAATATGAAATTGCACTCGATGTTATGAAACAAAAAAGTCAATTATGTACTAAAAACTTTAATTTTAATCCAATCTAGAAAACCACCTAACCTAACTCTAGTCTAGGCCTAGCACTCTGTTGTCAGCTGTCTGCATACGTGCATGTGGGCGTGCCCGCAGCATGACCAAGCGTAGAAAAATAAATACAGACCGACGAGATCGGAGCACGTTTATTTTCTTTTCTTACGTATTTAACACAAAATAGTAGTTTTATAGTGAACCGAATCGATCAAGTCTGGGTTAAAGCGATTGTCTGGATGTAAAATTATTAATTGTATTGCTTATTTTCCTAGACACAGATTTCTACGTTATAGTTTCAGTTTGAGAAAGTTGGTAACATTTTCCCTACGGTTCAAGGCTCGAAGTACGAAGTACGATAGACGAGATTACTTGTTTGTACAATAATTACATAAAATGACTAGTATTTAGAGGTCATTACGTATTAATTTTAATCCTTCTGATTTTTACGTTTGCCGAAACGGGGATAATATTTTGTACGGTCATGAGAATCGCAAACGTTGCTTTGTTCAAGCAGCACCAAATTAATTATTGTAACAAGTAATAACATTTAGCCTATATTAAATTTTTTATTTGTAATAGCTAATTTTATTTGTAAGTGTTTTTGAGTTCAAGGAAATAATTCATTGTAACAGCTTATGAACATTTTAATAGCTTGCTTTAATTACTAATTTTACGTAAGTTTGTAACTACCGTACTGCCAGGAGATATTATTAATTATAATACTATTCCAGTCAATATTCTATGTACAGGTACCGGAGCAACAGCTCTAAACATGAATAAAGAAATACTTTTTTTTACAATAACTACACCTACGGGTGTGTTTCCCGATTAATGAAATTGAGAAATAAAGAAATACATATTATATTCATTAAAACCTAATGATACAATATTAAAAATACCTACCTAAAATCAACTGCCCATATATTACAAAAAATTTAGATCTACCAAGTACTGACGGTCTCTCTAGGATTATAGGTACCCGGTACCTACAAAATAATATTAAGAAAATTGCCATCCAAATTGTATCTTTTCTTTTTGGTAGCTGTGACTCAATCTTTTATATTGGATTATGCACTTACCAAAAAATGATTTTAACAAACTTTTAGACTTCTCAAGACTACCTAGTAAGAGTAAGACCACTTTTAGTCTTCCAAGATTCAGTCAAATAAAATTATGTTCTTACTCTGTATGAGTATATTAATTAATTAATTAATAATCATTAATATTATGTATTTATTTTGGGAAACATATTTTGGTGTTATATTCTTTTGAAGTTGAGTTTTTGTATAGCACATTTTAAGAAAGTATTTGCTACAAAGTACTTGCGCCGGTAAAGTTGCAGATGCAAATATTGGCAAAGATGATGGAATTGTCTCCGGGGATAATGTTTGGAGATCAATGGAAACGAAATGCCAGCAAAAACTTTGATTTTTGCTTATTAGATACAAAGAGAGGGAAAGCAGGTATGAGTGAGAGAAAATAATGTAAAATGTAGACCTGTTGACTTTATTATTTGCTCGGACAATCATCGACACAAGTTTACAGTCGAATTAATAAGTTTTACAAGACTGTTCAATAAATCAAAATACAGTTTTATGTACATTTATGTTGAACCCTTTATAATACATGTAAATATGTCACATTTTTACATTGACGAGCTGATTAGCCTGTAATTACGCATAACACTCATCAATATCATACATAATTGAGTGAATGAGGAAATTCTCATGTTTGCATTTTCAAGGCCAATTTTTATTGTGATTTAAATAATAAATATTTTTGGCAACAATTTAGTCACCTAACAATGGCACTATCGACCCATTCTCAACAACATTCCATTTTCATCCGATTTTACTTTTTGAGCCAATGACTATGAGACATGACGAAATACCAACATATAAATTTGATCTATAATATTTAATACGACTGACAGAATACATTGTTTTGCATAAAGCCAACTTCCAGGTTGTTTGGTTCATTAGCACCTTTTTGTGATATAAAAGCCATGTTTATGTATCTGTTTGAGCATTATATTGTTAAATATAGGTAAACACCGGCGTAACTAGGCATCGGTAACCCGGTAAATACCCGGGTAAAAATTCCCTAAGTAACTAGCCTACAATACAATGATTACAATATTTCACCAGGACCAACCGCAAAAATGTCGCAAAAAATCAACCGAGGACTTTTTTGTTTGTTCTCGACAACTCAAAAGCGAAGGGTTGGTGTCTGGAGGTATAGGATCGCACGTGGTGTGCAGGTGTCATGGGCGGGGGTGGAGGGGGTTGATTGGTCAATGGTCAGTGCATGTCATTCATCTCAAACAAGCTCGATTCCTGGAAATACAGACACTCACTTGACAATATGGGGTTGACGACCGTTTATTTTGCTCATTTTCGCTTCGTTTCAGTCTTGTCTTGACCTTACAAGGGTTGACAGTGTCGGAAGTCTAGCTACATTATGTAGAAGTTCAACAGTGAGTGTGTTTCATATCGAATTATTTCGTTTCCACGTATGTGAATTAAGTGACTGTTTTGTGAAATACTTTACGTGTGTGGGCTCATGGCTACGTATTGAAATACTACAGTTTGTGGATATTCAATTTTAATTGTGTTGTTAGCGCAGTTTTTTCCCATTAGTAAGGTTACGTACAATCACGAGTGCTACAAACTAAACAATATAGTAATTAAAACAAGTAGGTCCTAACGACTTTTTTGCGCTTTTCGGTTTTTGTTAATATGTTAATGTGTGATTTGTGTCCATTTTTTTATAGTACATAAAAGATAAACATGAAGAGACAAAAGCTCAAAGTTTTCTAGACTCATTTGTTATTAAAAAATCCATGTGCAAAGTTTACTAGTGAATAGTGATACAGTCTCAAAATAATCGCCACGATGAAACTCAAGATAGGAGATCAAAAGTACAAGAACAAGGAGAAATCGCAAACAAACCGGAAATCTCGTTTGAATCTACATGTGTTCCTACGTTTATTCGTAATTCACACACTCTAAAACACATCACACACATCACACCACACACACCCACCCACTAATAACCTTAGTGTTGTGTGCCCTTAAACCCTAATATAACTAACTAACTATATCAGACTCAGAACGTCATCAGAACGTAAGTCAGACCATGCATTTTAATTCATAATCACTAACTATACATTTTTTTAGTGTTCAAGGCAAGCATGGCTTATCTTGTACCTAATAGTAATATGTTTATTTATTTGTAAGTACTTTAAATTATTTTTAAACTATTTTCATTCAAAGTATACGTTTAGTTTGTTTTGATAATAACAATAAATTAAAGTTAAACTATAACTTATCCTAGATGAAATATTAATCTTCGCCTACTAAAGTTGTTAAAAATTAAAAATTATTTTTCAAGGTTTGATTTTAACGATTGTTAATTATTTGGTAAGTAAAAAGACTGACTATTTGTTTGTCCAGAACCCCCTACTGACATCGAAGATTTGGGTTGTTTTCTGTTTTTTGCACTACATAAACGAAATTATTTCATTTTTGCATTCAGTCCGGTAATTTATCTGAAACGCTCAAAAATCACTCTAAAAACCCAAATTTTCAAAAAATCCCCTGCGGCGCTGTAGTTGGGGGGCTCGCCCCCCAAGCCCCCCTGCTACTTTCCTTGAAGCCCCTTCCACCGCATCTTACCCGGGTAATATTAGTACCCTAGTTACGCCCCTGTAGGTAAATTAAATTACGTAATTGGAAAGAAAGTATATTATCTTGATCATAACAACACAAATTTAAGAACATAAAAAAGTGAAGAGCTTTACGCCCATATAGGCAGATTAAATCACCTAATAATAACAATGTTTCTCAATTGCCTCACATTCTACTTTTACCTTCTGTGTGATGGGTTTGGTTGAATACACCGTACTTTAAGGATTATTAAAACTATTACATGGATTCTTAACAACAAATTAAATTGCCTCGAGTTGAGTTGAGCTGTCTGTTTTTAGCCAATACGTGTAAATACTAGCAATCTCACGAGTAGCGTTAGTATTCAATAGGAAATTCCCGATTGCAAAATTATGTCATTCTTAAATTCAGAAATTAAAAATATAATTTATAATTTCAAAACATTTGCAGACTACAGATCAAAATGAATTGTATGGGTTATCACAATAACTTTATAACCAGAATTACAGAAAACAGTTTATGTTTCCATGGTATTCTACATATTGAGACATGTACATTTATGGCCTAATTTGTACTGGAACAAGCTGTAACTCCAACCCAGTTCCTGTTTTAAGCAGAAATAGATATTTGTATTCTGTTAATGTTATTCTCAATGGTAATGTAGTCATAATATTTTTCTGGATGATTTGAAAAGCAGCTGTTTCATTCTTTATTCTGGCACCAATTAATTTGTGCAAAGGCACTTTTCAACAACAATAAGCAAAAACAAACAATAAATCAATTTCATATAATTTTTTTGGTAAATAAACACTCATAAATAAATAAATTAGAAACCTACGAATTGTACTACTATCTTTGTTTGTTTGTTTGTTTTTATTTGCAACCTTGTAAATTACATACAATACAATAATTATATTTGTATGGAATCTGTAAAGATGGGGCAAGAGTTGTGCAAAATTTAGGTAAAAGAAAACTATGCGTTCCAGTACCGGCTCATTGTAAGTACATCTTGTCAGAACACTTTTAATGTCGAGCATTGTATATCACCACGTCACACCTGTACCGGTGAATTTGCATTGAACACCAACTCTAGTATACTATGTACAAGTCTCTAATACATATTATTATTTAAGTTAAAATAGCATCAGTAAACCATAGGCTTCAGACATCTGCATCTTCAAACAAACAAGACGCAAATCATGTAGATATTATTACAAAATCATATAATACGTATAATATGCAACAATCAACAACTCAACTTATTTTATTTGACAGCATACCTAAACATGGACACAGTGATATCTGTGGTGATATGGAAATGGTTTCTGTAATTAAATAGGCCTAATTTATGTAGCAATATGTATTTTGTTACTAAAATATTATTGTAATAAAGGAACAATAGTAGAGCATTTAGATAACAATAGGCCCAAAACTTACGGACGACATAGGGGAAAGAGAACAATGCTAACGGTCATGTATGCCGCAACACATTTCTCCCAAAATGGAACTCGACATGAGGTTGTTTAAATTTTGTTTACCTATATCCAAAATTTTAACTTGAAACTACGGTAATCAAAATGGAAATGAGATCCATTTACTTTTAGCACTGCCTGAACACAAGCTTGGATAGCCATACTACAAGAATTCATTTGTTATGTTATACTATACAAGCTTTATCCTAACTAATTATGTTAATGGATTATGCTATGTTGGCAGTCAAAATAATATGTTTGGGTGAAGCTAGTCTTGCGGATTAATTAAACACACGATGTTGACATCGCAATGTTAAGGGATAAGCAACACTTTTAACTAATCATATTATGTGGCTAGCAAATAAATACAGTTCAAAGTTAGGAACATAATTGAAGTGTTATTCGTTAAAATGCACAATGTTCTCCGTCCCCTTTGCCATTATTTTGTAACATGCAGCTTGCAATTGTGACAAAGATCAAAGTGAACTTATCATAAGTTACAACTTACAAACATTATTATTCTACTACCGGTAATTGTTTATCAATCAATCGAACATACAGTATTAAGCAATATTTTAGTCTATTGATTAAAGACTGAACACATCAATGAATATAATGTTAGATTTCTTCAACCACAGTGTGATGTGGAACCAACTGGACCTGCAGTAACTAACAGAAACCTCGATATCAGCGAGCATCGTTGTCTGCACACTCCGGGTGCAACGAGATATGGCCATTTCATTGTGTACTACCTATATCTATCTAATATTGAACATTATAATAACAGTTGTAACATAAATAATTTATTACTCACAGATTATAATATATTAACTACATATTATATATATACCAAATTTAAATAAATCGGTAACACTTGTTAATGTCACAGCAATATTGACAGTCTTGATAAACAGTCAATTTTCATCCATAAAACTTTCAATAAAAACGGAGACTAGAAAACACTGGAAAAGACATTAGAAAGAGATACAAATATCTTGACAAGTGACGAGATGTTCAAAAATAAAATAATATTCTAAATACGTAGTGATAAATTATTAATTATCATACAATTCAAAGAAGTTTTAGTTTACCTAATAAGGAATTAAATAAGTCATGGCACAAAAAGCATTCAAGTAACAAACAACTAATAAATGTTGCTGTATGTTGGTGGTATTGAAGCCATTCAAAGGAAATAACTGAGACAAATGAGCATTACAATAGTAGGTTTTTAAATATATTTCATTTAGGCATTGTAATTAAATGCAATACTGGGATTGTGCAAATAATGAGTACATAACTATGATAAAAACACCATGTCTCATTGTTCTTCATCAAAGTTAAATGAGTCGAAAGCTTTGGTCCACTTAAAGGGATCACTGTTGTTGTTGGACTTGTCGTTTGCTCTCAGTTGGTCGGGCCTCGGCCGGGGCTTCTCAGTAGCCGGACGTGTCTCGCCACTGAAGAAGTCATCGTCAAACGGGTCGTTTTCACGCCGAAAGATGTTCACAGACTCGGATTTCTTTATATTTGTTGGATCGCTTCTTAAGCTTCCAATTCGAGATTTAGTCAATGGAACACACTTTTCGCTCCTTTTGCCTTCTTCACTACTCCACCCAACTCTTCTGTCAAGACGTTTGCTCTCGGTTACAGGTTTGCTTGGAACAAATTCTCCCGAACTACTGGGAAATGTGTCATTTTCAAAGTCAGCAAATCTCTTGTCAGTATCCTCTGCTGGCAAGAAAACGTCGTCTCCAAATCTTCCATTTGCGTTTTCAGCATTTTCGCTCTCTTCCGCCACACTAGGCACTCTGTACGGAGAGCGGCGGTGATCGCTGACGTCGCTGGACAGGCGGCCGCTGGCTGGCCTCGACTCGGGCGGTGTGAAGTCGTCTTCGAACGGTGATTGCCGGTTGCACGAACCTCTGGAGGTCCGGGATCTCGCCGAGTCTTCTCTGGGAGATTCTCGAGACTCCAGGGGGCTGCTAGGAACAATGTCGGTAGGTCTGATGTCGTTAGTGGATTGATCTCTTCTCCTGGGAAAGGCATCTGTGTACGTGAAAAGTCTGGACGGGTTTATGGGGGATTTTTTGCGAACATTATCCGACGCATCTGATTCTCCTCCTTGTGTCTTGAAATCGGCATTGAAACTTAAGGCTTGCGAGGAAAAGTCATCGTCGAAAGGCGACTTCTGGCTGTAGGATCGCTCTTGGCCCTTCTTGTACTTGCCAGAGCGCCGTGCATGGAGGGTTTGAGAACGCTGTTCGTAACCACCAGATTCCCTTCTCCCTCTCTCAGTTTGAGGCCAGTAGTCGAACTCTTGATCGGAGTTGAATTGGTCTTCTCTACTTCGAGGTCGCAGACCGCATTTCTCTTTATACCGCTTTTCTGCCGAACCCATCTTTTCTCCGGTGTCCTGTCGAGTCGACACGGGCAAGGAATATTGTGGTTTATCTAGAGACCTGTTCTTGTACTCTCCGGGGCTTTTATCCGAAGGTCTTCGTGCATCCGAAGCACTGCTCGGACGTTTGCTCGCCCAGCTTCTGACTTTTCCTTGATATTGTGGAGAGTCGTCCTCCCCCTGTTCACTGTAGTCGTCTTCCCACGGAGATTCCCGTGACTGATCCCTGTAATACCTTCTACTCTCCGGTTTACGCCTTGTTGGTTCTCGTCTACCATACTCCTCCTCTGGGCCCACCTTCCGCACCCAAGCGTACCCTCTTGGGTCCATTTCTTGTTCCCTCCTCCAGCGATATTCCCCCTCTCGATCTCTTGGCCGACGCTCGCCGTAGTCACGCTGGGAAAACCTGTCTTCTTCGTCCCACGAGATTGATTCCCTACTACTACGCCTCTCTCCTTCTCCTGCCCACGGTGACGGTCTACGTTTACGACCCTCTTCGTAATCGAGACCGTTAAGTTCGCGAGATTCGAACCTCCTTCGTCTCTCATCATCCCACGACGGTCCTCTGTGTTTGGGTCGAGTCTTCCAGTAACATTCATACTCTTCCTCATCATCAACATCCATGGCGCGTTCCGGGTATCTTTTCACGTTTCCCCATTCTTCCTCCTCGTTTCTCCTTCCTGGTTCCCAAGGAGATGTATCCCTCGAGGACTTTTGGCCCTTTTTCCAAGGTGAAACACGTCTTCTTCTGCCTCTCCTATCTTCGTGGTAGACCCGTTCTTTTCGGGGCGGTGCATCTTCATAGTAAGATTCACCATCTTCGCTCCAGCCATTTTCTCTCCACGGTCGTTCTTCCCACGGACCCTCCCAACCTTCCTCGGATCCTTCCTCTTTCCAGGGACTTCGTTGTTGCGTCCTTCTTCTGCGCTGCGTATCTTGCTCTGGGGTGAAAGGTTCTTGCCACGCAGGGGATTGAACCTTGCTAAACTCTTTCCCATCGGAGGACCAGGGAGAAGCTGCACCCTCACTTCCTTGCTCTTCAGATGCTGGCTTCTCTGGGGGAAATGTACAAGCGTCAAACTTTGCCCAACTCTCGGAGTTTTCTTCGTCTTTGATTTTTGAATCTACCTGCAAATCTTTCATCTCCTCTTTTTCTGATGAAGATGAATGATTCAAGGCCTCTGCCGGCATCTCCTTCTGGTCTAAACTCTCTTTACTTCCTTCACATTCTATAGATTCCTCTCTAACTTCCTCTACATCCTCCAGAATCTCAGGCACATCTTCAAAGTTCTCATCATTCTCGTCTGCTTCAAGTGCACTTACATCCTCTTCATATATTGTAGTCTCAATTATTGACTGTGGTTCTCTCATTGTTGCCGTTTCCATTGTTGGCGACTCCGTACTCTCGCTGTGCTGTCTAGAAAGAGTAAGGAGATCATAATCTTCCTCCACCGGTGCCCCTTCTGCCAGACTCTCTTCTTTATCACTCAAAGGATCACCGTCTTCGCCCTCTTCACCCTCACAATCATCAAAAGTAATGTCTCTAAGAGCTGCATACCTGTCCTCTGTCTCTTTGGTGACTGCTGCAGTTTCAATTGTAGTTTCCATTGTGCTCTCTATCTCTACATTCTTAACTTCCAATTCTGTTTCATTAGATTGATTTGTGATTTCAGTTTCAGTCTCCTCATCATCCAATTCTGGTGGTTCTTCAGTCTTTTCCTCATTAATCAATTCTCTAAATACAGCGTATTTATCAAACAGCGTTTCCTGAAATACATCTTCCATTGGCTTTTCATTTTGTTCTGGATCATCAAAGTTTGTTTCGAACTCTGCTTTGAATACCGGTATTGGTTCTTCATCAACAGACTCTCTTAAGGTAGCATACTTATCCCTCTTGTCCTTCTTAACGAACTCTTTAGTCACAGGTTTAGCTTCTTCTTTAGGTTTTTCAGCAAGTTGTTCCTCACTGGAGAGTCTGGCCAGGCATCTTGTCAGATCCTGCAATGTCATATTGGATAATTGTCCGGGAGAAATGCCCAACGCTGTTGCCAAGTCTGAGAAGCCGGTCTTTGTAAGCTGACTAAGGGTAATGTTGAGCGAAGTAGATGTAGAGGTTGTGCCCATAGGTTTTGTTTGAGTTTCTTCGACGGATATATTTGTTTTACTGGTCGACGAGTGCAACAGAGTGGCAATAGGATTTGCATTCGGTGATGGAGTCTTTGTTTTATTGGCATCTTGACTCTTCTTCTGAGGAGGGGGTAGGAGAGGGAAGGGTATTGGCGTGAGGTAGTCTTCTTCATTGGACTTGTTGGAGAGAGTGGGATGGTGTCTTCGCGGTCTCTGAGGTGCGCTGCCCAGGTCGTCCAGGCCGAAGCGGGGGCGCCGGGCGGGAACAGGGATGGGGGGACTCAGGACCTCCTCGCTGTTTCTCGGGGTGGGGGACGACGAGGTCTCGTAGTTCTCGATGTAGTCGTAGTGAGTGGGGTCCTCTGTGTGGGGGGGGCGCGGGGGTGGCCTCATGATGTAGCCCGGCTGCTGCCTCTTGGGGGGCAGTGGGGGCGGCTTGATGGGCGCTATGTTGGAAGCCGGCCTCGGTGGAGGCTCGGGGGCAATGTCACTCAGCTCCGCGCTCGAACCGGAGAGGCGGGAAGTGTCCACCGCGCTCGGGAAACAAGCCACGCCTGGTGGGGATGGGGTCACGCTACAGCGCACTCTTAGAGTGACGCTCTCTAGGTGACTCGCGGGAGATCGGCGGGGATTTGGGGGGCTCTGGGGGGTCGGACTCGGGTGAAGCGTACGGGACTTGCTCGTACACGAATCCACCGTCATCTGTTTTGCCAGACGGCCGGATCGTTGGGAAGACTTGGGACTGGGCAACTTTACCAAGCCGGACATAGTGGTCTGCTTCTGAAGACGTGTTTTACTCCTGGGTTTTGCAAAGCCCGTAGAAGGGCGGCTAGTCGATTGCCGATTGGGAGTAGATAAAGGTGAATCGATATTACCTTCGAGAGTACCCGCTTTCTCCGGCGGTAGAGACACACGCAAAGGTCCGTGGAAATTGGACCTATTCGAAAACATAGACTGACTAGTTTCAGATAATAGAGGTGAAATCCTTTCCAATTCTTGTTCTTGGGAAGAGATACTATCGGCCGATAGGGGGAATTGGTTCTTCTTACCCCTGCCGAACATGGTGAAATCGGCAAATTCTGTGTCGAATGGGTCTGTGCTGCTCATGGCTGGGAAAGCCACGTCGTCGTCAAAAGGATCGCTCTTGAAGAAGGGGTCACCTTCGTCAAACGGGTCAGGGTCGTGTCGCGAAGACTTTGGGAAAACCAAGTCCGGAGTTGTCTTGTAAGAGTCGTCGCTCGCCCCGCTGTGACGGTTGGTACCACCGCTAGAGTCAAACGTGGCCTGGAAGAGGGGCGCGGTAGCTTCCGTCGGCGCTTCCGACACCAGGTCCTTCAACACTTTCTTCGGAGGATTCTTCAACTCTTGGAAGAAGTCCTTGCGGTCGATGTATGGTTTACTGCGGCCAGTTCCCAACGGGTCCAAATCCGTGAAAACGTCAAATGGTTCTGCCTGATTTGGCGGAGGAGTCTTGCTTAAGTCATTGACAGCCTGTAAAAAGTTATCCTGTTAACATTGATTTATGCAATTCCATAATAATATAATATTAACAACAGTACTTTGGCATTTAGTTGGATACATTTTGAATGCTTCTATTTATATATTTGACATAAGCAGAGATAAATTCAAATTAAACATAAAAAAGTATTTAATTCCTCATGCATTTTACAGTAGACAAGAAATTCATGAAGGCAATCACTGCAATTGTGATTATGTATGGTAAAAATCACCTACGCTAACGTTAAATCAGCTGTCAGCATTACTTTATATTTACTTCTAATTAATTATTGTCTTTATTTCTAATTATTAATTAAGCGTGATATTGTTTTCGTACTATTTATTAAATAATTTGTATTACTACTACAAATTGTTTAAAAACTTTGCATCTAAGCATATTTCAAGACTTGTACGGCAATTATGCCAAGTATGTAAGTGAGCATACAGTCTGTATTGTTGCTAAAGAAAGAAAAACACATTTGAATTGAATTGAATAACTAAATGGTGTAGTGACTATATACCAACACTTTTGCAAGCAATTTGTTCTACATCCCAAGTACATTTAGATTTATTTACCCTTTGCAAAGAAATTCATACGACTGTCATGATACAGACAGATTCTATTTGTCGTGAATTAATCAAGTGGAATTTTCACTTTTTTTAGTCTAGAAAATAATATATGATGATTGGGGTGAAGGGGTTAATCAAAATAAAACAATATTGTAACATCTTAAAATAATTCTCACCTGATCATTTAGGCTGGGGAAATACTGTGGCGGTGGTGCTGGATGAGAATGGTGGAGTGACGAGTTCACCTTCACCGAATATTGACTCGGTTTCTTGATCGAACCAGTGTTTCTCTTTGTCTGGTGGCAGTAGCGTCGGTTGCACGGTTGCCTCCTCGTTCAAGTAGGCAGTTTTATTGAAACGCTCGGTTGAGTTCCTTGCTCGTACACCTCCTCTCCTGTGTGGCTGTCTCGGGGGTGGATTGAACGGGTCGGCACTGCGCGGCGGCTCTTTGGGAGGCGGGAGGAGTATGGCCACAGACGGCTTCACAGTTTTCGGAGGAGGGGGTATGGCTGTTGCCGGTGAGAAGGAATCGCCAAACGGATCGCTACGGAATGAACCGTCCTTGGTGGCCGTGGGACCAAACGGGTCGGACGGTGTGATCCTCTCCATCTGGTGAATCCCCTGTTGAATACTGTTCAGCTCAAACTCAAGGTCGAGGAGGTCGGCAATCACTTCAGACGTCTGATGAGTTGACTTTACCGAAGCACCGGTCGCGTTCTCATTCTCCTTCGCAGTTGCTTCGGATATAGTCCTCATTTTTGAAGAGGATTGGTCAGAACTACCCAAGCCATTCTGAAAACATAATTGTAAGTTAGAATTGCAACAAATAAGTTAGGAAAAGGGAAAAAGTAATGATACAAATTGTTTTAATAGATATAGATGACATAGATAAAAAGAGTTAACTTTACTACAAATACTCATGCAAGAAAATTATATCTGATTGACACAGTAAAAGCAAGTCTTTTGTACTAGAAACACCAACAATTCAATCAAATATCTTAAGCAAAGACTCCAGGGAATGAAGAAAAATTCAAGATTCCACTTCAAATTTATTCTGATTATTCATAACAGCCCAAACAAACTGTATACAGTAGTTTAAGGATCACCTTCAATTTAGCATGTTTTTATTTTATTATATTATAGTAGGGCCTACTTAGCTAAAAATTACAATGATACAATAATTTGACTTAAGAGCACATCAAAAAAATGTAAAAACTTGTCTCATTTCAGGAACAAAACCCAAATTTGGATTTGTACAGATTTGAATGTGGATTTGCGGACACGTGGTATCTAAAATCAGCAACTTTTTACTTTTACTACTTACGTTGCAGCTATTATTTATTTATTTAATTAATTAAATGGTTTATTACTGGGATGCGCACGAGCATAATGATAAATTAATAAAAATAACTAATATTCGAAAATGTGACTGCTTTATTGATCAAAAATAATATTGCACATAAATATCAATAAAAATATTTAAAATTTAACGGATACGTGTTTAATCAAGATTGGATGTTTCAAAAAGCCAACACCAAATTTTGTCGGTCAGAAATTTTGTGACATTTTTAGCATCTGTTTTTGCAAAAAAATTTATTAATTATTAATTTATTATTATAATTAGACGAGTGAGCGCAGCGAACGTAGTCTACAACGCTACTCGATCGGTCCTTGGTCGTGATTAATTCTGTATGTTAAATGTTAAATGTTAAATGTTAAATGTTAAATGTTAAATGTTAAATGTCTGTCTGTCCAGTCCCATACGGCCGAACGGCCAAATAGACTTAGCTGAAATTTTAAACAGACATCCGTGACCAGGTAACTGAGAACTGCTAACAAAATGAGTACAATCTGTTGCGATTTAAAACCTGCAAGAAATAAAAAACTGAAAAATTCGTTGAAAGGCATAGGAATTATTTTAACGACAATGGTTTCATTTTGAAATAATATTTTTTGTTTGTTATTTACCTGGCTGTGAAATGCCGTGTCCAAGGTTAATCGAATGTAGGACGTCAAGGTACCCCAAATTCCGCTCGTAGATTGAGTAAACCTTGCAATATTTTCACGTATTTCGTACTGGCTATGTTTTCCATAGTATTGCCACAGATGATGGACTACTTTGCGTTATATGCATTTCAAAACATGTTAAATAATTTTAAAAATACAATTCAGAAATTACAAAATCTTTCCCGACCATTGAACCCACGTCTCCCACATTTTGGCTATAAGGGCGCTTTAGCCAACTCGACTAGGGAAACGCCAAAGTCGTTGTTAGACGAGTGAGAGAGTCATGTGTTGAGTACGCGGGAACATTTGCATTTAAGTTTGATTATAATATTCGTATAAATAATAGGGTATTTGAGTTTAGGTCATAGTTTAGGCCATAATGCTCCACTGTAGCCTATGATAGGCTAGGGAGGCCTAAGGTAGGGGGAAGAAAAGGAATGTTACCGGGTACTCAACACATGGCTCACTCACTCGTCTAACAACAACTTTGGCGTTTCCCTAGTTTTTATAAAATACACGTAGCGATGGTTTGGCGGTCCACGAAAGCGTTCCACTTATAGGTTGGCACAGGCTGTTTTGGTGATATCGATATTATCGATTCGATAATGACAACCATTTTGATAATCAATAATGAAAAAGGTATTGATGTGCATCCCTAATTATCAATATATTAATAAGTACGTAACTAACCTTATTTATAGTTGACCCTGAGTCGGAGAACATGCCTCCAGTGATTTTGATTTGGTGTTGTTCGATATGTTGTTTTGCCATCTCTATTTCTTTCTTCTTGAGCTCGAAGACAACTTGAAATAGATCCCTCATTGCAATCACCACCTGTGTAAAACAATTTCAGTACTAGTTATGAAAGAGCAGCAGAAATTATGGCTGAAGTTTGAAATATGGGTTCTGGGACATTTTTCATTCTAGATCAGTGCAGATAACAGAGCACATCTCCAAACGAGTCATTACACTGGAGTTTGTAATATACTTCAATATTGAAATAGTACTTGCAATTTAAATTCTTAAAAATTATGTTTATTTTATTCTGTGTTTCTTGATAGACCAGAGGCAGCATCCCTGCATCAAATTATTCCATTTCCACTTTGATGTTATTTTCCCTAAATTTTCAATCAATTTTTAAAAAGATTTGTAGGTCCAAAAAGGGTTGTTTTTTAACACTAAAATTCATTTCCAAGTTTTTGTTTTGAAACTAAAATTTATTGATATGCACCTACATCAAGAAGAGGAAGACTTACCATAAGTTACCCGGCACCTCCACCATAAAAATCAAAATCTTGAAAATAAACCAGGATTTTCCTAAATTAAACTGTACATAATATATCACCCAAAATTTTGTTTCCATGTGTTAATTAGTTTTCACATTTTTTTAAACGTTTAATGAGTCCAAACATCGATACTGAAAATATTCCCACATATCGATACCATATTGATCAGCTAGTTGACCATAATTCACTCATCGATGGCATTAACGCCGTCTCCCGTCAGGGTTGCTTCACAGCCATGTAAATTAAAGTTTTCTCTAATATCACTGGCTGTGTTTCAGTGACACTAAATATAAATTAACAAATCATTGAAATTAATGTACAAATTATAAAAAGATAAATTGTTAAAGACACTTTAAAGCTAAAAGGTTATTAATTTTTCATCGGTTAGTTTTTTCAGTGCAGTTTAGCCGACACTCTGCGACTGGCTTACGATAGAGCAGGCAACCTCGAATCTGCTTTGAAGCCAACTTTATGCATGTTCACAGAGAAACAATTCCCTCCCCATCTGCCAATCAACAGTTAACTGACTTACTGAATGAATGTTGATTCTTTCAGGGTAACTTTATAGGGTATATTGTTCTTCAACACCTATCAATTATTCACCTACGAGGGAATCCTGTACTCACTTGACTTGCCGCCTTGTCTGTTTTAATCCCAAAGAATCGATGTCCGGTGTCGGGAGACCCAAAGATGTAGCCAAACGCTCGCGAATCGGACATGTCTTGGGCTATGAACGAGATTTTGTGGACCGGATGATGGTACAAGCAGTCCTAGAAACAAAACATCCGTCTTAGAAAGTTATACAAAAGCTTCTGGTTTGATTTTTGTCTACAAGTTATTTTTATTTAGTACCGATATTAAATTACAAGTTGGAAGTGATATAAGTGATTTATAACTACATACTACAGTTATTCATTACAATATGCTGTAGGAGAAGTTTGGGTGCAAACCGTGCAATGTTGCACATTTAAATTATTATTTATTTTATAACATCCCTTCACTTTTACTTGTGATTCTAGTATTTCACAAACACAAATTAATTTTATGAACTTATTTATATGCATGGTAGGTTATAAAAATATAAAAATATGGACTCATTGTCATTATTTATAACAATATGCCCATGCGTTATGTGCACAGTGCAATGTGACGAATGCAACCTATTTTTTGGAGAAAATTGAAAATGCTGATCTGCAATAACTGGAACATTTTATTTTTAAAATGAATCAGAAGGTAATTTATTTCTACTATTTGTACTACTTGAGACTCACAAAATTTAAAATATGTATTAAAATCAGGAAATATCTAGTTGTAGATAATATGCCTTTAAAATTTATTTTGGTAAGCATGATATCAAAATATAAAAGCTAAAAATATTTTTAAAAACATTTCAATATTTTAATTACTAATTGAATTGTTTAAATTATCTAATCTGTTCGAAGCTAGATATTGAAGCCCGAGCTTACCCCGTTCTTCTCGTCCCTGAGCCGCAGGCCGTCTATGGCGATGTTGATGTTGATGCGCTGCTTGTGCTCGCCGGCCGCCCGTATCGCCATCTTGAGGTCGGCTAGCGCCTCCTGACACATCCGGTCTCCCCTCGCCTCGTTCACCTCCAGGATTCCGATCAGCTTCGCCTTGAAGCTCACCCCTTCTCCCAGGAACCGTGATGGCTCATTCTTGTCTGGAACGAGATGGGAACACACCTTGTTAGTTCAAGATCCAAGGGGCCTTGAAAACCTCAATTTGAATTGAAGGCATGAATTGAAAGAAAATAATTAATGTTAGGGCTTCATTAGTAGTTTAATAACATAGAAATTTAAATCAACCTAGAGTTCACTGTACATTGTAATTAAATAGATTTATGGATTATGTCAATTTGTAAAAAGTAATTTAAAGTTTAAACTAATTTGTCAGTGATAACATTATTATAAAGAGAAGAGAATATAATATAGTAATTGTAAAAAAAATAATTACATTACATAAACTAGCTTTTATATAATACGCCCTACTAAAATATAACCTAATGATCATTTAAAACAAAATCTATTGTCAATTCACAAAATATTGAATTGAAGGTTAAATGCATTGAAAACAATTATGCACTGTATTTGGAAAATTCAGGGTTGTATTATAGCAGATGATAATTCGAGTGAAATCAAAAAATGAAATGATAAAACATTCACAAAAAAATCATGATTGTTTAAACCAGTTTAGACTTTGGATAAAAGTATCACCTAGTGTGATTAGTAGTCTGAAATACCAACATAAACCAATAACTGATAGTGATTGTCTATTAAATCATTTTTATGAGCCATGATTTGATAGAGGGATAAAGGTGGAAGATGGCGTCTTCAGCCGTAATCCTGCCAAAATAAATACCTTTATTTATCTACGTTCCGTTCCAATATAATTAATTGGATGAGCGTAGCGAGCGTAGCGAGCGTAGCGAGCGAAGCGAAGATTCCATTCTACTACACTGGAGAAAAAAATCCGGAATGTTTTTTTTTTTCTGTATTTTTGTCTGTTTGTCCACACGATTCCGGCTAAACCGATACTCCGATTGCTATGAAATTTTATGGAGGCCTTCGAAATCTCTGAACTTAGAACTGCCACGTTTTTGAGCGCAATCGAAAAATTTTTTCTCATGAAAATCGCAATTTTACGATTTTTTCGATTTTTAAAAATTTCTTCGACTTATAACACCTACATGCTTTATCCGATTTTAATGATTTTTGCACAGAAGCTTTATTTTATGAATTAAGATATTCTTGTGAAATTTGAGCGCAATTGAAAAAATATTTATCATAAAAATCGAAATTTTACGGGTTTTTTCTTTTTTTAAACAATTCTTTGATTTATAACACCTACATGCTTTATCCGATTGAAATGATTTTTTGGCAGAACCTTAATTTTATGAATTAATATATTATTGTTAAATTTGAGCGCAATCGAGAAATTATTTCTTATAAAAATTTCAATTTTACGATTTTTTTTAAACAATTACGATTTATTAAAAAAAATTTGAAAAATAAAGTTAATTCTTTATTTAAAAAAAAAAAAAAAATCAATTTAATAATGAATTTTCCACAGAACAAAAATTCCCATAACACATGGCAGCTCAATGCACCAATTACGCTCATCCAACAACGCGGCGGGACTTAAGCGTTTTCCTAGTTACGGTAAATATCAACTTGTTTCTAGATAGGTTCATTCACTCCAATGTGCTTACTGTCTTACTCATCCAATTAATGAATTAGAACTTCAACTTGTCAGGCTTTGTGTGCGCCTTCTTAATGCCACTGCTCTGTCTTGCACATCCCCTTTTTACATCGTAGAAATTTTGCGGGTGATAAGAAAGTATTTTACACATTTGTTTGCAGTCCCCCCTTAGACTATTTGGGCAATGTTAACTAAAATACATACATACTATTATTTATCACCAATGAAGTTCCATTGTCTCATTGCTATGTGTACATTCTGTATCTGTAGGTTTATTATAAATAAACATGGTTGTACAGTGATACCCTAAATAGGGAGCGAAGCTACTTAATGACCTGTTTGTCAACGAAGGACACGAAACTGAAATCTTCTCCTGAATTCAAATCTTTTGGTGTAGGTGCCGAGTTGATAGAGTTGGTCACTGTGGATGGTGATAATTCCCCCCCCCCCCCCCCCCCCTTGAACCAAAAGGACCCCAATTATCTGTCTTTTTATTTTATTTATTTTTATTCTAGCCAAAATTGTATTATACGTTTTTTGATTGATTGATTGATTGATTGGATATTGCTTAACGTTTCATATTAATGCACTCTGGCTATTAAGTAGGCCCTACCTACAATAGTTACCTAAGTATATTTACCATTTCTCACTCTTTGGAGTAGTGCACATCTGTACTATGTATACGATCAAGATGAAGTACATAACTTAACATTGTGTGTCCTCCTTGTTAAAGGTAAAGGAGGTCGTGTTCGGTTTTAATCGTGAGACGTGTACACTCACAGACGGACGGACAGAAAAGTGATGGATGTCGTGGAGCTTTACTCCCATCACGTTGCTTGGTTAGCACATTTCAACAAACACAAACGAAAGCTGCTGACGTCTGTATTGGAAGCAGAATAATGTGCAGAATCTCTTGGTGGGGATGTTGCATGCAGTAAATGCATCCCCTTGAAGCACCAGTGCCTAGTACAGAGTACTAATTATCTGGTTGAGGTTTTTTTCGAGGGTGATTTGGTGTGAATTACTGCTGTTGTGAGTTGTGTGGCTAGATGCACATATTCATAGCAACGACTCTCAATATTATAATGCCACACACTGTAGTGTAGTTCGTCACTTCTTGTCAGTTGCCACTCAGCAAGAAATTCAGGCTCATTTTATTGGCTAGTGTAGTATAGTTATGCACATATACATGCCTTTCTTAACATTCGTGAAGGTTTTTGTTTGGAGATACACAATTTATTCTTTGAATAAGTGTTTATTGGACATAACATTGCTCTTTATCAATATTTTCTTTGTGGTATTTCGACTTTTATTCAAAAGTTTTTTTTCAAATATCACAAAGAAAATATTGATAAAGAGCAGTGTTATGTGTCCAATAAACACTTTGCCCTATTTAAGGAATAAATACCAGTTCTACTAGTTTCTTTTATCTACTTTATTTATTGGTTTACCTTTCATTATAGGCCTATTAAAAGAATCGTCTATAAACAAGCACGAGTACAAGAGTACCCTAAACACAAAGCGAAGCTACGTAATCAGCAGATCGTGGAAGAACACAAATTAATCTTATTGTATGTATTGAAACTTTTGGTGGAGGTGCCGGGTACGGAAAATATTACTTATTTTCTCGTTTATTTTCGATATTTTTATTGATGTTTAATATATATAAAAAAATCATGAATTTTGTAAATTTATAGTTCATTACCTATTTTGTTCCGTTACTTGTTTGATTTTATAAAGTTTTATTCTTATGTTGAAGCTTTACAGTTTTATAATGTTGATTTTGACAATAAAATTTCTTGAAATATAGGCAGCCCAAAACCAAAGTGTTTGATTATAAATTATGTGTGGCATGCATTGTGGTAAGAATATTGACACTGCAGTGTCCGTAGTCCCCCCCCCCCCCCCTCAGTCAGCTGGTAGCTCAAGCGTAACGCACGAGATGATGGATAGGGAGGTCCCGGTCGATACCCAACACCAGCATTCCTGACAGAAACCTTGATCCGAGAACGCAGGGGATCTGGTTGAGTCCGCTTTACAACCACCCTAGCCCCCGCATTACCTAATAAGTCACCTGAAGAGGGTTACACTAGGTAACACAGATGTGTACCCTACGCCGGCCATCCCTACAAACGTACTCACTCCTAGGTACCAACCAGTGCTTCTCGCCTGAGTTTGGTTCTAGTCGGTGTAAGCCTGTCCCTCCGTTGTTTGTGTGGGTTCATTCTGCCACACCACATCAATCATCATTAGGCCTTTCAATCATCATAATCATCAAATTTATCATATTATCAATCATCAATGTTAAGCACACCGTCTCGATTACGCCGTGGAAAGAAGAGATTTAATGTAAAACTGCGTGACTTGTTTGGCTGAAAAGTGATCCGGAAAATGTTTTTTGGTTCAAGAGACGTCATTATCCAATATAATATATCTTTCGATATGTCCATTTCGCTGTTTAAGTTTACAAGTCAGTATTTTGACAATTCGAACATGATAAAATGTTGATAATGTTGATGGGCTCAACTTGAGAGTGTAATTAGCTGTGCTTCAAGATAGCGTAGTATAGACTAAACACATTTCGTGCACGACTTTATTAGGTACCTGAAATAAGTGATGCAACATTCCTCAAGAACCTGTGAACGTGATGACAATACAACCCACCAAGACCTTCAAGAATAATTGTGACGAAACAAGTACAACATATCAAGATGGCGGATACACATTTTTTCGCTACTCCTTGAGCTGTTTCGTTGTATATTTACGATATTTTTTTCAAACATCACTGAGAGGAAACACACACACCGGCATACGAACGGAACAAAGTCATTTACTTGGATTTACATAATATTTTCATCCGATTTAATTATGATTTCCCGGTGCAGGGTACGATTTATTTTATTGTAAATTAGGCATCAACACTAAGGCTTATTAGACTTATGTAGAATAAGGATATGTGTGATAAGAATGATCATTTCTGTGTGTGAACACCAGCTATTCCAATCAATACAGTTTGCGTCTACCGTGCAAAAATGTATCGGAATATGAACTTCATCACCATCACATTATTTGTTTCTGTTGAAGTGATGAGTGTCAGTAATTTGTTTTACATGAACGCAGGTGTCAGGAACGAGTAACACTAAGTAAGATCAGCTCCGTTCATTGCACCTAATGTTGAGGTAAGAACGCATGAGTTAGACTGGGCAACCAGCCAGACCACGAGCTAGTGCACAGAACTGTGTTTAGAAGATAGTAAGTTGTATTCCCATCACCGGCAAACCCAACTGAAGATGTTGTCACATGATGAAGTAGCAGCCTAACACGATCCTATTATAATATAGTTTCAACAATTACTGAGAGAATATTCGCCCCAAGGTAACACCTGTCTAAACGATGCAGTAACACGACATTATTAATGTCATTATGTAGACCCAAACCGAGAAAGATTTAACACTACATCGTTTTATATGTGCAAAAAAATAAAGGGGTCTCATTTCCTGACATGTAATTCGATTTTTTTAGCTGTTTAGCACCACCAAGAGACATGCCGACATGCTCACAGGCTAGCCATAACTGTCTTGAACATTTTTTAATACCAAACAAATCTTGCAACTTGAGAATTTCTAATTGATTGCATTTGAAAACTTCAAACTGCTTTATAAATTATTGAGTAAAACTTACTTAACTTTATCTAAGCTTAAGATTTTATTTTCTAGTCAACCATTTTAATTTCGAAACACTATTCAAATTGTTCACACTAGACACTGCCCGAAAAAAACATCTAGACACACTTACAATAAAGTGAATTCAACACGTCGTACTTACATTTACATGGGCTGGTTTTCTTTCGTAGTGTTTGCATGAGGTAGTAATCCTTACTAATGGTAAAAATGTCTGTGGGACGATGCAAGGCGAGACGGCGAGCGCCCCTCGCAGCACTTAGGCAGCAGACACCGGTGCGACGACTAGCGAAATCGCATTAACTTCTAACGCCATTTACAAGAGCCACGGTTATGGCTTCGTGGGTGCGACTGTGTGTAAGGCAGGAGGAAATATGGAATAAGTTGGTTTGTGGTGACGAGGTTCTATGGTGTGCTGTACGCGATACAAACAAAATACTCCCCACACTGAGGCATTGATTTCCCTCTTCATTGATCCTGTAGGGTGGGTCGTTGGAGGGGAGGGAAGTGGAGGGGGGGGGAGAGAACCGCGCTCGCGTAGACTAGGGGTGGCTGATCAATAAACAGTACGCAACATTCAAAATGGTGCTCAGTGATCACATGTCAGACGGGTCGTGCCAACAAGTGCTACGAGAGTGATGGGTAGGGTTGTACGAGTGACCATTGCAAGTGACTGACAGTGTCTGTTCTGATTGCTCTGTCTGTTCGTTCTGTTCGTAATAGTATCTGCTGACAGTCAAAGAGCTTGTTTGTGTCTACTACCAGTCAAAGAGCTTGTTCATGTCTGCTGCCAGTCAAAGAGCTTGTTCGTGTCTGCTGCCAGTCAAAGAGCTTGTTTGTGTCTACTACCAGTCAAAGAGCCCAGCAAACACAAGCGTGCGAGGAGACACCGGTATTGGTCCGGGCACTCTGGGATCCGTGCGGGCTACGGGCTGCGTCGGGTGCTTAGCTCAGGGCGTCGTGCGGGGCCCGGCCGGGCAAATTTTGGATATATAGCTGACCTTGCCCGTTAGCTCCCCGGCCGTAGCCAGTACATGCCCCGTGAATGTATTTCTTTTTCCGCCCAGGCATTACCCGTACGGGACCCGGCCATGCATCCATTCCCTTGGCTGTCCGGGCGTTCAACGGCCGTAGCCAGTACATGCCCCGTGAATGTATTTCTTTGTTCCCCCCAGGCATTACCCGGACGGGCCCATGCAATGTAACTGTTCCATTATAGCTGCCCTGCACACTAACCAAGACACAAAATGAATTATGTTCTTGTTTAACAACTCGTTGGTGTATTCCTCTTCAATAAATTTTTAGATGAGCGTAGCGAGTGAAGCGAAGATTCCATTTCACTACACTGGAGAAAAAAATCCGTAATTTTTAGTTTTTTTTTGTTTTTTTGTATTTTTGGCTGTTTTGTTAACAACGATTCCGGGTAAACCGATACTCCAATTGTGATGAAATTTTGTGGTGGCCTTTGAAATCTCTGAACTTAGACCTGCCACGTTTTTTTAGCTCAATCGAAAAATTATTTCTTATGAAAATCGCAATTTTACGATTTTTTTCGATTTTGAAAATTTCTTCGACTTATAACACCTTCATGCTTTATTCGATTGAAATGATTCTTTTACTGAACCTTTATTTTATGAATTGATATATTCGTGTGAAATTTGAGCACAATCAAATAATTATTTCTCATAATTATTGCAATTTTGAGATTTTTTATTTTTATTCTTCGACTTATAACACGTACATGCTTTATCTGAATGTAATAATTTTTTCACAGAACCTTAATTTTATAAATTAATATATTCGTGTGAAATTTGAACGTAATCGAATAATTATATGTTATGAAAAACGCAAGTTTACGCTTTTTCGTTTTAAACAATTACGCTCAACCAACAAAGCGCCTGAAAAAGCGTTTGCGAAGCTTCCTGGTAATTATCATTGCTTACAATATAATAGCTTTTGGCCTGCTTTCATTTTTTCTTGTAATACAGTTTTTTTTAAGAAAATGCAACACTGTATACTATAACTTTTTACCAACTGAAACAAAAAGATATGAACATCTCTAATAAAGTCATATATTTGGTTGCATAA
Source organism: Sweltsa coloradensis (assembly GCA_024449915.1). Taxonomy (NCBI): domain Eukaryota; kingdom Metazoa; phylum Arthropoda; class Insecta; order Plecoptera; family Chloroperlidae; genus Sweltsa; species Sweltsa coloradensis. The sequence goes on along the minus strand of JAMZAV010000893.1, from coordinate 182,844 downwards.
ACCAATAGAATAAGTACCGTTATCTTATGGACGTTATCATTCAGCATCGCATCGAACAGCATATACTTTATTTATGCATATGTACCCGCCTCGGCCTATATCAACTACAGGAACAAAAATTTCGAACATGCGCTTCAAAACAGAAACGGCTTGGAATAGCATCATAATTTAGAGCACCCATTTAAAAAATAAACTGTATACCATTTGTGTAATATATTGAACACTATTCAAACACATCCAAAATAGATAAAAGACGATTCTGATGGGCCACAGAGCAAGCGCACAATTGGATGAGCGTAGCGAGCGAAGCGAAGATTCCATTTCACTACACTGGAGAAAAAAATCCGGAATGTTTGTTTTCTTTCTTTCTGTTTTTTTGTCTGACTGTTAGCACGATTCCGGCTTAACCGATTCTCCAATTGCGATGAAATTTTCTGGAGACCTTCGAAATCTCTGAACTTAGAACTGCCACGTTTTTGAGCTCAATCGAAAAATTATTTCTTATGAAAATCGCAATTTTACGATTTTTTCTATTTTTGAAAATTTTCCCCGACTTATAACACCTACATGCTTTATCCGATTGTAATGATTTTTTACAGAACCTTAATTTTATGAATTTATTTATTCGTGTGAAATAAGAGCGCAATCAGAAAATTATATCTCATGATAATGGAAATTTTACGACTTTTTTATTTATTTTTTAATTTCTTCGACTTATATGCTTTATCCGACTGTTATCATTTTTTACAGAAGCTTAATTTTATGAATTAATATAATGGGCCCATAATTAGCGTAATTGAATAATTATTTCATATGAAAATCGCAATTTTATGCTTTTTACGTTTTTAAACAATTACGCTCATCCAACAATGCGCCTGAAAAAGCGTTTGCGAAGCTTCCTAGTTACTACAATTCAGTCAAGTCGATTTGCTGTTGTATCTATAGGTGGTTATTCCCTCCAAGCATCAAGTTCTTCCGTGGCCCAATGGTTAACGGCTTGGCTTACAGATGGAGAGGCCGCTGCTGGATCGAGTTCGAGACACTTACACTTGAAATTTTATAACAACTTGCAATTTATATGTGTTAAATATCCACCTACAGGCAATCGGATGATGTCATAGCTTGAGACAATAAAGCTATATAAAACTGATATTTTATCAATCAAACTTTTTATTTAGGTTTTACATTTAGCTCACAGATCGCGCTACGGATGCTACGTTAGATATTGTCAATGGACGGGCATAGGCAGGGGATCGGCCGGGGACCGTGCGGGCGTGGACAGGGTGAGAGTGTACGGTTAACGGCCGGGCATCAAGCGGTTTATAAACAACGGGGCACGCACGGGCTATGGCCGGGGCAGCTACTGGTAGCCCGTGCGGTCCCCCGTCACGGCCGAGGGGACACTCCTAGGCGGTACCCGTACGGGCAGCCCGGCCGGGGCCCGTACGAGCAGCCCGAGCGGGCACCGGCCGGTACATCAAATTTGTGTTTGCTGGGAGCTTGTTTGTGTCTGCTGCCAGTCAAAGAGCTTGTTCGTGTCTGCTACCAGTCAAAGAGCTTGTTTGTGTCTGCTACCAGTCAAAGAGCTTGTTCGTGTCTGCTGCCAGTCAAAGAGCTTGTTCGTGTCTGCTGCCAGTCAAAGAGCTTGTTCGTGTCCTCTACCAGTCAAAGAGCTTGTTCGTGTCTGCTACCAGTCAAAAGGCTTGTTTGTGTCTGCTACCAGTCAAAGACCTTGTTTATGTCTGCTACCAGTCAAAGAGCTTGTTTTGTTTTATCACTTTGAGTTGAGGTATATGCTACCATCACTATCAGGCAAAGCTTGTTGCGATTGTTGCCAAGAAAACGTGTTCACTTCCTCAGCTGGTCTATAGGGACCGAGATTAGCCACTGAGCGCGCCACTAAAAATACACGCAGCGCTCTGGGCGGCCACTGGGGGAACAAGTTGACTGAATCACATGTAGAATTTGACATTGCTGTAATGGCTATAACAACGCGAATTGTGTTATTAAATGTGGTTTTCAGAAGGTTCATGCAGTATATGAAAACAAACAATCGCTTATCATCTTATTATCATTTTTCTGAAAAAGTATAGGCCTAAAACACCATTACAAAAATAGTTTTAGTTGCTAAACATCATGATTAAAAGTGGATGTTTTTGTTTGCAATTCCAAACGATTCACAACTTGACTAGCCCCTATCCAGAGCTTTTAGAGACAAAATCCTGGCTGACACGTGAAATAAGACAGAGAATCGTGATTTCAGTGTATTAACAAGTCAACGTAGATATCACTAGAATAGGAAATAAATACCTAAACACTCACAATATATCACGAAGTTCACTCGCAACACGCCGCAAGGTCTAAGCCTATGTTTCGTGAATAATTGATTTGAAGTGCATTAGGCCTAGTAACCTACATTAAAAAATGTCCCAGGGGCGTAAAGTTAAACCCTACATGCTACAATTATGCCTAGGCTCTGAGGTTTAGTTTCTTGAGAACAGTTTGAGCAGCTTTCTGTCAGGTTTTGTGTTGATTCTTCTGTAGGCCTAGGTCTATGGTTAAATAGCTGCACCCCTAGGCCCTGGCCACTTTACTTTGTATTAGAACCGAGTCCAGTGACATGGGCAACAATGCATTATTAATTTTAGTAGACACTAGACACTACTGACTCTCCTGACAGGCATAGGCAAACAGATAAGACCTAGGTCAAACAAAAAAGGTTCCTAGGCCAGAGGCCTACGCCTAGGTAGGGCCTAGGCCTAGCTGCCTTCCTGGCGATATCAAATCTAAATCTACCCCAATTTCAGTGAATGTGGACTAGGCCTAGGTTAAGTAGGGTCTATCCATGATGAGTCCGATTTCAAATTTTTGCATGTGCAAAATACCAAAATGAAAACAATACGACTTCGTCCGCTAGGTTCTATCTGCCACATGATCTGTCAACTGTCATGATGCAAATTAGGCCTACTCAGTCACAACTTCAGACCTTCCACAGATATGTCTAGCTGGACCAAGGACAATTGGCTATTACTTATCGGCCAAGGTTCAGGTTTGTGTCTAATTACACACTGTTTGCATTAGTAAATAAATGTAGGGTAACAGAAAAACTTTTTATCTATCCATTCACTGCTTGGACCAGTCTGCCGCGCCATTCCCTCTCATGGGGTCTGCCAGGAAAACTGTAAAATATAACATATTTTTCTGTGTTGGCTTTTCAATTTGAACAGCCAACAATGCATCAGGACTTCCTGAATACCCTACAAACATTCTCAACATCCATTATAGTCCTGCAATACAGTAAAAACTAAAATAATTCACTCTGACACGTGAGCTAATAGGTTCGTTTTTTTGTCCTGCACTGCCGTCGCTGGTGCAGGGTGTAGAACACCAACACGTTTTTCTGTCCCCGTGCAACTTACACTGCGGCGTTATTTTGTCCAGTGTAAACTTACACTTTACCGCGGTGTAACACCAGCTCCAGAGGTGAGTGTGCGGTGTAGTGCAGTGAAAAGATGGCGGCAACTTAAATTGAACTGTGTTTTAACGTAATGTCAACATTTCTTGTAGGCTTTATACCAGAAATAATATCGTTTTATATTACATACATTACTTATTTCATCCAAACGTAAATAGAAATCAAAATTGTACAGAATTATTTAACTGATCAAATGATGCTACACCAAAGCGTTTTTTTGTCTTGCTGTAGTGTTACTACACTATCGACGTTTTCCGGTCTACACCCTACACCAGCACCACAGAAAAGTGCAGGACAAAAAAACGAACCTAATAGCATAGGAAAGTGCGCAAGGAAGACGATCATTCAGTCAAGTTGTTCCGGATTCGTCCACGGATGGCGCTAGTTGTATGAACGCTCGGTGCCTATAGCTAATTCAACCGGATGTTTGTTCCAGGGTGGAGGAAACGACGAGGTGGAAGCTACAGTTTATTTAACAAAACACTTTTACTAGTTTTGGATCGTAAGTGCGCGTGTTGCAACAAGCTTTCACGTCGTATAAGCTAAGCTCGCACGCGCCCTGTTGTCACTTCGGGGGGGGGGGGGGGGTGGACTTGTGAGGTTATTTATATCAAGACCACTCGCGAGTGACACATTGATGCAGGAGGGTAGAGCCCACTGCTAAAGAGGGTATAGCTTCCAGTAGACATGTAATGTGGAACCAAAGAGATATTTATAGCGAGAAAGAGACAGTTTTTATGGGGCCCTTCAGGGACTGGGGATTGGATACCACAAAGAGGGCATAACCCTATCCTTTTTTTACTTCCACTTATGTTTCATCATTCTTTCCGCCTTCATACTGTGATGCTGCCATCTTTTGAGTTCAAGACGCCAACGTGCCAATGAGAGCTGGATCGACTTCATTGCTAAGAAATCAAATTTAATTTCATCAAGTGTAGTTCAAACGTTAGGTCCTGTGGGTATTTCAACGTTTTATTTACATGGACGTCCGTGGTAAAATATACTATATAGGGACGTGCTTAACGCAATCATAAGAACTGGGAGTGTTAGTTTCAAGTAATATTATTTCAATTATTATTTTTTTCAATCCCAAGCTTCTGCATCGCTTGCACAATATAAACTGTGCATGGCTGTTAGTTGTTATAATTGAAAACTTCTTTGTAGTTGTGTGTGTGGGGGGGGGGGGGGGGGTAAACTGATCCTGCTGTCTTGCATGGTGTCAGATTACATTACAAGAGCTTGAACTCAACTCGTTACATCATTTTAATTCTCTTACGTCATTATTTTATTTTCAACGACGAAAATATTAAACTGTATATTACTATGAATTGGACAAAATTAACTTGAGGGAAACAACCACAATTCAGATTTAGACTTCGTCATAATGTTATTATTTATTACACCACAACAAAAATACATTTTAAAATAAATCATTTACCGCTCATTACATTATCCACCCTTCCACGGATTTCTTATGTTTGTTCTGATACTTTTGATGTAGGTTTTAAAGGAAATTGGTGCGATTGTCATGTCACTTGATTTGACGAGTTTCAAACTAAGTTACTACAAATTAGCTTGCGAACCTCCAGAGCTCTCAATCAATCCTGGAACTGATTCGAAACACTCTAATAAATTCTTGGGTTGAGTTGAAACAGTACTCAAATTCTTATTTTATATATTTTTTATTTTTAATCCCGCATCGTGGCTAGGTCTACACTGCACTTGCACGGCAATGTCCTTGCTCCTTGGTTCGCCAGACCTCGACCTCGTGGCTAGGTCTACACTGCACTTGCACGGCAATGTCCTTGCTCCTTGGTTCGCCAGACCTCGACCTCGTGGCTAGGTCTACACTGCACTTGCACGGCAATGTCCTTGCTCCTTGGTTCGCCAGACCTCGACCTCGTGGCGCTGCGCTCCGCCATGCGTGGCCGCCGCTCCGCCAACTAGAGCGCAGCTACGGTGGTCTGAAGGCCGGCTGCACGTTGACGTAGGATCTACAAGCAGGCAATATGGGGGGTGCGTCTCCACCCCACCCCACACCAGCCATCGGCACGTGTGTATGGGGCTCGATCAGCATTTCGAAATAAAACTGAGATTAAAAAAAAAATGGAAACCGAAAAACAATTCGACTCTGCATGGAGTCGGGTGAAATGGATCAGTTTCGTAATCGTTGACTCTTGACTATGACTAGCGTCGTTCTATTCAGTGGTTTCCGTCAACTTGATCCAATAAGAAGGAGGATGTTCATGATAAACACATGAAGTGGATTAAAGGAATGTGAAGAATGCTATTCATATTATGTACACGCTTGCTGCTTGGGCACAGAGTCGTTGAACTCTACAATAAGTAATAATCAAAAAGTCATTTCCAACAATGTCGGGTTGAGTAGTGCTCTTCACACTGATATCTAGGGCACGTAACAATTTTTTGCGAAGATTGCCGGGCTCAGCGTTTCTTCATCATCATCTTCATCGTCGTCTTCATCCTGCATCTGCTTCTCCACCATCTACCCCCATCCTCTCCTGTCCTCCCACAGCTTCACTTCCGTCACCTGGTTCCACGATTCACCTCGCTCTTCAGCGTCTCCTTGGATCAATCTTCCCCACCTTTCTCTCGGTCTTCCTACTTTTCTTTTACCTTCCTTCCTCTCCTGCTCGAATCCTCTTGAGATCATATCCATTTCCATGCTCTTCATAATACGCCCAAACCATCTTAAACGTTCCTTTCTTATTAAACCTCAATTTCCCCAGTCGTAATTCCTTTCTTACAACGTTGTTTCTAATCCTGTCCAGTTTTGTAACTCCCTTGATACTTCCGAAAAAAATGTCATCTTGGTCGCTTCCAACTGACTCTATTTGTACGCTCAACTGTGCAGGCTACTGCACCGTAAGTAAGAATGGGAATGAAGCAAGCTCTAAATTGTTAATTTAATTTGTGTTTATAATTTTTGTGGTAAACCTGCATAGGGGGAATTCGTGAGGTGTTTTACTTGGAATGTGGTTTAGCTAATCTTGGAATAACTTTCAGTTAGGATTTCCGGTGACAGGCGTCGGCCCAAGGACCTATACCGAGTCAACTATAATCACGCTATAGGTAGAAGATTACTAACTTTAGTGTCAATCAATTCTTGGCTTAGGAATAGTGTAAACGGTGACTTTGGAGCCGTCTTAGCAATGAAGTACTTATTATAATGTTGTTCCGAATTAGTCTTGTTAACCCTGGCTGGCTCTGCCCGCAGAGATGGAACCGTATTCGTATCCAACTTGTTTGGTTGGTGTTTCCTATTTTAAAATACCGGTCTCTACGACCATTGATCGTAGATTTTCTTTACAACTTTGGGGAAATTCAAACACCCTGCGTGTGCGCTGTGCGTGCTACCCTCCATCCATGTAATAGCCGATCAATGCAACTTAATTACATCGAGACACCTGCTGCGAGTGTGCGTGCGTGTGAGTGTGCGTGTGTGTGAGTATGCTCGTGTGTGGGTGTGAGCGCGCAATACTGCATCCTGCTAGTTGGCTATCAGGCCCAGCCCGGAAGTCTAAGTGGGGCCGCGCCACAAATACGACACAATTTAGACTCCCCTCCATGGGAGTGATAATACTCCGCTCACGCTGACAAACCCTGCAAACATTTGTTTCCAGTATTGTCACACAATCAATTCAAATATTTCTTAAATATTGTAGATAGTTGAAAACAAGAAACTAGTTACGAAGGAAATATATTCATGGTTGCACAACCAAAGAAGATACTCTTACACATAAAGAATAAGAACAATACACGTTTAATTAAACAGTCATTTTATTCTGTTTAAGATATATTTAGTACTTAATTAGACGAGGGAGCGGAGCGACTGAGGATACAATTCAACTCAAACGAGCCTTCATCGTGATTAATTTGTTTCTATGGTAAATGTTGAATGTCTGTCTGTCCGGTCCCATAAGGCCGAACACCCAAATAGATTGAGCTGAAATTTTAAACAGACATCCGTGACCAGGTAACTGAGAACTGATAACAAAATGAGAAAAAATCCGTTGCGATTTTGTATAGTTTTTATTTTAACGACAATGGTTTTGTTTTTGAAGAAGTCATTTTTATCGAATCATTTTTGCCAGGCCGTGATTTTATGCAGCGACCAAGGTGTATCGAATCTTGCACGCTCAAGGTTCCCCTAAATTCCGCTGGGAGATTGAGTAAACCTTGCAATCTTTACTCGTATTTCCTACTGGCTATGTTTTCCATAGTATTGTATGCATTTCAAAACATGTTTTATAATTTTTTAAATACAATCTAGAAATGAGAAAATCTTTCCCGACGAGGGGTTTGAACCTAGGTCTTCCACTTTTCGGGTATAAAAGGCGCCTTAGCCAACTAGACTAAGAATACACCAAATTCGTTGTTAGATGAGTGAGCGAGACATGTGTTGAGTACCCGGGAACATTATATATACGGTATGAGAGTTTAGTTGGGTATAAGCATTGAGTATGGATGGAACCTTTGGTATAAGTGCGCGTTAACTGTACGGCCATAATGCGCCACCCTAGCCTATGATAACCTAGGGAGGAAAGAACCTTGCTGTCTTGTTCCAGCCTTAGGTAGTGGGAGGAAAGGGAATGTGTGTGTGAAGCCCTAATTAGGCTACATCTAAATTATTTACATCACTATTGATATTATTAGCTTTTGACATGAATGAGCCATACGAGAGTCTTTTTTACTGCTTGAATATTACACGCAGCATTTTCTTTTTGCGTTTAGTCTATTTATTTATTAATTAGTTATTATATCGGCCTACATTAATTTAAATGTGCATTTTACTTTTTGAAACTTGGAACGGTCATAAGCATTAATTATAAGGGTGATTGTAGATTAATCGGCCAATCCACCCCCACCCTTATAGTTAATACTTATGACCGTAACAAAGGTCAAAAAGTGGAATCCATATTTAAATTAATGTAGGCCAATATAGTAACTAACTAATAAATAAATGGACTAAACCCGGAATGAACTGGTGCATGTGATATTCATGTGGTAAAAAACACTCCCGTGGCTCATTCATGCCCATTATCTATAAAATTTATTCTTATTGGTAACAACTGTAAGTTTTGTTTATTTTCAACTGATCTTAAGATTCATCCTAAAAAATTTAAATACACTACATTAAATAATTAACCAACTAGGAAACGCTAAGTTGTTGTTAAACGAGTAAAGCGACCCATGTGTTGAGTAACCGGGAAACTTTCCCCTTCCACCCCCTACCTAAGGCAAGGCTGATCCAGCATGGTTTTTTTCCCACCTATCCTATCATAGGCTATACAGATTGGTCTATTATTGCCTTACAGATGACGCGCCCTTATTCAAACTAAACTCAAACCATATCATTTATTTATATTATATAATACTAGGAAAACGCTTAAGTCCCGCCGCGTTGATGGATGAGCGTATTTTTTTTAAAAGAAAAAGTGTAAAATTGCGATTTTTAATTGATAATTTTTCGATTACCTTCTAATTTCACACGAATATATAAATTCATAAAATTAAATTTCCCCTGTGAAAAATCATTAAAATCGGATAAGCATGTAGGTTTTATTCGTCGAAGAAATGTTAAAAATTGAAAAAAATCGTAAATTGCGTTTTATCATGAGAAATGATTTGCGATTGCGCCAAATTTCACACGAATATATAAATTCATAGAATTAAGGTTCTGAGAAAAATCATTACAATCGGATAAAGCATGTAGCTGTTATAAGTCGAAGAAGTTTTTTAAAATCGAAAAAAATGGTAAATTGCGATTTTCATGAGAAATAATTTTTTGATCGATTTTTCCCTCCCTGCAGTTCTTCGTTCAGAGATTTTATAGACATCCATAAAATTTCATTGCAATTGGAGTATTGGTTTTGCCGGAATCGTGTTCACAGACACACAAAAATACAAAAAAAAAAAAAAAAAAAAAAAAAAAAAAAAAAAAACATTCCGGATTTTTTTCTCCAGTGTAGTGAAATGGAATCTTCGCTTCGCTCGCTACGCTCGCTACGCTCATCCAAACAATCAACTTAAATGCAAAATGTTCCCGGGTTCTCAACAGATGACTCGCTCACTCGTCTAACAACGACTTCGGCGTTTTCCTAGTAAATAAAGATAAACACATACAATTCTTGTTCGGGAGTCTACGCATCACAGTTTCTACCATTATAAATTATTTCTGACGTTGCTTGATTAACAAGTGTTGGTAGATCACGAAATAATCAAGGTCACTTAAAAAAAGGCTATATATGAATTCATTTTACTTGTTTGCGGATGTTTGCAATAATAATAACTTGAGTATTAAGAACCGTTCAAACAACGAAGCCCGTAAATTGTATAGTGGATTAATCTTGTTGATTCTGGCATCGTCCGCGAGTGAATCGTGTCCAACCAGTTGTTCGCTATTTCTTACTTCAAATATCGCTCGTGCTCGTCGGTAGTGTCTGTGCCGACAGTGTTGGCTTGGTCTGCTTTAAACTTGAGTCCCCCGTGAGCATCAGTTCTTTGGCCGAGTGAGTAAGATAGACTATAAATAAACACGAATGTATTGTATTTCTTTTTATTAGTTTGAACAACCGAAACCTGCGCGACTTTGGCCGAGAACTAATGTGCACTGCGCAGCCAGCTGTTAATTTATCTCGAGAGCTTTTTACTTGAGTTTTTGTTTCAAACCGTTAACTTTTTCACAGCAGCTTTCAAGAATAATTATTTTCGTATGTAATCCAGTATGACTTCATACTTCATAGTATAGTCTTCTGCAAAGCCCGCGCACGTTCTCATGTTACATAGGCGTATTCTTGAATACGAGGAGATATAGGCTAACTGAAAAGTCAAGAAATAGGTTAAAAGTAACATTCATAATATTCCAATATTGATTTATTTTTTTACAAACTTTCATTTAATTCTATTCAAATACAAATAAGTGTTGACGGTTTCTTATGTCAAAGTTCGTATATTGTGAAACAATTCCCTGTGGATACATTAATTTAATTTAATTTACACAGAAAAAGGTGAGAATTACGCATTTGGATAATCCGACGTGTATGTGCCGTAATGGGTCTGGGACAGACGAAAAATTTTTGGGGCCTCTTTTCCCTCAAAATAGTTTGTGGTGCGATCTGAGACAGGAAGGCACTAAATTACAAATTGCAATAATTAATTATTTAAAACGTTTTAATAGTGCGTTTCTTTCTAAGGATTTAATATTTATTACATTTTTAGTTTTGTTTTAAAAAAGGTACCTAGAGTCTGCGTATAACTGCGCTCCATTACAATTTCAGCACCATGGATACATGCACGTGTTGGAAAGGAACTTCCTACGGCTGTTGGTCCGGTCTAGGCAGGCTTTCGACTTGAGTTACTACTGAATTCTGAGGAAATTCTTCAATCTTATTGGAGGCGTCAGGAATGGAATCCTCGATCATCGAACTCAGGTCTATTGAGTGCTGACGGCATATACGCTCGTCGAATGTTTGCTTTTACGGTCTACCTGAGAGGCTTCAACGTTAAAACTAAACTATCTTCCAATGAAATCCGTCAATTTATTCTAAGGTATTCAAGTCTAACCGACTGTCTGCAGTGAATGAATTCTAAGATTTTAAATTCAATCGTACGTTAGCTTTTCGAACGCTATTGCTGCATCCATGAATAAACCCCATTCTCTTCTATCAGAGTTCAGTTTGTGAATGTATAATCTAGTCCGTGATGCCCACGCCGCGGCAAATTGAGAATTTAGATTTATACATACATCTCGGTGATGATTTCGCAGTCAACTGGATCGCCGTTGTAATATTTTAGCTCCAGTAATAGGAGAGTTATTCTTTGCGAGGCTCGACTGAGGATTGCAAAGACAGCGCCAACTATCGCTGAGTGGACTCCGATTAACTTACTGATATTTTTTAAGTCAAGGGAAAATGTCTGAAAGTTGGTTGAATGAAAGAGGAAATTGAATTTTAAAAAAGGGATTCTTTTAACGGGACTCAATAGCTCCCTTTTGGTCATTATATGCACAAAGTTCTAGGTGCAATACTTAATTTTGAGCCATGATTTTTTTATTTGTTTAAACACACCTTTGTCTCCGCTACGAGTATAAGGGAAAATAATTTTCTGAAATAATGTTCGATGTGCGATTTTTGTCACATGGTACAAATAAGAGTTTTGAACCGGCGAACGAAAAAATCGTGCATCAAACGTTATTTCAGAAAAATATTTTCCCTTATGTTCATAGCAGATAGAGATAAATGTGTGTTTCAAAAAATATCATAGCTCAAAATTAAGTATTGCACCTAGAACTTTCATTTTCTTATTGGCCGAAAATTTGCGTATTATAATGGCCAAAAGGGAAGTAATTATTGTCCCGTCCTTTTTGTTTCTTATTTAAGTTCCTCTTCCATTCAACCGACTTTCAGCAACTTTCCTTCGACTTTCAAAATAAGTGCTGTGGAATAGCCTTGGGTTCCTAGAAGCTTCATAAGGAAGGCTGATATACACTCGACTCGAGTCTATTGCAAGAAAACATTTCCTGCGTAAATCAGAGTGTTGTGTGTGGTTTGTTTTCAGGGAACCTCTGCCAGGAACAACATGTTGAGATTATGTCTTAGGGTTCTCTGACTTACTAAATTTCTGACTGAGGAAAACCCTCCAGTCAGGAATGCCGGTGGCGGGACGATAGAATCCCTTGTATAACGCGCTGAAGCAACTAGCAACATTCTACAACAATAATAAACAAATAAACTAAAGTGAAGGACAAGCAACAGGTGTTCTAGAACATCTACAGTTAAACCAAAGGTTAAACATTGCATAATTATTATATTAATTAGAAACCGTCGACATTGAATCTACCTATTTGCGAGTCTCACTAAAATTAGTAGGTTATTACCAAGACCATCGACTTTCTAATGTAATATACTTTATTTTGTTGATGTTTTAGACAACCTGTGGCTTATTCTTCATTTCATTTGTAACATTGGTGTGTAGAGTAGTAAATGTAGTGTGATATTCAGAACGATCATAGATGAGGATGCTGAATCAATCTCGTCGTCGTCGTCGTCGTCGTCGTCCCCCGAAACATGTTCGAGTCTTATTTCGAGAATGCCACTTTATTTAAATTTCAAATATCTACGCTTATTATTTCGTTAGTTGAACGTTCTATTTCCCTCGGAAGTTTGTATAGTGGCAACGAGGAGAAAAAAGACGAAATGTCAATCGATGGTGAAGGAAATGAATAATTATTTACATGTCCTTTTCGACGAAAAACTGCCTGTGCAAGGGCATTTCTCGCGCCCTATCCATGATTGGGATATTTAGAGGTTGGACATTTAAACTTGAATGTTGAGGGTCCAAAAATGTGCAATACAAAGTAACTTTTGCTACATCAATGTTATAAACTGGATTTATTGACAGCAATAACTAACTTATACGAGGATGTGCATTGTATTCTTTCATAAAAAGTAGCTACGGAAACGAACATTTCTTCACACCGGCACTCATTTGAGTTACTCGATCTGTATCATATCGAGAACCGTAACTCCTTCACAAGGTGATAAGTAATAACGCACGCGGGTACCGACCCTGCAATTTGTAAACAATTTCTATGATGTCATGGTTATTAGTTAGTTTGAAAGTTTGCAGGATGTCTCGTGCGAGTATACTCGAGTTCAAGACCGTACACGAACTATCCATTAGTAGAGAGATGGAATCCGGGACCGGCTCGTGCCTCATACGCTGGAAACGACTTCAATTCAAGCTATAGATTACAAAAAAAATGCATTTATATCTTCAAATCTCGTAGTTCAAGATATTTATGTATCATAACAGTGATATGGGTTTTCCGGAAAGATTCAATTAGGAAAATTTTCCCCCAAAAATACATTTTTTTTACATGTTCTCTATAACCATCATTCATAAAAAGAATGCAATTTATTTGTTCATTTCATGCATTTGGCGGCAGGTTAGGCCTAATAGAATGACAAACTATGTAGGGCCTAACTCTTGTAGACTATCGAGCACTGACAAGTGACAACAGCTGTCGCTTGGGACATGAGATTTTTTCAGCACAACCATTCAGCCAGCACGATTTTATTATCTTAGAAAACTTATGTCTCGGTTGTTATTGACAAATAATAATTTAATAAACATGATTATGTTAATATTTAAGAAGATGGAAATTTTCTAAATCGGAAAATTTTCCGTCGCTATATACCCACATTCCTAATCACAGCGTCTCTCGATAAAAACTGAACATCGACGATTGATCGATGCGGTTTTCAAGGCATTGCGCTTCCACAAGAATGATGCAGAATGTTTTTGATGAGCCTGAGGGTAAGGGGGGAGGGCTAGCCCCCCCCCCCCCATAAAGTTTGACAGTATATTACCTGGCGCTTCCACCATTTTGAATGCGTCAACAAGAGGCGAACCTTGTACAAGCGGTCAGTCTACCCGGCACCGCCACCAATCATCAACCACGACGAGTTACTTTATTTCTATTCTTCTTCAATGATCTGTGGCTTTTCCTTCTCTCAGATGCTTGTCATGTTATCACCATCGTATCAAACTCTTTATTCACTGCCTAAAGCAGATTATAGGTGTCATATTGTATTTTACGGAACTTGAACTTTATTCAATATTGAAAATCCCTGCCTTACTTGCATTTTCGTCTGGCATGAGACAACACAGTCTTTGAAACGTTGAAGAATGCGAGAAGAACAGCCGTGACAAAACCTACAAGGAAAATAAATGTTGTTTTACTTGGTAGAATCCTTCGCTTGTTCCACGAGTCTTGTTATATTTTAGTCGGGTGAATGTTCCTTGGAATGGTAACGAGGGCGAACACCCTCCTGACTAAACACCGTAACGACGCGTGCGTGTCAGTATTTAGATTCCAGACCAGCCAACAGTGAGCTATATGGTCGTGTAATGACCGGCTGTTGAAAGCAAGAGTGGACACCGGTCAAAGGTTAACTAGAGGGTTATTTGATGCTGGCAGACACTCAACTGCGGTGGATTGAAATTTAGAATATTCGTACATTTCCATACAGATTTTGAAGTTTAACTCATATTGTGGAATTTATTCTCCTAAAATTGCCACTCAGACACAAAGTGCCATATGAAAATGTATACCTCTCCCGGGGTCTCCCCCGTCCCCCGCCCATTCATCGAGATTATATTATGTACGATATACATAATTTTATTTTTACACCCAAACTAATAAAATTATTTCTTGCATATCGATTTTCCACCCTCTTTCCTAAAAAAATGTTTTTGTTCTATAAAGCCCCCTACACCGTGTACACCGGGCCTACATGTTCGTTGTTTAAAATTAGTACAGTCTTTGATAAATCCCGTATACAGTCTCGGAAAAGTTTCCCAAACTTTGTCAATACCGATCTATTAATCACAAAAGGTAGACAAAGACAAGGAATCAAATGTAATGTGTACCTATGATTATATTATATTATGCATGAGAAGAATGGAAAGTCCCAAAAACCAGACTATTTTTACAGCTGTTATGATAGTTTTAGGCAGTAAAATTTTAAAAGTAGGTACGCGTGCACTTTGCAATTTTAATCTTTACCCCTGAGTTTGGCGGAATTTGGACAGCGTTAAAAAATTAAGGAAATGAAAGGCAAAAAATGAAAAGTTAAATTGTTGATTCTGGCGTTGATCTGCGTCTGTTCGCACTGTCCATACCACTGATTGCTATAAATTTACATATGCTCACTCGTCGATTGCGTCGGTGCCTACAGGGTTGGCTTGGTCGCTATGATTTAATGTCCCCCACTGAAAATCAGTTATATGATTGAGTGGGTAGACTAAATACAAATTTATGAATTTATTTATTTATTTATTCGTTCGTAGTTCCCAAAAATTGCAATTTTTGCGTTCCACGTTCCTGATGTATCATGCAAACTCAATTTGTTTTTAGCGTGTAGGGCGGTGAGGTAACTTTTCATTGCTCTATAAACCTAACCTAACCAAGACCGATGCAAATAATAGCCTAGCTGTGTTTCCTGTTGGGAAACTATAGGCGCTAATCAACCGGAAACGCCGGCCAGAGTTCAACGCGAGATTCAGGGAAGAGCACACAGCTGATAACCAACTACTGGAATCCATGTTTCAACAGGCGTATTTCTGATGCAACGACGGCCATGTTCGGATGCGGTTGCCACCTGTTATTATTTGTCTGTTGCACTTTCACAGTGCCACCCAACTAGTGCAGTAAACGTAGCTGACATCCAGGAAATAGACTTCGCGTTTGGACGAAATCAACGCCCATAATACTATCCCATTTAGAAGTACGAACATTGCCCACAATCTACATTGAAGATGTTTGAAACCCTATTATTCCTGGGATATTATTAATAGGGCCTATCCTAACTTTTACTGGCAACTAAGAAGCCCCTCGCCCCCTTTCCCAATTAATATTTTGTAGTGAATACCATTCTAACGTCGTCCTAGTCGAGAGCGACCGATGTGTCTACCAAACGTCTATCAATTTTATAAACTTATCATTTAGTTTCTTAGTCCATTGAGACGCTATTTAATTAGTTACTTTCCAACTAATTCGAGGACGTAAAAAAAGTTATATCTTTGTATAATTTTAAATTTCAAACCAATTGAGCACGAATTAATGTTATGATTAAGAAATTATTGGATGAGCGTAGCAAGCGAAGCGAAAACTTCAATTTCACTGACCCCTCAAAAGATTTAGCTTCAATGTTTTTTTGTTTTTTTGTTTTGTTTTTTTTGTCTGTTTTTTCGCACGATTCCGGGAAAACGGCATATGCGATCTTAATGAAAATTGGAGGGGACCTTCGAAATCTCTGAACTTAGACGTGCCACGTTTTTGGGTACAATCGAAGAAATATTTCTAACGAATATCGTACTTTTACTATTTTTTTTCGATTTTTAGTGAGATATTTTCTACTCATTTGGGCCGATTCTGACCAAACGGGTAGGGCTACAACGTTCATATTTCACATGGACATTAAGATTATGATGATGTAGTACCTTTTGGAAGAAAAAGTTGAAAAAATCAGCCAGAAACCATAGAAATAAAGGTTTTAATATGTGTTTTTCGATTTTAAGTGCGATATTTTCGTCACATTTGGGCCGATTCTGACCAAACAGGTGGGGCTACAACGTTCATATTTCACAATTCACATGGACATTAAGGTTATGGTGATGAAGTACCTTTTAAAAGAAGAAGTTGAAAAAGTTAGCCAGAATCTATAGAAATAAATGTTTTAATATGATTTTTTTAAAGGTTTATAGAAACAATTAACAAGTAACAATAGAATCTTGACAATTACCTACAATACATTTACAAAGCACTTGCAAAGGAAAAGTGGTCCCACGCAAACTAAAAATTTACGCTCATCCATCAACCCGGCGGGACTTTAGCCTTTTCCTAGTAGCAAGTGAATAAACGCCGCACAGCAACATTGTAACGTAAGAAATCTCTGAGCGAGAAACAATGTGCGCAACATGAAGAACGTAAGTGTTTACAAGATATTCTACGTCTTGAAACTATTCATAGCGCGGGACGTTATGAAACGATTGCACTGCTCCGTGAAGCGAACCCAGATGTGCAGCTGACGTAGGTAACCGTCGCGATTACCGTCACTGCACGGGGAATGACCAACATATTAATTTGTTCGGTTTGGGGAGAATTTAAGCCCCCCCCCCCCTCTCCCCCTTTACAAAGAATACCCGGACGAGCCAGTGTATTCCGTGCAGAATTAGCAACCAGGTGCACAGACAGGGAGAGAGATGGGGTGCGACGCCAACTCTACATGAAACGCACTGTAGAATATATTACTTTCTAATTCGTGGACGTCTAGGAAACGATGCCCCGAGCCTCCAAATTCTTTACGTCCGACCCTTATTAGTTATTACTCGGTCGAAATTCTTGTATTTGGCCTCGAAGCTCAGACTGAACATGAACCCCTAGGCTGAAGAATCTAGGGGCTCAGACTCAAACAAACTCGCTCAACCACATTGAAACGCGTATAGTTTGTAGTTTACCAACACAACAACATGGAGGTTATTAGGCCCTATATGGGGGGGGGGGGAGAATTGAATGTGCGAGCGCAAAGTTACTAACGCAAAAGTACTGGTAAAATAGTTACGCAAAGTACTGTTCCCCACTGAAATTCAGTTAACTGAGTGGGTTGACTCTAAATACTATTTATTTATTTAAAGTAAATAATATTTTGTTTTCTTTTTACCTGAATTATACCCTGTGTAGATGTCCCTGTTCATAGATGTCTTAAGCATTTAGAAAGTTGTGAAGGGAATGTCCCAGGGGTTAAAATGCATTCATATTAAAAAAAAACTGAAACGTACTTTTAAGACAGGATTACCGGTATAGCGGATTTCACAAACTTCATATATCATATTTCAAGTCCTGAAGAAGAAGATAACATGGTCTTCGAAACGTCGACAGAAAGATATCACTAACGCCGCTACGAAACAACCCGATAAATAAAAAATGTCATCAACGGGTAGCGAGACTTTTAAAAGTTTTATCTACACATATGTTTAGCAACCCCTCAGCCAGCTCAGCTGTGAATATATGAATCCATATGGAAACACTTCTTTTGTCGCCAGATAAAGCTACCCTTGTTCCTTTGTACCCCATGCGGAAGTTCCACCCTCCAAAATGAAATAAAATAAATAATGCCCCATCCATCTGACTTTCATATCCCCGTTCCGTACGTTGGGTGCAAAAAAACTTTGCGACCTTGTAAATCTTCTCTTGCAGTGTAGGCTCGCATCGCATACGCACACGTCCCACTATAAAAACTACAGACTTTCCTGGAACGACGGTGTCCACATCTTCATAATTACGCGGGTTATTTACGCCCGAGGCGCCCACACACAATTTAAAATAATTGCCGTTTGACTAACCCTTGCGTCAGAACGGATCATCTACGTACGCCTGTGTGAGCTGCTTGTAGTATGTGTAGGCCTCCATTAGCCACAACAGTTTGAGATATTTTACTTAATTAATTATTCAATTATGGTACTCAAAACGATGAGTGGAGTGGGTTATAGATGGGGGTGGAGTGGGTATATGTCACTTGCGCGGGAATCGAACTTCGTTGCGTTCGTTCGTTGCCAAATTGCAACGGCGTACCAACCGCACAGAATTTCTACGCTTTAGGCCTATTTTGTCAATAATAGTAAATTGTCATCGTCATAGTGTTGTTAATACTTTCCTAATTATACCTGTCTGAATGATTTCAGTGGACCGTAATTTTTTATATTAATTAATGCCCCAGTTTCGAACATAAAATGTTTACATTATACATTTTAACTTAACACATTGATTGCAGAAGTCTAAAAAAGATTTAACACAGCTTCTGCTTATCTCCAACATTGTCTCTACACTGCTACACAGACATATTGAAGGATTGGTCAAATCAATGTTACGTGTACGGTGTACCCTAGCTAGGGGTGTACCCCGTCTGGGCCCGGGGTAGAATTGGCCCAGAGCATGGCGCTGCTAATCGTAAAAGGCGATTCAAGAGAAAAGGTCCACCTCGCAAATATCAGCTAGTATAAGAGGACTATACTATACTCCCCGAAACTAGAGACGAGCTCTGGCAATCGTCGTCGGGGACACCTTCCCTTTCCTTTGACGACCTCCCCGACGATAATGATAATGACACAACGAACGATGACAAAGACGATGATGACCGCGACGTGAGAAACCCCCCTTTCCTCCCCTACCCGTGGCTGGTTCTGAGACCAGCATGGACCCCTCCTCTCCATATCCCCTAGGCTAGAGTGGCGCATTATGACCTAACGGTTGACTCGCCCTTAAACTAAATGAATAAATAAGAAACTGATTCTCTTGACCAAGAAGCAAGAATAGTTAATGTCTACATACAAGGAAGATACCCTATTGTTCGTTCTCTGATTATTTACAATAAGCTGTGTTGTTGTTGGCCGAGCTCCATGTGAATTTCAACACGAGATCAAATGAGTTTACTGTAAACTCACTCGAGCTCTTGTGACGTCACGATGTGAGTGAGCGAACATTAGGTTGATTGAAATGTTTTTCCAGGAATAATCTAAGTCTTCTCTAGTCTGGAGTCTGGACGCGGGAGCCACGGTCCTGCTCCGTGCGGGTGCTACAGCGGATGGGATGGGCTGTCACCGTCACATTGTTACTTTGGACAAGACTATAATTTCCGCCTGAAATAACGTAATTTTAAATAGAACCAATAGAGACCCGATCTTATTCGTGACCCAGAACCCCCAGAGCAGAGCTCGCACCATATATTAGTATAAGTTAGGCCTAATTACCATTACTTATGAAATGGAATCATCAATTACATCTACGGACGGGAGTGTTTCCCGACGAATTAATTTAATTCTTTATGTAGGTACTGTACGCTATCTAGACACTAGCCTGAGTCGGGAGTCGAACACGAGTCCTCTCCTCGGGAGATTGGGAGCAGAATAACTCATACAAAATATATATGCAAATAATAAACCGTTAAAACAGACTGAAAAATAAAAAGAGACTGTTTGTTCTTGCTGGACCAAGAAGTCTGTTTAAAATGGCATCAGGAAGCAAACCGTATAAATCATCTCTCGGTGCAGTTATTGAGCAAGTGAAGAGAAGTGAGTGCACTCTACTCTGTCCCCCTCTAAACTAAAGATAGAGCCCCCCCCCCCCCCCACCCTGACAGGAAGTTGTCACTGTACCGCACAACACTGATAGCGAGTCCCTAGTCCTTGTTTCAGGGCAGGAAACACTGTTATCTCCAGAATAATATTGTCTCGGTGCCAATACAAGCAAATCAACAGGTTTGACACATCCACGCCTCGTTGACAGAATAAATTAAATCATAAATGTGAATTCAGAATCGTCAATTGCAAATTGAATTGTCGATCACTACTGTAGCCTACTTCCAGGACTCAATTCCAACATTTGACTCAAGAACACCTTCATCAAACTTTCAGTCAGGATTGCCAGTCACGGGATTTGAACCCGCGACCTTCCAAATCAAGAGTACCACCTACGACCTCGTTCGTCGGCCTTCATTGTTACATTAGAATTATGATAAATGTTTTAAAAAACTAGCAGTGTTGCTTTTTGAGTCTTCTTTTAGAGAAAATGTGGTTCAAAATGGGTAACAAAATTAAAAATTAAATTAAAAGTCAGTTATGCGCACTTCTGAACGTATTCTGAAGACGGGAGTTGAAGCGTTGCTAGTCCTACAAATCCATTCAGTCGTGCTCGCGATGCCCGCCTCATTAAAACCTTTGCAATTAACATGCCCACGGTCTCTAGACTCTGAAGCATGGGACGGCGTCGGAGTAATTAGCCTAATGTGGGTGAGCAGAGTAGCTCGACAGACAGACAACCATGCGGAAACACAATCAGCTGGTTTACCATAAAAGTAAAAATAGTGATGGCTATCGCACGACTTGCGTGCACGTGCAGTTGCCCACGTGTTGATATGATTGGATATTGCTTAACGTCTCATATTTATGCAACTTGGCTAATCGAGACGAAGGGAGGGACGTAAGGGATGACGCGGGGGACAAGGGGTGGACAGGCCTGGGTCAGAACCAGCCACAAGCGAATGGGGAGGACTGGGGTTCCCCCACGTCGTGGTCGTCTCCGTTTGTGTCATCATCCGTCCGTGTTGTCATTGTCGTCGCCGTCGGGGAGGTAGTCAAAGGGAAGGGAAAGTTCCCCGACGACGACCCAGAGCTCGCCATTAGTTTCAGGGAGTGAAACTCCTCTAATCACGGGCTAAACCACGAGAAGGTTGCGAGTTGGAATTTGATGGCCTGCCCACGTGTTGTGGAGACAGTTCACGTCTAGTGTTATATTGTTGTCCCATGACAAGAAACGTGATCCACCTTCAAGGATAGATATAATACGTAACCCTTTTATTTGTTGATTGGCTCGTTCCCATCCCAAATATTGATGCATTTATGGGCAATGCACATGTTATAACTAAGCTACAACATTTCTACCCCCCGTCTGGGTCCAGGGTAGAATAGAGAGAGCATGGCTCTGCTAATCGTAAAAGTCGAGGAAAGAGACAATGTCCATCTCGTAAACATCAGGAGCAGCAGCTCCTTGAAATTAAAGGCGAGCTCTGGCAGTCGTCGTCGGGGACCTCTTCCCTCTCCTCTCCTCTCCTCTACGACGACGACGACGACGACGACGACGACGACGACGACGACGACGACGACGACGACGACGGCAACAACAATAACAAAACGTACGATGACAAAGACGATGACGACCAAAACGTGATAGCCCCCCGTTTCTCCCCCTATCCGTGGCTGGTTATCCGCATGGGATTTTCCCCACCATATCCCCTATAGGAGTGGCGCACTATGACCTAACGGTTGACGCGCCCTTGATTAAAATAAATCAAATCAAAGCGGGAATCTAACCCGGGATCTTCTGCATCGGAAGCAGGGCCCGAACCACTGCCACACAGAGACCCCATACAGCAGGGTACTAACATCGGACCCACACCTAACATATAAGAGCCAGTCACGACTCTGGCATATCACGAGATTTGCATGATGAGTTCTCGGACGTGCGAGGATTTTATAATTACTAATATTATTATTCAACAACAAGTGAAACGAGCTCGGATCATAGCCTCAAATTACAATTTGTCACAAGTTTTTATTCCTAGCGGCCAACTGCCCAAAACCAAATCAGTTGCGCTCGATTAGATCCGTCCCTTGCATAATGAACGCATGAAAGTCAGCCAGAAGAACTATAATCCAACTCGCGATCTTCCCTTGGTTTGACCACTTGTTCGACCTGTTGGTAAGGGAGCCACTTACGGTCTTCTCGCCGAAACTGAGGGAGCTAGCTACGAAGGTTCGCGGACCCGGAGTAGGGAGACCCGGGTTCAAACCCAAAGTCGAAATTATTTTTTAATAATTGATTGAATTCAATAATATCATCTCCATATTTTAAGAAGAATTAGAACCAGAGCATGGCTCTGCTAATCGTAAAAGGCGAGGAAGAGCCAAAAGTCCATCTTGCTAACATCTGCAGCAGGCAAGTATAAGGGAGTATAATATTACTCCCTGAAACTCGAGGCAAGCTCTGGCGGTCGTCGTCGGGGACCTCTCCCCCTTCCCTTGACGACCCCCCCCCCCCGACGACGACGACCATGACAACACAAACGATGACATAGACGACAACCACCACGACGTGAGAACCCTGACCTGTTCCCTCCCTTTGCCCGGTACGATACTCGGTAGAGATGGTTTTGGTAATTTCTGGATTTATTTACATAGAACAATTACACTTTCTAGTGTTCCCGATCAAAGAAATCAATGAAATCGAGAAATAATAGAATTAAAGTCACACAAAATTAATTAAAAGTTATGGCTTACCTTTGTCCTGTTTCTTGGGCGACGAGAGCGTCCTGAAGCTCATCTTGAGGCTGAGGTTGAGTTTCTTGGGCGTCTCCTTGGGCGTCACCCCCTTGGGTTTCCCGGTGTCCGCGTCCAGTGAGGGGGTGCTCCCACTGGAGGTGCTCTGGCCCCCGGCGTCGCCCTCCGACGTCGCGCTGTCCAGGCCGGCCATTCTACGGTGCACGCGACAATATATTACAAACCAGACACTCACTACACACACATTACATTACTATCGTATTTACGTAGGCCTAATGAATAACAAATAAAAATTAAGAGAATATAGAACATAAGTTTTAAGCAAATTTCTGTTCGCTCGGCCGACTGACACCACAGACGTTGGAAATTTTGAATAGTTCTCACGGAAGCGGAAATAAGGGGCACTACAAACACACTTTTTTTTAATGTTGATTTTGAGGCAATAGCTATTTAGCCTACCAACTGCCGATGTATCATATTCCCTCCTCAAAAAAATAAAATATGTGTGATTTACTCAATAGTCTGGATTTTCTACCAATCACGGGAACCATAGCACAGATAATATATCATCTGAATTGACTTTAAGTCCAGTTTCCAAATTAATTGGTTACGGGAAACACTTAACGCGCCGCCCAAACGTAACTAAACTTGTTTACAAAAAACATCCTACACGCTCGCCATTGTCTGCGAGTACTCAAGGCTACACCAAGGATGCGCGCTCTGGCTCATTGCCTTCTAGCCTGGCTCATTGCACACAGTGGCGGATCCAGGGGGAGGCGGTAGGGCAATAGCCCCCCTGATTCTTGAAAGGGTTAAATTTTAGGTACTTTTTCGGTTGGGAGGGGACAACTTTTTTAACACTGATATTCGGGTAAAGGCTTAGGTTAGGGGGAGTGGGGGGGGGGGGGAGCGCGAACCGCGTATGTTTATTAATAATAATGCAAGACTTACGTGCTTCGCGCCCCTCCCCCTCCCCTAAGTTTTCCACTTTATACCGTCCCAACCGAAAGAGTACCAAATGTTATTCTACAATGATTATATCAATCCTGCAACGTGATGATAACGTACCAAACTGTATGGTAAATCTAATCAAACATTGAAATACTCTCTCTCTCTCTCTCTCTCTCTCTCTCTCTCTAAAGCCTTTAAAACGTTTTCCACAAAAAATTCCTTCAAAAAAATTCCAACGGGGCTGAGATGGGGGCTGGGCCCCCCAGACCCCCCAGAGTTGCGTTGGGCCATCTCAATCGCCCCCTCCCCCCTACGAGGTCCTGGATCCGTCACTGATTCGACACTAGGCTACTATTATTTTATTCGACTGTCAAGTGTAAACATCAACAACATCAACGACGACGACGTCAGGTAGGCCTAGAGCGCCTGAGGCCCTGAGTTCGTGCACCATGGATGCAATACAGGTTTAGCCGCGGGCTTTGTCGTTGTACCTGTCAGCCTCCCGTCTACAATGCAAGTCGGACTCGGAGGAACCCGCACAAGATTATGAATGATATCAATCAGATGACAGACGGGTCAGTCACCTGGATGCTAACTGTAAACACTGAACACTGTCGCGACAAACCCACTCTACACTACACTACACCCTTCATCTCCTTCGGTCGAACATCCACAAATAGACACTGCCTCGCGTAGTTCTATAAACTAAACACAAACAAAGCGAATAACGTCTAAAGTGAGTGTAACTTACTCTTGTGTCGGAGCTGTTATCGGCGCAAGGTGTAAGAAGTAATCACGAAACCACTGATAACATGATCGGTCGTCACACGTTCGCTTGTCGAATCTCCGAGATAACCAACGCGTGTTTGCGATGCTTACGATGAGCACGCTCGCGTCCTCTGATCTCTCAGCTCACCACTCCTTCCTTCCTCCGCGCCGCCGAGCCGACCTTCCGTCGCATCCCGTCCTGCTCTTGAGCGAGAGAGAGAGAGAGAGAGAGGCCGTTGCCAACCTCCGCACGCCAAACATCCTCAGGTCTGATGACTCACCCGCCAGATACAAACATCGGATGTCTACATTTAGAAGATGGCCGGGACAACATCCTCACGATGTTTATACATCGGTTGGCAAGATGCTTTTCTTTTCCAATAGTCACAACCGCGCTTATAAACAATCTGAAAGACTTGTTGGAAAGTTGGTACCACAATAATCGTAAAAGTTTTCATTTATGCATCTACAGTGGTTCATAACCTACCATCTTTGTTCCCAACGTGGGTGGAATTTGTTCGTACCCGGCACCTCCACCAAATATTTACAATTTGCATTATTCGACACTCTTTCGATCTCGTAGTTTCGCTCCCTACTTGGATACTACCGTACCCGTGGTGGTAGTCGTACCCATCAGTCGTACCCATCAGTCGTACCCATCAGTCGTACCCATCAGTCGTACCCATCAGTCGTACCCATCAGTCGTACCCATCAGTCGTACCCATCAGTCGTAGTCATCAGTTTATTGGAAGAACGTCCTAGGACTCGACCCCAGCATTCGCCTAGCACGAAGAAAAACCTTCGAAGAACGAAGATTTGTTAATCAGTGCTATGGTGTAATGGTAATTCCAGTCTTGGGCACGCTTCCCCCCCCCCCCCAAAAAAAAAAGTACTTTGAAAAGATATGCTACTTCAGCCTAAAAAGGTATTTATATACTTTCACGTTCCTTTTTCGATCACTCGTTTATATAAAAACAAATGTGATAGGAGTTAGTTATCATTACTTTTATTTAAATTTTAAAAAAATCCTAAAGGAATCCGCCGGCTTCCACAACTCGCAATCTTACAAAGGGGTTGGAGCCCTTTTCAAAAACACGGGAAGTTCCTCGATATTTCTTACTGTAGTCTAGAATTCGACGGGATTACGACGGCGAAAGAAACTTATGAAGGAACATTAAATTACGAAATAGTAACTTTTTACGTTACAAGTTCCTGATGTAAGAAAAGGAACGCGTTCTTCCCCTAGACTGGTGGTATCGATCCTGAGGTAGCTGTATCTAGTTCCGGAGGTCGTCGGTTTGATTCCATTCACTGGTAATACCGTTGAGTAGCTCACTCAATGGTAATACCGGCTGGAGATGTTGCCCAATACTTTACCTGTGATCGAACTTTCTGTGCCACTCCTCGCTCAACGTTGTTTTCTAATTTTCCCTATTCAATTGACAGAAATGCAAAGCTAATTTACCTCTTTGTCGACTGTTTTAGAACTTGATCGAAACATTCAACTGACTGATGACTGTTGAGTAGAGCTGCGAAAAACTTTCAATTTTTAAAATAGCACTTTTGTGTAATTCTTTGCTTTCTCGGCTCGTGGGGTTCTCTTATGTTGTGAGGAATGTATAAAACTGATGCTCAGTCATAAGCGTCGGGCGGCGTCGGGACATCTCCATTTGAGGAAGTTATGTATTTCGTGCAGTTTTCATAAACATGGGTTTAAGCATTTAGCATAAGCAAAGCTCTCATTTGAAAGTGCCTCTTGCTGGGGAAACATTTGGAATTCTGTTGTTGAATATTATCGGCGGCTATATCGAACTAGAGACCTCCCTACTGAGAGAATGTTAGTGCCGAGCCACTCCCATCAGTTAATATGATACGATCATGTACTGAGCCAGCTATATTTCCAAACTGCGGTAGAACAACAATTAAGCTTACAAAATACTTATGTAGCCTATATTGAGTTGAACGAAATCTTAGAAAAGTCATGAAATTTTTTCAATTTAAAACTATACACACTTGTTATACAAATAAGTGACTCTGATTCAGGAGGTCCCGGATTCAAATCCCGCCGAGACCGGCAATCCTGACTGCAGTTTTTTTCGAGGTTTTCCTCAGTCGTTAATGCGAATGCAAGGGATTGAGTCTTAAAAAGCCCTCTGACATCCCTTCACAATTGTCCTATCCTCAACATACCTAGTTAGACACCTGGAGAGGGGCATGAATTGCATCCTGACAGACTTCCCACAAAAATTATTTTATTATTTTATTTTAGAAAATAATTATGGCGGTAATGCATGCATTGCAAGTATTTTATTATGCCTTATAAGGAATAATTACTGATGATGACCGGGCCTGCAGAATAGATCAAGTTTGTTATTGTAGCCTTTCAGTAACAGTGGTTCCAACTCGAGGATCGGATGCGCTTGAGCGTTATCAAAAACTGCCACGCTTAGCAACTTCCAATTAAAAGGCCAATTAGTAAGTCTATCTAAAACAGTTCAAAGTTCAGTAGCCACTCGGTTGGTTTATCTTGTCTCTCAGCTTATGTGCTTAGACTTAGGCCTATACTGTTGTTATCAGTAGACGATTTGTTCCAAGAGGGAACAGGACGCAATATTATTGTCAGTTGGTAAATAGATATTGGCTCAGCCAGGAAACATCCGAGGATGTGCAAGAAAGCGTAGATTATAAAATATTGGGCGTGCGTTCACTCGGCTGTCTGACACCACAGGTCTTTGAAATTTTAATCAGTTGTCAGCAAAAGTGCATTTATACTAAAAAAACCCGCTAAAGTCCCGCCGCGTTGATGGATGAGCTTTTTTTAAAGTTTTTAGTTTGCGGGGGATATCTTACTTTTGCAAGTGCTTTGTTTTGCTACCTACGCATTGTAATGATGTTGTCAAATTTATTTTGTTACCTGTCAATTGGTAATTATTTACCGTAAAAAACTTATATTAAAAGCTTTATTTCTATGATTCGGCTAACTTTTCAACTTTTCTTTAAAGGTACTACTACCTTACTATAATGTTGTTATGATTTTAGCCCCGTTTGGTCAGAATGGCAACAAAAATCGCATAATAATCGTCGTTGAAATACGATATTCATGGGGAAAATCTCGAGATGCAAAAACGTTGATCTAAGTTCGAGATTTCGAAGGTCCTGCCAATTTTCTCAGTCGTCCCTTTCGAAGACCACAGACAGAAAAATTAAAAAATAAAATTGTCAGCCAAAGTGGTAATTAATTTGGACGTTCATCAATATCCAATCAATCACGAAAGAAGAATATAGAGCTCTACGTCAGAAACACTTTTTTCTAAAATTGGTTTTTAAACCATTTTAAATGATTAATTGATTTTCATTACTTTCAATTTTTTTTTAAAAAAAAGTACAAAAGTGGACTATATTCGTGAATTTTTTGTGGCTAATTGAGCAAAATTTTTGAAAATCTACGACCGCAGAGCTGTCCATGTATGCTTAATTGACAACTTTGAAAAGTTGTTTATACTTCGGATGCTTCTTGGCCGAGCGAATAGATATTTGCCAACTGCCAAATGTGTCCCATTAGCCCTCTTAGATTTGTTCATTTTGGGACTTTTAAACCCAAAATCCAAATCAATTTATTAAAAAGAATTTTTGTTTTTCTAGAACAAGTGTTACTGGAGTGCCCTTCATTTCCTTTTCCGTGAGAACTCTGTAAAACTTCAAACAGACGAGTGAACATGCATTCAGTGTACCTGGCTTTGCTGGTAGTTGCATCAATGCAGACGAATCTTTCTTCTCGGGATTTACTCTTATCTCTCTCTCTCACTGTTACCGATAGCAAACTCAAGTGCTTTAATATATTTTCTTTTGCTAAACTCTTGATCAAGTAGCGAAATAAATTATTATAGGTAGAAAATAAAAATACAAACATAATTTTATCCACTTTTATTAATGAAAAAAACAAACAACTTATACTTATTGAACATGAATTCAGTGTTATGAATTCCCAGTAAAAGGTTTTCGACGATGTCACTATCGCCACTTCTTCGTATACACAGAAACAATCTGTTTAAAGCAACGCTGACGACATCGGCCGCCATGTTCGATGTAGATTACATATTTCACCCACCTAAGAGCTTGACATAAATACAGGACACGGGAAGTTACTCTCCGCGCCTTATTGATCTCGACAACACAGATAAGTATTCCTGACCAGTATGTTATAATTTAGTTAATTTATCTTTGCTCCTGAGTAAAGTCTTTCTTGCACGGGCACTCGTTCAAGGTCGTCGCTCAACCCTGTCTGTGGGGCGTGTCCTCGTACTCGTACTCCTCGTCGTCCTCCTCGTCGTCGTCTCTCTGCTGGAAGTTGTTGCGCGGGGGGGGCGTCGCCCTCCTGTGCTGCAGGGGGATGTTGACCTCCTCGGGTGAGTGGAACACCTGGTTGGACTGGGGGCGGAGGAACTGCGCAGGCGCCTGCTGCACGGGGTGGCGCTGCACTTGCTGGGTGGTGTAGGGACGCGCCGTGGACTGCACGTACTGCTGTTGGCTCCTCACCGCCTGCTGTTGAGGGCGCACCAGCTGCTGTGTGTGGGGGATGGGACGGCGCGCCTGCTGTTGTTGGTGTTGCTGTTGTTGGTACTGAACGGGCGCTACTGGGACCGGACGCTCGGGCTGGGGCTCGTCCAGGAGTCCGTCGTAGTAGTTCTCAGGGTAATACCTGGGCAGGGAAGAGCACACGTTACTACAGATGGTACAACAAGGACACTGACAGGGAAATGGGCGTAGAGAGGGGGGTCAGGATGTCCCCCCCCCCGAAATCAGAAGAAGGGTGTTAATGTACTATGTGGCATACATAGCCTATGTAGGCCCTACATATGGCAAGATTTTGTAAACTGACAGTATGTGGATCTCCACAATTTTATATAAATTTTCGCAAAAAGCACTCTAAAAACAAGTAAAATGTAACTATTCGCAAAGTTTAAAAAAGGCTGAGCTATGCGCCCCAGAACCGGACTAGAGGGGGGAATCCCCCCAGAGCCCCCATTGTTCCAGGATACGTACTTTTCCCGAAATGATAGTTTCGTGGACAGTTCTCCAAACTTCTTGATATAAACCCCGAAATTCAACCCCTTTCCAGATCAATCCTGGCTACGCCCCTGAACAGAGACCTCTCACCTAGCTATACCCAAGGGCGGGATCCACTTGCAACTCAAGTAACACTTCACCAAGGATTACCGTAGATTTGTTAGATGACTCTCCCACTTAAATGTTGGCAAGTCTTGACCTTCTTAAAGTGATGTATAGAGTGCATACCGTCCCCAGTTTCTAACGTATATATGAAATGTGTTTGGCTCAACATCATCTAAATATATTCGTTCATAATAATTTAAACACATTGGGACGTTCTACTGAATGTGTAGCTGCTAACGAGAAGACCTAAACTACCCCTCAAATTTGAGTAGCGACGCTTCTCGAGAGAGTGGTGGATGAACACTGAACTAATACAGTCTCTCTGTCGATACTTAAGTCCTACATCGTGCAATGCGGGAACCATGGTTTAACTGACGAACTCATATCCGACCACGGCTAGTGCGCCTATTAGTACTAATAAACCCAGGTGCACAGAAGGGTTACTCGAAATCTTCTTCGCACGGCCGAATGAGTGTGTTGACTGAGCGAACGCTGCCTGCACCACATGCATGTAGCTCGGGCTGCATAACTAGCAGGGGCTCGCTCGCTCGTCTTCTCGCCAAGGAGGAGTAGGTTCGCCCTCAGCTCTTGACGCAGCCAGGAGACGTTAGCGGTTAGGGGTAGGTGGTGTTAGATGGTGATGATGACGATGCAACTGCCCATGTCGTGATATTGAATATTTGATTTGAGTTTCGTTCTTGAAAGTGGACTTTTGCAATGTTTCACCGTTTTGAATTTTTCAAATGTTTTAACTTTTAATATGATTCCACAACAAGCAAACGAAATATCTGGAACGTCCCGGAATTCGGTGTATTTCTGTATTTCCATATACATTATTAAATTTTGATTTCTTTCTTTCACAAAAAAAAAACCTACTTTTCCAGTAATTGACACCAAAAACGTGCCGTATGTTTGCCAGAAACCGATCTGATAATGTTTAGGTTTAGACGTACCTGTCTGCGTATCTAAGGGAGATGTTTGGCTTCTGCAGATGCTCTTCGGAGTTGATGGGCCTGTAGAGGTACTCGTTTGATAATGTTTAGGTTTAGACGTACCTGTCTGCGTATCTGAGGGAGATGTTTGGCTTCTGCAGATGCTCTTCGGAGTTGATGGGCCTGTAGAGGTACTCGTTGACGAAGTGGTACTGAGAAGACTGCGCGCATATGTTGTCACCGCTGGGCGGCATGCAGATGAGATGGACCTGGACACAAACCAGACGTTATTATAGCACGGTGACAAAATAAATCAGATTTGTGTTTAGTCTGACTACTCAGCTGCAAGAACTGCCTTTTGGGATACTTTACCAGGTAATTGGTACTTCGTTGCTGGACGGCTTTAAAGTCACATCTACACAAAATGAGAGACTTGGAAGGAAACTCTGTCTGCTCCGGAATTTGAACACTGGACTTCTGCATTGGATGAAGGGATAAACCCAAAAGACCAGCGAACCCATAAGAACGACACATTTAAATTATAACCAATACAAGTGTTGGTAATATGGTACAAGAGGTTACATGATCATTTAGATATTACTGATTAACACGATGACGATTTTAGCTTTACTAAATACGACAAAGACTATCACAGATGTTTCAGTTGAGAATAACCTATGTTCCCACGTGACGACCTGTAACTGACTGATAATAGGTATAGATATATGTTTGTTTAGAGTCTACCCGCTCAGTAGGGCAACTGTACTGTACATGATCTTCACTGCATGAAAGGTCCCCCTTCCCCTTTCCTTTCAACCAGGAAGAAATCCTGTCCATTGGTTTTATACTTTTGTTCCACCATCGGGTCCAAGTTAGGAAAGATGCTAAGAAGTCAATACAATGACGTTAACATAACAGTCCCAGGCTAGTTCTTGGCTCGTTTTATTATTTTGTAATACTTATAATTTTACTTTGAGACCATTACTATACAAAGTGAAAAGATACACGTTTATCTAGTCCAAAGAGTGGAACTTGTGTGATTAGTGGAGCTAATGAGTCGTCAGTTAGAAGAAAGGTATTTTGAAAGTCAGAATTAGTTGCTTCAGATTAAATGAGCACAATTTGGCCAGATGATTAATTTGTTTCTATCTTTTCCAGGTAAATGTTGTGTGGTGTGACCTCTGGTCTATTTCCATACATCTTCAACTCCAAGTACAAAAGTCTCGTTTATAGTTTACCTGGTGGAAGACGAATCCTTCGGGACAGATCCAGGAGTGCTTGGCATTGTCTTGACAATAGTGGAACACTTCGCATCCAAGACCGTCGTCGGCGTAGTACCCAGTCTGCTTGGAGTGGCAGTCAAACTTTGACTGAGGAAGCAGCAGAGTCAGACGGTCTGGCTTCTCTTCCTCAAGGGCTTCCTCCTCCTGCACAACAACCAAGAAAAACTAGTTAATACTAAGTCTTCTCGACATGGGGATACCTAGTGATGTAAAATTTCCAGAAATATTTGAATTGTAGCTTTAGGCTCCAGGGCTGTCTGAAGGGAATAAGAAGAACCTCAATTTGAAGCAAGTAGATTTAAAAGATGTCTTAGAATGTCATTTGAAAGAGCAGAAATTTTCTGTTTTTTATAACAGACATTTTAAAGAAATTTTGCACAAATCTACCAATATTTCGAGCTAAATGTCCCCAAGATAAAGAGTGCACTTGCTATTAAAAAACAAAAAACAAAAAATACGGGAAAATATTTCCAGAAATTTTCTGGGAAATAATTTTCGGGATATTTCCGTTTCCGGGAAATATTCTCACGGATGTTTCCGGATCACATCCCTAGGGATACTTAGGCCCAGCCTGTTTGGTCACTCATACTTCGCAAATGAAGTCAAAACATTGGAAACGGAAGAGGAGCAGAGGTCATTTACAAAGAACATCGGTACGTAGATACGGAGGATTTGGGTTCGTGCCTCAGTCGGGACACACTTATAAGGCAATTCATTTCCTATCAACCAATCCAGTAATAATTAGTTTTTTTTTATTCTGTATGGATTCCATTTACAAATTGCTCCTATACATTCATAAAAAAACAAAAAAACATTTAAAATGTTCTATATGAAAACACTTTGCCGCCTATACATTTCAAATATAATTCGCAACCATGTAATCTACGCATTATGATTATGATTTCGAAGTGTTTAAATGAAATGTCACAGTAAAATAAATGTGTAGTTAATTCACCTATAGTCTACTATACCAATGTTTAGCCTTAAACTTTCCGTCCTATTCTGTGCCTAGTACCCATTTACGTTTGTTTCTATCAATAGCCCTAGGACAAAAGTATCATTTTAGTAATCGTATGTTTATAATATGGTCTTCATAATGATACCCATTATCAACAATCTACATAGTTATGTGATACAAAAGGATGGTCTTCTTCTTTTGTTTTTAATTAATTAATGGTTGTATTCCTACAATGAGAATGCATCCTAATTAAAACAATCCAGCTGATGATGGACACTAGAAGATTGTGATGGGCAAGGCGTAACATCTGCCGAATATAGAAAGCGAACTCGCTGGAATCGTGCGCAACAAGTTTCTTTGGAACAAACTTAAAACCACGTTCGATATTGAATTCGTTGACAGTGTTTTGTTGACTTTCAGCGCACGTAAGAACTTTCTTATCCGATGGTAAGAAGCCAACAAGCAGGCGGAGTGGTTGAGGACTCGGTTTTATCGGGAGGAATTGATCGAGTGCGGTGTGGATTTAATTCGGTGAAACGCTGGGTCGAGTGAAAGTTGAGGCAACCTGCTCTACACGGATGTGGTGTGGGCTGCCTACCACCCAACAGTCAGGGGCTACAATGTCTGCCTGCCTTCAGCCACGCTGTGCGATGACACATTCAAAACAGTCGATGAAACTTTAAAATACTACGTTTTCAAAGCTGTTGTTAATTCAAACAGTTCTTTTGTAAAACACTGCAAAACTGAGTCACATGATTTATAAAAATATATTATAAGTTTATGACGGGAGCGACTCTCCTAATCTAATTCCTAAGAATCACCTTCCAGTCTATCAATACATCGTGTGTACCCGGCACCTCCACCAAGACTTTCAATGCACTATTGATGCAGCAGCTTCGCTCCCTATTTTGGACCACATGATTTGTATTTATTCCCCATCCTATACAATACACCTCTCAACACCCAACTGTATGAGTAATACACCTCTCAACACCCAACTGTATGAGTTCTGCTACGTTAACCTTTTCACCGTTCTTGGGTGGGAAATAGGTGTTCATTCTGTAATATTTCGGAGAGTTTCACATTTCTTCGACTAAACCATAATAATAATACAGTCATTTTCTCGTCTTAATTTTTCTGGTTTTTTTATTTAGTATTGTTTTTGTGGGACATAAAACTGCACAGCTAGGTAATTAGAACATAAACATATATTTAATTGCTCTACTTATGTAATTGGAAATTGCCTCTCTATAGTTTGAGATATCGTACTTGATTGGAAATCTGCTACAAACACCTACTGAAAAACCAGTTTTCCCTTTGAGATTCTTCATTTGTTACTCAGCCACAGTTGAGAATACTCACTCAACTGTTATACGAGGCATGAAAATAACTTGTCACTGTCATCACTCATCACACTACATAAAACATTCTGTTTTTATTACATTATTTTGTATTTGTTTAAGCTCAACTAATCACTTTATAGTAATAGTAATCAAGTGCTATTAGTATTACAGACTTACCTACGATAAAACTAGGTTGTAAAATATTGTCTATTACTTTGATAGTAAAACATTGTGATGCCTAGGTAATTAATTAAATCACAATTATAAAATGATGAATGGCCTAATTAATACATGATTTGTTAGCGGTAATCACTATTAAAATTAACATAGAGCAAACTGGTCTCACCGGAATTGATATCACGACGATGTTGAGCAAGAGGCTGCGGTTACAGAACTACTCTTTACGATGGTTTCAACTAAAATTAGGAAATTCTGCGTTTACTTAAGATTTCACAGAAACCACAACTTACATAATAAACAATTGAAAATCATTATGAGATCAAAGCAATAATTAGCCATCGTCTCGACTTCGTGGGATTAAATGTTTCAATCATACGCTCCGTGATCTGAGTATCCGGGTTCGAGTCCCGGTATCAGAGATAAACCAGAACAAAACTCGTAATGTTTTCCTGAAACTTCCATTCAGATGATAGAAACAAACAATCTTAGGACTCAGATGAAGAATTCCATCATATTCTAGAAAAATTAGTCTACGAACTCTGTTCTTAAAAATAATTTTTGTAGGAAGCCTGCCCAGGGTGCAATTCACGCCCCTCTTCAGGTGTCTAACTAGAATTGTAAAGGGATAGGGCTGTTTAAGAGGACTCAATCCACTGCATTCGCATTAACGACTGAGCAAAACCTCGGAAAAAACTTCAGTCAGGATTGCCGGTCTCGACGGGATTTACACGTTCTTACAAAAAAAGTAATATCCGAGATACCACAGGTTGTTGTCCCATGATCTAAGACTATATCTTCGTACCATGGGTACCCCTTCTTCGACGTCTCGACAATATTATTCTGACGGCGCCAGTGCGCGACGAGCCACGTTTGCGCTTTACATTGATTTATGTAAAAATAACCAGAAACACATCTTGTTTATCACCAGCTGTTGGTTTATTGGCGATGTTAGTGAAACCAACATTATAATTACTCGTTTTTCTCAGTCACTCAGCGGCGGAATCAGTTCTGATGCTGGTCATCGTCTATCGATGCCCCCAATACATAATTAATGATCGTAACCAGTGTTTGCAGCAAGTCATCTTCTGCTACCTGAGTTTCTCCCAGCGTTTCGTTTATTTAAGGTTACTGGTTCTGATTAGATGTTTCCTCTTGTCATGCTTCTCTGACTGTATGGTGCTAGCTCACGTTTCAAGCCAAGATCTAAAGGATCTTGTCTAATCTTTTCTTCACCCTTCAACTTCATCCTAGTGATGTGAACATAAATACAGGATTCATCCTGGACCTTTGTAGGCATATATATTAAGTAAACACCAATAAATTATAATAAAATAATTTTTGTGGGAAGCCTGCCCAGGGTGCAATTCATGCCCCTATTCAGGTGTCTAACTAGGTATGTTGCGGATAGGACAATTGTGAAGGGATGTCCGAGGGCTGTTTAAGAGGACTCAATCCCTTGCATTCACATTAACGACTGAGGAAAACCTCGGGAAAACCTTCAGTCAGGATTGCCGGTCTCGACGGGATTTGAACCCAGGACCTCCCGAATCAGAGTCGCGCGCTTAGCGCTCGAGCCAACACTGTCGGTAACACCAATAAATTTTACCTTCTTCCCTTTTCAAATCTTTAAGATCCCTAAACACTCTCTAATTTACTGCTAAAGCGAAGTTTACTAAAAAGTTGTATTCAATGCATGGCTATAAAATCAACGATTAATTCGCAATAGGTTGTTAGATATATTCGTTTTTCTTTATGTGTACGTTTGTTTTTATAGCTTACTGAGAGAGGCAAAGAACAGAGTTGATCCGTATAGCAAGGAAATTAATGTTAGAAACTCAAACGGTTATTGATTTGAATTTTGAAGGAGTAGTTTAGTTTGATACTTGTTAGGGAAAAATTAAATATTAAATCAAGGAGAAGTGGAAGGGTAGAAAGGTAGGAATGTTCGTGAACATGTAATCCGGGACAGAGGAGTGTTGTGGATATAAAATGTGAATATGTTTTGGCATCTTAGCTTCCTAGATTTTGAATTGGCTCATTGTTCGCAAGCAGTTATTAAGTTGTTCAAATATTATCTTGATTTTACATAGTCATTTTTGTGATTAATTTATGACATCACACAGGAGTTGCTCATAATTATCTTAGTTTAAAGAACGTTAAATTTGGCTTTTCGTCGCTTCGTTTGTCGTTATATGGTCACTAAGTAGTAAGTAGACGTTATGCAAAGTATTGTTATCCATTCTGTGCTTAACACAGTTCCTCAATTATTGTGTGTTCGAGTGTTAGACAATGAAGAACACGAATCTCCGAATATGGAGCGAAATGGAGCCACAAACACACATAACTTAGTTTTTTGTGCAAGCATATCTTGAATGGAACTCTCTTGAACATTTTCTTACATAAAATCGATTGGCTCAAACAATCTATCTACTATATATCTATCTATACCATGGAACCAGGTTTGAACGGGACCAGGGCACCAAGTCAGGGGACGAAGAAAGCTGTATCTGAATCATGAACCTGATTTCAAAAGCTTCAAAAGCGAAGTGGGTTATAAATATCGACGGATTCGCCAAATGAGATGACGCTGACGTTGTAAAAGCAATGCACGTAGGCGATTGAAAAAAGTGCTACTAAATTTACTGAGAACAAAATTGATGTTACGAACTAGATAATAGTCTCCTCCTTGTTTTATATGATTGGCCCAAAAATTCTCTCAAAATGTAGAGAAGTATGTAAACTAGAGGCGAGCTCTGGCAGTCGTCGTCGGTGACCTCTCCGCCTTCCCTTGACGACCTTCCCGACGACGACGACGACGACCATGACTACACGAACGATGACAAAGACGATGACGACCACGACGTGAGAACCCTCCTTTCATCCCCACATCCCCTAGGCTATACACTCACAACCAAAAAGGTAGAAAATTCGACCCCTAGGGGGATATCACCTGTTCGACCCCTTCGAAAACAAGGTGTAATAATCGACCGCTATAAGGCGAATAAATGAACTCGTAGGGGTAGATTAATCCCACTCTAGAGTGAGGTTATTGTTACCTATATGTTCTAAAATAGGGCCCTTTAAGACATTATTATCGACCCGTAAGGGTAGATTAAGCGCACTCTAGAGTGGGGTTATTGTCACCTATAGGTTCTTTTAAGAGAGTATTATCGACCCGTAGGGGTAGATTAACCCCAATCTCGATAGACCTCCAAGAAGATTATTTCGTCTTGTAAGGGTCGATTTTATTACCCCTGATGT
Organism: Sweltsa coloradensis; assembly: GCA_024449915.1. Taxonomy (NCBI): domain Eukaryota; kingdom Metazoa; phylum Arthropoda; class Insecta; order Plecoptera; family Chloroperlidae; genus Sweltsa; species Sweltsa coloradensis. Next base: position 145,102 of record JAMZAV010000893.1, on the reverse strand, counting down.
AAGCAAAAATTTCGACCCGTCCGATTTCTACTTTAGTCTTCAGGTTGAAATTTCGGCTCCTGTAGTGGGATTAATGGAACCTTACAATTATTTACTTAAGTAATTAAACAGTGATGATGAATGTTCCTGTAAGAAAGACATGCATCATTGAATAGCCAGTAGAAAGATTAATATTACATATAAATTTCATAATGTTAAAATCTCGGAACTCAGCGAGGCTCGAACCTGGGACACCTGGAGAAAGAGTATACACTGTCCTAGTCATTAAACCCAATACACCAAGACACTATATAACTGAAGCGCGTCTGTAGTGATACACCTCAAGATACCTACAGGGTTGGCTTGGTCGCTTTGATTTAAAGTCCTCCACTGAAAATCAGTTATATAACTGAGTGGATAGACTCTAAATACAAATTATTTATTATTTATTTATTTATGCCTGCAGTTAGTAATCAACCTTCGTCCTTCGAGGTATATATTTCGACCAGAGACGGTTGAGTTTTCCCATCTCAGAGGTGTTATTAGTTCGACCCGCAGAGTGATATCTATCTACCCTTAGAGGTATATTATTCTTCCCCTAGGAGACAAACAGATACACCTCAAGATGTGATTATTATGCCCGCAGTTAGTTAGTAATCAACCTATGAGGTAAATATTTCGACCAGAGACGGTTGAGTTTTCACCTCTCAGAGGTCGTATTTGTTCGACCCGCAGAGTGATACCTATCTACCCTTAAAGGTATATTATTCTTCCCCTAGGAGACGAACAGATACACCTCAAGATGTGATTATTATGCCCACAGTTAGTTAGTAATCAACCTTCGAGGTATATATTTCGACCAGAGACGGTTGAGTTTTCCCATCTCAGAGGTGTTATTAGTTCGACCCGCAGAGTGATATCTATCTACCCTTAGAGGTATATTATTCGTCCCCTAGGAGTCGAACAGATACACCTTAAGATGTGATTATTATGCCCGCAGTAAGTTAGAAATCAACCTATGAGGTATGTATTTCGACCAGAGACGGTTGAGTTTTCACCTCTCAGAGGTCGTATTTGTTCGACCCGCAAAGTGATATCCATCGACTCTTAAAGGTATATTATTCTACCCCTTGGAGAATAATTTTATTCCTCTACTGGTTTAATATTATCTCCATTTGAATTCATTAATTACCTTTGAGAGTTCAAATTTCGAACTCTATTGGCAGGTTTTTAACTTTCCATGGGTCTATTATTTAGGCTTTCGAGGGCGTGTATTTATCCGATTCTCGGTCGAATATCTCCACTTACAGGTCGATGAATATACCTCCACGGGAAGATTTTTATCATGTTAGAGGTATTTCCCATTATCTACCCCTACAGGTAGTTCTTGGTTGATTTGGGTTCAATATTATACCTTTTTAGGAAATTCGCCTGTCTGAGGAACATTTTTCGACCCTTAGTTACCCTTTCTTACCCCATTCTACCAACTTATACCCTTGGGTAGAATTTTCAACCCGTACTTACCCCGATCGACCCCATAATCGACCCCTTTCGACCTTTTTCATTTTGAGTGTAGAGTGGCGCATTATGACCAACCGGTTGATTCGCCCTTAATCCCAATAATTCCAATAAAATACGCTATTAAAATATGAAAAAGATTCATTCTATGTTAATTTACGAACACTAAGATAATAACTATTATAAAACCACTCAACTTAACTCCTGGGTTACTTACTTTTATATATGCCTTCAAATTCCAACTCGACACCTTCTCGCGGTTTGGCCCGTGAATAGGGGAGTTTCCCTCCCTGAAACTAATGGCGAGCTCTGGGTCGTCGTCGGGGAACCCCTTCCCTTTGACTACCTCCCCGACGGCGACGACAAAGACAACACGGACGGATGATGACACAGACGGAGACGACCACGACGTGGGGGAACCCCTGCCCTCCCCATATGCTTATGGCTGGTTCTGACCAGCACAGGCCTGTCCACCCCTTGTCCCCCCGCGTCATCCCTTACGTCCCTCCCTTCGTCTCGATTAGCCAAGTTGCATAAATATGAGACGTAAAGCAATATCCAATCAAATCAATCAAATCAACTTACTTTTATTCAGGATATTTCGGAGACTCCTAGTATAGTATATAGTCGGGCATGGACGATGCTTGAAGAAGGAGACTGAGTCTCCGAAATATCGCGAAAAAAGTAAGTAACTCAGGTTAAAGTTCAGTCGAGTGGTTTTATAATATACGTTTCCGGGTTAATGAATTGTAGTGATAATTTTCCAATATAATAACTATTTTCAAATGTGAATAACAAGTCGATTGTAATTTGCAATGCTGATTTTGTTTATGGGTCAGTGGAAGGAATGGTAGGAAATCATGCCTTACCTCGAGCAGCTGCTGTTGTGTGGGGTATCCCCTCTGCGGGCCTCCTGCAGCTGGCCGACGCTGCTGCTGCTGTTGTTGTTGTTGCGGCTGCGGGCGGTACTGCGGTGCGGCGTGTTGATAGTCGCGCACCTGGTCCGCGGGCGGCGCCGGGCGTCGCGTGGACTGCGGCCTAGGGGTCGGCGTCACGGTGTTGCGCACGATCACGTCGTCGTCGTCCAGGTTAGAGCGGAACCCTTGCGGCGTGGAGCCGAAGCTCGAGAACCTCTGCGCACCCTGGGTGACGCCGACGCCTCGGGGAGGCTGGCCGAAGTACGTCTGCGTCTGTCGCTTGTCGCGGTCGTCCTCCGCGGACTCTTGCGCCGTCGCTGCGGCCACGAGCAGCACTAGCACCAACACCTTCATCCTGGACCTAGAACAACGTTAGGGGATGAGCAATCTGTGAACCAACACCTTCATCCTAAACTTAGAACAACGAAAGGGGGTAAAAAATTGGAGTTGACATTGTTTGGAAACATTTTAATCTCAGAACATCCTGATTATTCGGAAGAAACAGATAGTGCAATGAAATGTAATAATATAGTGATTATAACCTTGACGATAAGGTGTTTGCAATATCATATCCAGCAAAGCTAATAACACAATGAAATATAATAATGTTTATTGTGATTGAATTTGAAAGATGTTTGGTTATTAATTTCATCAGCGTTTGGTGGAGGTGCCGGGTTATTTTTAATTCGTTGATTAAAACTATAGGCCTAAATATATACGCCATTCTCATTTATCATGCGATTTGTCCCACCACCGTTACCTGCAATATCGAGTGGTCATAAAATGGTGAATCTGTGTCGATGTTTATTCGTCATACTTTAAAGAGAAGAAAACTTCTCAGTATGCTATTGGTACATTTTTGGTATCTCTTTTATTAATGCAATATTTCACTTCATTAGAACTGTTATTTTTGGTGGCGGTGCCAGGTTACTGTTAAGTTTTAATGGGTTGATTCAAGGATCAAACCAAGCTCAGTAATCTTCACTTATCATCAGATAAGACACACCACCATTGTCTGCGTGATAGCCCAGATTGATCATAGCCTGACGTAAAGAAGAAAACGAAAACTTTAATTCGATGGTCAATATTACTTTTGCATGCAATACATGATGGATTTATAACGTATGCTAATAACTATTAGGTATTAAGTCATTACTAAAGTCGTTTATTCAAGTGGGTAATAAATTATTAATTCAGTCAATCGCATTAAATTGATCAATCGCTTGAATGAAGCAGTCAGTAAATCAAATGGTATGAATTATTAACACCATAAATCAATCAGTCAGTCAGTCACTTCAAGCGTTCGGTGGTCGCTCCACTTACAAATCGAATAACTCTTGTCGGATTCAGACTATTCTAGATCATTAACTTCTTGCATCTTAATGAAAGACGCCCCCCCCCCCCCTCTCCTCCCAAGGCTAATGCGGTGGCAAAATATGTAATTGCTCACGTTTAAGATTTTTTTCTGAAAACGGTTAATATTATATTAAACATATTTCACGGAATGGGATGGGATGCAGTATAAAAATGTTTCTAAACCAATTCATCGATGTGACAACACGAACGATGACAAAGGCGATGACGACCACGACGTGAGAACCCCCATCCCCATTCCTTACATGCTGGTTCTCCTTCCCATATCCGTTATACTTATAGGCTAGAGTGGCGTATTATGACCTAACAATACGCGCCTTTAATCTAAATAAACGTAAACTATCGATGTTGAGCTAAAAATTAGTCAAAAACTAAAAATGTAGTGAAAAGTCATGAATCTATACTCGATCATTGTGAACTTGACCATTTTATTTCAAACTTCCGAAGTGTCATGGATTTACCATCCCTCTAGTTTCTGGACTGATCTGCTTTTTTCTGCCACCGAGTTTATATGTTTATTAATAGAATAGAACGTTCTTTCTTTAACGTTTCGGCAAGATATGAATGATATAAGTATTTACTAAAGAACCTCTTGGTGATATTAGTAACCATCCAGCTGCCATCACCAAGGAATCTGAGCGGTTGCACTCTTACCAAAGATTATAATGGATGTCTTATTCTACCGCCATGTATAATCTTTGGTTGCACCCCACGGTCCACCCCAACCAAAGATTCGGTTATTAAAATTAATTAATAATATTCGCGCAATGAAATCTTACGAAATCAGTGGGATTCAGTTAATCTCTGTGAGAACGCGAGTTCATCGTGAATCAACGTAATTACCTCATTATTGTTTCTCTGTAACTTTGCTTTTGAAACTGTGTCGTCTTATATAATCGCGTTGTATAATCTAATTAGATCAACAGGTTCAGCATCGGTGTTGTCAACACCGATGCTGATTGTTGAGCAAGTGTCAGCGTCTGCGTGCGAGTGCTATAGCCACGACGTCAGCGTTCTGGGTCAACGCATGCGCAGATGCATCGCCCTGCTAAGCAGCTGCACCCAGCGAAATAGAAAGCCGCCGATCAGGAAACTGAGCCGCACAATGGAGCTGTTCGGTTATATAACCCGAAATCCGGTTATTTCTAATTGTGGTGTTATGGCCATGTCTTCCGCACAACTGAGCGAGCTTTTAATCGACTGGCCCAGATATGATTGGAAACACGTTTGTCATCGGAAGTAAGACATATAGTCTTATGTCATAGGCGTGGCTTGAGTGACATTGTGCCGATGTCCCCGGGCTGCGTGCGACACACTTATGATGTAGGAAACTAGAGGTGTAGCGTGAACATGTTCTGATCGGGATTTAAGGGTGGGGGTCAGATATTCGATATTGTGGATTAGAATGGGAAATTCGATGCGCGAGAGTGACAGTATCCTACACCACACCACAATACCTATTTATTACATCTACAAATTTTGCATCACCCACACAAATAATACGTCAAATTTGATCGTTTGTCGATGATAGTAAAACTGTAACGGCGGAACAGTTATTGCGCCTAACGATAAATACTATTGGACAATTAATTTAAAAAACAAACACTATCCGACTTTTTCATTTCTAAACATATTCTCAGAGCGTTTGCTCCATTTCCACTAAGGTTATTTTGGCTTTTCTAGCTGCCAGGAGTTAGCCAGACCTGACACGACTTCTTCATCCTCCTTTCATCTGACAGCTCTTCCATATCCTGCTGCTTTTCAACCAAGTCTTTCCATTTCTTCCAATCTTCCTAAGACACGTCTCTCTCCTCTATGCTATAGTTGTTTAATTTGTTCAATCCAGATATCTCTTGGTCTTCCAACTTTTGTCTTATTCTCTTATTATCTTATTATTATCTCTTATTATCTTATTAGTCTTATTCAGTGCTAACCTTGTCTTATGACTCGGCTGTCATTAGAAGTGATTGGAAGAATAATTTTGCAGGTGAAAAATATTATCAAAATTGATTGATTTTGGTTGCTTGGTCTGTACGTAGGTACGTAACATTACATAAGCAAACTTTATTCTTGGTATTCTTTCATTTTCCATTGTTGTCAATTGTCATGTGTCCAAGCCATCTCTGCCGTCCATTTCCAATAAGCAATAAAATTGTAAACAAAAACTCAAAGATTACAAATGAAATGTATGTTCTTTCAATGTATTTGTAGTTTTTTAATAAACAAAACATATATTGAGAATATCCGACCTTTCTGGTTAATTAGTAATAATAATAAAAATATTCATTGTTAAGCTTCTTTAAAGTTACAATAAGCTATTTATCACAAACTAACTCATATGAATCGCATGTCCTATGAATATAATGCACCCATAGTCTCTGCTCTCATCGCATGTCCTATAAATATAATGCACCCATAGCCCCCCAGCCCAGACGCACTATGTTTATGTCCCTTCTCTGCAAGGCGTGCTCTTCATAGCTTGCACGGTGCATGGTCGCTAGAGGGCCATGAACTTCGCCTGACAACGAAATGAAAGGGAACTTGAACATTCTGTTGCCAATAGAAACTAGAAAGTCTAACGAAAGTATTCAATCACTAGTTTTTTTAAATAATATTTTCAGGTCTGGCAAGATTATTTTAAATACAATCTCTTAATACGGATACTTTTTACGGATTAGTGTCGTTGGACTTAGACGTTAAAAGACTGGATAAGTTTTTGTTGCTTTCAGTGAAGGTTAATAGAGTGATACTATTCAAGGCTAGGAATGATAGTGATAGTTTAAAGGAATGCAAACCAAAATGCATCACGATCTTCGGGACTGTGCTCCCCCCCCCCTTATTTACGATCAAGGTTACCAGACAACTGGAAAGATGCTATGTAGTCGCAATGGATGTGTAGTTTTAATTGTGATCATAGTTAATTCTTGCTGTATCGAGACGACAATGTAATGTAATGAAGGTTGATAATTTAATGTGGTGTTAAGTGGGATTTCTAGACTAAGCGACAAATGAAAAGATTTAGACCCATGGCAGATCAAACATATTATTATGTGAACCCACTTAGAGCGATAGAGAACTGGAGTTTTATTGCGAGTTCTTCTATCATGAGAAAGACGAGAACGAGATACCATGTGTTAAAGATTCAAGAATAATTGCTGAACCCACGACCGCAAAGTGTAAAAATACGGCGTGCATGCAGACGTGTGTGTTTGTTGTTTTTATTTTTAAATGTCGACCCTTCTCTGTTCAGATACGAGGCAACATAATTATTACATCTTAGCTAATAAAGTCAATAACATCAACAACTATACACACGACAATTTAATTTTAATTCCTTTTTAATAAGAACTAAGGCGATTCCCTTAAAGAACAGAGTAATTTATAACTATAAATCGTTGCATGATCATTATAGAGTATGAATTCCAATGTCTTAGAGGCTCTGAATTGCGTATTATATGATATGCCCTATACTGATCAGTCATCAGCGATATAAATACCATTCGGATATAGATATAATAATAGTAAAATATGAGTTCAAAACATGAGATCGAAGATTTGGTTGACTTGTTACCATTAAGTATAGAACATGCTGTTATTTTACTCTTTATATTAGTGCTAATTCAACAATGATGCTTCAAAAAAATTGTCACTCACTGTAACGCGCTTTCTTATATTGAGCATACAAAATAAATACATTCAACTTGTAAGGATCACTTGAAAGTGCATAATGCGTTACTACAGTAATAATTTATCTTATGTTTTCCATCACCAGATAAAAATAAATAACATGCACGCTTATATGTCATAGATTGACAGATAATAACTAAACATTCTTGTACAAGTAAGTTTGTTACATTTACCGTGGCGGAAACATGAATTTAGTCTGGCGGAACCTTGTAACGTTCATGTACAGATAATGATAATTAAAAGCCTAATTTGAGTATCCCATTACTAGATTAATGTTATTAAACGGTTTTGTTATCAAATATATTGCAATGTTTAACATGTTTTTAACTTTTGATTTACATTAAGAGTTACCGACTACAAAGGCCCGGCTGAAAGCTATAGTGCTTATACATCTCTCCAATCTTTACATTAAATTTTAATGGAGCTTTACACTATGTATAAGTGTACTTATTATTTTATTATTATTTACCATTTGCGACTGTCATTATTTTGAGGTTTGTTTAGAAAATAGACATGCACGTTTTCATATGTGTATAATGTGTAATTAATGAATCATTACATTACAATCATAACCTCAATGTTTCTGAGATGTTTTTGTAATTTCTCCGTGTAGTTATTATCTAATATTGTTCTCAAGTCTTTACGAAAATGATGCAGTTCGTTGATCAACGGCCGAGTTTTCTCTTTGTCTTAAAGGTTATCACGAGAACAACGAAAGATCACGAGTGTTGCCTCATTACTTATCCGGGTGATCGTCAACTGACCTTTCCTTTACGGCCGAGTCTCAGACTGTCTGCTACACAGGGGTTTAATTAACAGAACGCAACTGACCTTTCCTTTACGGAAGACAGAGAGGCCGAGTCTCAGACTGTCTGCTACACAGGGGTTTAATTAACAGAACGCAACTGCATTTCAGTTTAAAGCAAATGTGAGGCTACAAAACACCGGGTTATCATGTATTTCATTAATGTTTAATAAATATATGCCCCATTTATCAACTTTTTGAAACTTATGCAGGAGGCTATGATTCAAATATGACAAATTTGTTAGAATTTGTAGGCAGTCATAATACTATTTCATTTGAGCTTAAATCCATAAAATGTACCATATAAATAAATAAAATTTTGCCGCCTCATGGAAAATACGTATATTGATTTTTTTAATGAAATTTGAGTGTAGAAAATATATGACCACTAATATATTACATTATTATACAAGTATTTGTAGTATGACTAATGACACTCCATCTTATAGTAAAACGTAAGTAACTTTTATAAGTCATAATAAAACCACCAAACGCGAAGATCTTCCGAAGTTTGTTCTGCAAGTTAGTAAAAAAAAAACACAAATCAGACATTTTATATCGTTTTTTTTCTTCACTTAATAGTTTCAATAGATGGAACGTTGCTCGCGCTGCCGGACCTACTTGATTGACACTACCACACAGCCTGGCAATGTCAAGGCTGCCAGCCATGCAGACACCTGTACATGGTACCCACCTGGTAGTAGCACTCGCGTGTTAATCTTCTCGGAGAAAACTTTCTCCCGTAGAACCACCTTGATCACTCACTGCACAACTAGCACTGAAACTCTCGCTGGTCTAGCGACCAGGCTTTATATAGGCGACCTTCCCCTGTCGCTGTGGCTGATGGAGGGAGGCGCTCTCAGGCCCAGGGGAGGGAAGCGATTATCACAACTACCCCTTTAATCGGTTGTATTAGTGATAGCGAGTGCATGGCTCTTCGGTGTTAGTCAGTTAGGAAGGAGGTGCCGTCTTCATATATCTGGGGGTATTGGATGCATGAGCCCCTGAAGTGCCTGGTTCGACGAGAGAGATGTTCGAGATTTACTGGTTCAATTTTCGCATTTCAAGACAATTCGCGTTTGACTATAAAAATATATGGATAGTTTAGTTGGATCAGGAAGAGGAAAGATCTCTATTTGAATATCCCAGAACTAAAACTATCTTTGTTTCGGTATATTTGTCACTCTAGTTTGATTAGCTTTTCAGAGAATTATAATAATATTTGTGGGAAGCCTTCCCAGGGTGCAATTCATGCCTCTCTTCAGTTGTCTAACTAGGTTTGTTGCTGATAGGACAATTGTGAATGGATGCCCGAGGGCTGTTTAAGAGAACTCAACCCCTTTGCATTCGCATTAACGACCGAGGAAAACCTCGGAAAAAACCTTAAGTCAGGGTTGCCGGTCTCGACGGGATTTGGAACCGGGACCTCCCGAATCAGAGTCGCGCGCTTAACGCTCGAGCCAACACTAACCTCCGAAAATTTTTAAACGTGAACCTGGCGTAGATGTTTTCAGTGCAGTCAATGAGTCCTTTTCATGGAAATCCAATCAATGCATTGTTTAAATTTTTGACTAATTTTATCACGTTGTTATGCTTAAAAAACAATTCACTCATTCTTGAAGTTCACTACAAATTGTGCACTTAAAGCCCTGATAGTTAAAATATTGATATTAACTCAGACACTATGAGATAATTACAAAAAATAATCACTTATATATTAGTGTGTAATTTAATTTAAAGTAAATTGCACATTCTCATAAACAATTAGCCATGGTTGAGGTTTTTTCCGTTCTAACACTTCAAACTACATCAACACATTCGTATAAAGTAGCTCTAATGTAAACAAAAACATCGATACTGTTTCACTCATCTTTAAACTTTTCAAGACCATTGAAGTGGAATCAAAGTTATAGTTTCCCTATGTTTTACCTCGGCGCGTGTACGTTACTTGACTTCCTGGATGAACTTGGATATTTCAACCTTGTTGCTGTTTGAATATCTGTAGAATGTAGTGCAGGGGTGACGGTGACACTTGGGTCCTGGGGTGGAGCAATAACCATCCTAATAAATGTGCAAAATATCTATCAACCTGGCACTTACACTGAGACATGAATGAATGTTGGAGAAAATATTTGTTTGCATCTTTCTTGGACAATCCGTTGATCAATAAGCTTCGCTCACTATTTTGGGTACTCTCGTATACCATTCCTGATGATACATTTTTACACCTCATAAATTCTGATATTATTATCATTCAATCAATATCATTATCAGTCTTTCGCTTATAAATCACGATGAATCGTAATATAAATATTTTAAAACTTTTATTCACGAGACAGTCACGATGATACACGTGCATGTGCATGTGCAATGCAACACAGTTGCAGTCTGCATGTTTACGATCCATAATTCTAGTGCTATAAAGTTTATGTTTAAAAAAAGGAATAAATTTAAAACACGATGGCTGGAAAAGTATACGGTTTTTGTCGTTCATTTCGTTGTTGTATAATAGTTTGAACTATATTTTCCCATATGTCGCCAATGGTGATTATGATTTAAATCAACATGTTAATGATCTAAAGGTCGTTGTGTAACCTCACGTGTGCTAACGAATAAAAACGTCTCTCCGAATACATCAGTCAAAACTAGATTGAGTTTTGCAACCGAATAATCTTATAACTCGGCGATCCTGTTCCCAATGAGAGGAGTGTTACACAATGTTATACAATACAAATAGGGAGAGTTGTGTCGTCAGGATTTCCCCTGTACTGTAACCCACTCAAACACTAGGCTTCCAAGTTCTAATAGATTCTAAAAAGTGTAGAGAAGAGGTATAAATTCAAATTTGAGTAGTAAGTAAATGTATGCCAAAAGTAAATGCTTGAAGAAAGTTTTTTAGAACAACAGATAATATTGATTGGTGATTAAATAATGGCAGCCAAACACTTTTCCGATTGTTGTCAAAACAGGTATAACAATTGTAATGACATTGATTTAAAACTGGAAATTTTAAATATGGACACTTATTTCCAGATTTATCATTTCGTAGGAATGTACGCTGTTAGGCGCACATCAGTTTTATCTGGCGTGATTATTCTTTGGTGACTAACTAAATACTTATGATCTTTAAGTACGGAATGTTGGTCTATAAATCCCAGTATTCGCCTCTTACTGAGGAAAACCTTGGAATAAACCTTTCAGTCCGGACTACATGTGGTTTGGTATGATCCGACGACCTTTGCCTGCATGGGGAACAGGTAGATCTCTGTTTTACTAGGCTGCAACAAAAATGTGTTTTCATTTAAAAATAATTGCAATTGCTACACACAAACGAAATGTAATAAAATGAAGTTTGCCAGTTCTGCATTGTGCGAAAAGTCAAACACACTTTTAATAATATCACGAATTGGTCACGTAGTTAAAGAATTTGATATAAAAACCTGACCCCGCCCTGGTTTAAAACGTGATTTAACTTCCGTTCTCTGCGTAAGAACCGTGATCGTTAAGCGATTCATCACTCAGTCAACGTAACGTTTAGCCCACCCAGACCCGGCCACCTAGAGAAAGGTGTTGGTGCCTGACGTGTGTGAAAACTGATCTGATCTGTATATTAGTTAGACTATATTGTCTAATAGGGTGACGGCGCTGACAAGCTTGGCTTGGGCAACTATGTCCCCCACTGAAAATCTCTTGTGTTACTAGGTTGGGAGACTCTCAATGCTAATCTATTTACAAGCTTGACTTAGGTAGTACCCAAATGAAGGAGCGAAGTTACACTTAATTAATAGATCTTAGAAGAATGAGGAATGAAGATTAATGAAATAATTCGCTGTGCGTAAAAGGTTCGACACTTGTTTCTTTCAAAAATGGTGGAGGTGCCGGGTCGTATCATTTAAACTTTTTGGGGGGCTAGCCACTCTTCCTCCCCTTACCCCCAGGGTCACCAACACTGTCATGCATCATCCTAAAATATACACTCATCGTTTTTTTTTTTTTTGGGGGGGGGGGGGGGGGGAGAGTGAGACGTGATGACGCACGCACATACGGCTGACGAACGTATGGACAGAACAGAAACATGTTGTATATGTGAGCTTTGCTCCCCAACTCTTATTTGATTTAAATCGAAATTCTAGGCAAGACAACATAATAGTGATGCATATTGGGAATCGAAAGAGATCTGGGATTCCAACTATAATTTTTTGTTCCTGCATTACTCCTCTGTTAATTTGTATGTTTTTGTGTCAGCAGAATGTTTCATGCAGTTAAGTTTAATTTGAGATTTAAAAAGTAAGTATTCAAAGAATGTAGCAGCAAATAAAGCCACTATAAAAGGTCGTAATTGCATAAATCAAACCCTATTTTGTGTAAGGAAATCTACTGTGCAGAAACCACAATGGAAATTTCCAATTTTCAAATTCTAGGAAAAAATTGCATCACAAAATAAATTTAGACGGATCACCAGGACACAATGCTAAAAACAAGTATGTCCTCAGTTATTCGAATTGTCCTGTGGCTCTATTTCGCCACACAGGCGAATGTAGTAAAACAGCAGCCGAATTCCGAAGGTTGTCGTCCAAGAGTAGGCGAACTCCCTATCATGATCAACCTAAGGCAGATACCTCATTAGTGATAATGTCATAGACCTCTACTAATCTAATCTATAGTTACCAATTCGAAACCTCTCGTTGCAACCAAGTAATTGCGGTGTGCTATGACCTAGTTAGGGCGGAACGAATTGCGACAGGCTCGGCTACTCCACCCCCGACAGAAGTAAACTTGAACTGACACTTGGGTGACGCAAGCGGTGGGGAATTTGCATTCATTTGTAATTGATAGCAATTTGCTTTCAATGCGGCAGAAAGTTTTTGCCGCCTTTGCTCATTCAGTACTTAGGTATTCGAATTTTTTATCTACGTCTGTCCTGCTTTGATTTCATTCCGAGAATAATGATGTGGACCTTCATGATCTTGCCTGACCAACCAATGGATATAAATTATTCTCAACTAGAAATGGAATATTGAATGTCAACAAATAAAACAATTACAATAACTTTTGAATCGATATTTTCAGTGATGGACAGAGACGCAGATGGGCAGTGCACGGACAAGCGGAATGAAATGTTTCGTTGTTGGGTGATGGTCAAAGTTTTGCTATACTCATGTTCACTGCTTCAATGTGATCATCTCCTCAAAAGCGACACAGAAGTAGCCCAAAGTCAGAATTACAGTTATTTGTATCGGGTGTATACAGCGCGTTGAATTTGCCTACATATAATATTAGATACGCTTAGAAGACTTACTAAATTTCAATTCCCCCCAAAATATTATTTACAAACAAATAGACAAAATATTACAGATCAAGGGTGATTTAAAGAGGGATACACTGAATGTGCTTGATTGATTCTAAAAGAAAGGTAACCATTGATATACGCAATGATGTACAATTTACGAGTTATGACCTCTGCCTTAGGATATAGGGATTTGTAACCCACACGTCTCACTTACAAAGGAAGGTTTCTATTACGACGACTATGGAATGTATTTTAGTTGATTATGTCCATGTCCAATATCTAAATCATAAATTAAGCTCTCTCGTGGACTTGATATCGACTGTGCACTTTCGAATTTAGATTACTAGCATGATCTAATTTTTATTTGGCCATGGGTTGTTAATTTAAGATATTATCTATTTCGTTTATTGTTTCTTATGTAATTGATAACCAATTATTTAAGTACTGACCACTGCGGTAGTGGGTGTGAAGATCATTATGTTCCACATACATCGTTCCTTTCTTTCCTTTTCCCCTTACCCCTTACCCCGTAGATCCCCGCACTTTCTCTTCGGCCTTGGAGTGCGTGAGGAGATGCGAGCTGAGCTACCTGCGTCTCGCGCATCGAACTCTCCCTGTGAAGAAAATGCGTCAAACAACGCCACATAGATATAATCTTGTTGACGTTCATTTGCTTTTAGCACATTTTTATATAATTTGTAAGTTTTCAAAATAGTTTTCAGGCCCCTTATCTGCCGGTTGACCAGGCTGTACAATATTTGCATGTGAAGAGGTGAAGATCACGCAGGTAGCTGCGTTCTTACAATACGTGCCTACATCACTTGCCTACAATACGTGCCTACGTGCTGACGTGTCCGTAAAACAAAAGTGCTCAACAATTCCATACGTCATGGTCATGGCATATTCCGAGTAATATGGCTCGTTTGTATGCCCCGTTGCCGTCGTATAACGTGGTAAAAAGGCTTGGAAGTAGAAAGATTGTGTTTGGGTCTTTGGGGGTGGGGGTCCCAATTAATATTAGCTCTTTTAAACGTAAAAGAAAAATATATTGGGGATCATAAATTAGATTACGTTTATAAACCTATATTTTTTATAATAATAATTTTTGTGGGAATCCTGCCCAGGGTACAATTCATGCCCCTCTTCAGGTGTCTAACACGGTATGTTGCGGATAGGACAATTGTTAAGGGACGTCCGAGGACTGTTTAAAGAGGACTCAATCTCTCGCATTTGCATTACCGACCGAGGAAAACCTTCAGTCAGGATTGCTGGTCTCAACGGGATTTGAACCCGTGACCTCCCGAATTTAACAACACTGCTGGTTTTTATATATACATAATAAAGTCATCACACTTTGGACTGCAATGTAAGTATATACTCTTTTGGGGATTTGTACTTGGACCTGTAAGCTAAAGAGTTGGTTATATTAAGTATGCCTTATCATGCAATTAATAACGTCTTTTCTAAATATTGACTTTGCATCATTAGCAGGGAAAGAAATTATTGGATTAACACAATAATTATTCGAAATTTGTAAAATAGGACATTTATGTGCATATAATGAAACTAATTATAAATTACAATAAAATAATTAGGATTTGTGCTGGTATATTAATTGGAATTACAGAAAATCATACCCGAGTATTGAGAAAACTGGAGTAAACGATGAAAGTACAACACATTCTTATTCATGGACGTTTTCTACTCATGTTTTGTGATTAGTGGTTAACATCCAAATGTAATTGGCGTAACACCGGGTTGTGATCGAATATGCCATCTAAGTTATTAGTAATTCATAGAGTTCGGCACACTTTGCCAGTGCAATTAGGTGTAGCTCACATGCTCACTAGAGCGGGAAACTGCGACAGGAGTGTTGCAGATGTTGCACGGTTGAACACTAATTCACTACTAGCAGCAATCAGTAAGTTACTGGCACGGCGAACTGTACAAGATCACAGCCGATGAGGAGGGGAAGAGGACATTTCTCGCACTAATAATAACATTATGTATTATGGGTGCAAGGTATTGATCAAATATTATTTATTGATGTTGTATTTGATACTGTGTTTAACTTGGACATTGTATTTTATTAGACGAGTGAGCGCAGCGAACGTAGTCTACAACGCTACTCGATCGGTCCTTGGTCGTGATTAATTCTGTTAAATGTTAAATGTCTGTCTGTCCAGGCTCATACGGCCGAACGGCCAAATAGACCGAGCTGAAATTTTAAACAGACATCAGTGACCAGGTAACTGAGAACTGCTAACAAAATGAGCACAATCTGTTACGATTTAAACCTGCAAGAAATAAAAAACTGAAAAATTCGTTGAAATGTATGGGAATTATTTTAACGACAATGGTTTTCATTTTGAGATAATATATTTTGTTTGTTATTTACCTGGCTGTGAAATGCCGTGTCCAAGGTTAATCGAATGTTGGACGTCAAGGTACCCCCAAATTCCGCTCGTAGATTGAGTAAACCTTGCAATATTTTCACGTATATCCTACTGGCCATGTTTTCCGTAGTATTGTCACAGATGATGGACTACACTGCGTTATATGCATTTCAAAACATGTTAAATAATTTAAAAAATACAATCCAGAAATTACAAAATCTTTCCCGACCATTTAACCCACGTCTCCCACATTTCGGCTATAAGTGCGCTTTAGCCAACTCGACTAGGGAAGCGCCAAAGTCGTTGTTATACGAGTGAGCGAGTCATGTGTTGAGTACACGGCAACATTTGCATTTAAGTTTGATAATTATATCGGTATAGATAATAGGGTTTTAAGTTGAGTTGGTATAAGGGCACGTCAACTGTAAGGTAATAATGCACCACTTTAGTCTATGATAGGCTAGGGAGACCTTAGGTAGGTAAATAATAAATTGATAAATGGGCTTAAATGTGTAGGTTCTATTTTAACAACAATGTTTTTTCGGGAAGAATTATAATTTTTGGAATGTCAAGAGGTGCGCGGCACTGGCCAAGATGCATCGAAACTTGCACGCTCAAGATTACCCAAAACTCCGCACGGAGATTGAGTAAACCTTGCAATCTTAGCTCGTTCTCGTACTGGCTATGTTTCTTATACTATTCTGCAATGTTAAAACACTACAGAAATTATTTATTTATTTGTAATTAATATTATTAACCTAGATGGTTGGCATGCGAAATAAAGTACGATGTACATGAATAATCCCATACAATTTTTATGTCTTTTGTAATTTTTCATACTATACAAATTTGCGTTTAGCGACAGAAGATACGATTGGTTTGTGCATGGACTTAAAATAGTTACATCCATGGTTTGTAGAAACTCCATTGAGATTCGTGGATCTTGATCACTGCCTTGGTACAAACAATTAAAGATCAAACAGGAATAATTAAAACATAGTATGGGCCGTGTTCAATTTGTTATTTTTGCAAACAAAAACACATTCTTCGCCGCCATTAATTGGCGTGCTTTCTGTTTGTTTATAAAACTAGGGAAACGCCAAAGTCGTTGTTAGACGAGTGAGTGAGCCATGTGTTGAGTACCCGGTAACATTCCTTTTCTTCCCCCTACCTTTGGCCTACCTAGTTATAATATATTGTATTAGAGGGTGACAGGTACTCACGTACTATGGGGCAGATGCTCTTTCTGTCATTTCCGCATTTATTTTTAATCTACATTTCAAATGTTGTACAAATAAATGCAAATATTAATAAAAATAAATAAAAAAAAAAAAAGTTTCGATGTAGAGCTTACTTAAAAAAAAAATCTAAATAATTGAATGAGGATTTGCTCTCATGTATACGGTCATAACAAATACATATGTTACATGTTATTCATGTTGTTGTGTACATGTACCCCATTTTGTTTATTTCTGAAACATATTCACCGTCTATTTTAGCCCTTTTAAAATAACAATTATTAATTTTTGTTCTTAAAATAATTTTTTTTTTTTTACGAAAATCTTTCGTGATTGATACAATGCCAAGTTGTAAAAAAATATTATCACGCAATGGTCGCAATGATACAATAATAACTATAAACGGCGGTTGCATCTGTTTTCTCTTCAACTGTAAACTTGCAATGGGAATACTTAGTTGAATTATTTGTATGTTTCGTTCAAACCAGACTAACTGCGCTTTGCGGTTGAATTGTAATTGTTGTAATAACACGCAAATAATTGCTAATTTAATTAAATTCCTGATTTCTAGAACGAATCGAATCAGCTTCATTTCAGTTGATTCATCGCGGGTTGAATCATCTGTATAATTACATTTAACATGGTGTGCTAATTCTACTTCGCAATTGCATCTCGTACCGGAACCAGTGGGCCAGGTACAGAGAGAGAGAGGGAGAGAGAAACGACGATGAAATCCGAGATGAAGCTGTTTTCTTGTGTCATGTCTCGGTTTCTCAACATAAATAATTGTAATAATAATTGTCAGCGTGTTTGCAAAGTGTTGATTCTATTACCCCAGGAAACATCAGCCGGGTTTCCAAACTCTGCCTACACCGACTACAAACAAACAAACCGTTCCCGACGCAATGTTTTATGTCCCAACAGAGTGCACTTTCTGATGCTGTTCTAGTCGCTTCTGATTTATAGCCAACACTGTGGATTTAGTTCCGGACATGTTTCTTTTATTACGTCACATAATGTTCTTTACGAGAGGTAGCGTGTTTGCTGCATTATAATAATATGCTCACATAAGATAAAAATAAAAATAACTTTTTATGAGTTAATAACCATATATATTTTACACGGTTGTTAAAAGTAAACTTATATCAGTTTGGTTATTTTTCTATTTTAGGTCGGGAATCAAATACAACATTATGACAGATGTATGTTACATTTACATTTATTTATTAGCTTACAGGTATACGAAGTTCTGTGTGGTGGTAAAGTTCAATATTAACATTAAAAAATACTTAAAAATATGGTTTCATATTACAATTTTACAATTTTTCCAAAGAACTTTTAAAATGTATCAGCCTCTCTTTCTGTACAGTGCTCTCAGGTAATGAATTCCATTCGGATTCTGTTGATTAGTAGCGTATAATAATTAACAATATTCACGCAGATCAAGTATCAAGGTACTCGGTAGCATCGCTTTATCCCGGAGATCATCGGTTCAATCCCGTTTATCCGCACTAAGACTGAAGTGTGTTCTAAGGTTTCCTCTGTCTTGGGTGAATGTTGGGATTTAGTCCTTTTAATATTCCATTTATACTCATTGCAACCAATCTATAATATTACCGAGTCTAACATCGAGATAAGGTTTTGTCACCTGGACGAGTATTGTTATTTTACGGGTGAAACTAGTGTCAACTCTATGGCGGAAAGATTAATTAAGTTAGCTAGCAAGAACCAAAAGTAGAAAGAGAAGATTAACAATAACAAGATTAAGATGTACTTGGTGGAGGTGCCGGGTACATAGACATTCCTCATTTCGATGTTACTAATCGTTGAAATGTGTTTGGTGGAGTTGCCGGGTTCAAATACGTCCCTTCTTTGGGTTAGATGTTGCCCCGTCTACTCTGCTGTACTGCAACGATACAGAGAAACGCAGTCTTGGATGCCGCGCAATGTATTAGAGAAGGCCTGCACCTATTACCGTTTCGTTCCGCTCCAATGATTGGATAATTTCATCAGTCTTAAGAGTTATTTTAATAGCTCGATTGTCTTCTGGCAACACCGCGGTATCGCCCAGCCTCGCAACAATGAGCGAGTGAATCAGCCCACCTTTCTTAAGATGGATTGCAATGATTATCACGAAGACGTTTAGCGGGGTTTGCGCAGAATAATAGTATTGACGTAATCATTGCATCGTGTTGATTATAACGTCAGAATGAATTAGTACAAGCGCTTTCAAATTACTGTTATGTATTTCCTGACGAGTGGCACTTCATCCTAAAATTGAAACGTTTTGTCATCATTTACAAACTATCATAGCTCAATTTCTCTGGCTTTAAATGAAAGTTATTTGATCCACCAAATCAATTTATTTTCAACCCACAAAAACACCTACATAACTGTAAATACTTTCGCATGAAATATGCCGTGATTTCTCATACAATTACCTAATATATTCCTATACATACAATCCTTAACTTAATAAAAATCGTAAGTAGGGAATCTTCTTCAAGTCAAAGCCCTACTAATAGATGTGGGTTTTCTTAAGTATTTGACATTAAAAATACATCAGTGAGTAATCATGTTGCGATGTACAACTCTCATAACTCAACGACTGTGAAGTTGGTATCGTCATTAGTGAATTAGAAATTACAGTTAGGCCTAAAGACTTGGGATTAGGTTGGGTACATAGTAAATTCGTTAACTATGCTAATTACCAACACATAACCGATTTGTACCTACAGTACGTCTTGTGTTTTAACATTTCCACATTTTTAACACGTCTGGATTATGATAATTGTTATTGTATAGGCATTTTACTGTTTTATCTTTATACTTAACCTTATATTGTACCAACATAAAATGAAGAGTAGACGTTTCTATACTCTCGATTTCGTGTAACTGAAAGTCACTTGTGTAGGTGCCAAGGTGGTAATACACTTGTACATCAACTTACATTACATTTTTTATATTCATTACAACACACATACATTACAGTTAGACAACAGTTTTGTAAGAAAGGTTGAATATTACCATAAAAATGTTCAAAAATACTTTAATACAGTTTTATATTACAATAATTTTACAATTTTTCCAAATAACTTTTTAATGCATCCCATCTTTCTCCAGTGCTCTCTGGTAATGAATGCCTTGTTCGATCGACTCAAAATCGATAAGTTGGATATAGTTTGCTGGCGATGTATCCGCCTAACGTGTTAACCCTCCAACTTGTCAGCTTCAGAAGAAACAACAAAACTAACAGAGACATTCACCTTTATCTGCAAAATGGATTTGTGTTCCTGTTCAAAGTCATTGTAAGACGAGTGAGCGAGCCATGTGTTGAGTTCCCGGGAACATTCCCTTCCCTCAGGCTGGATCTAAACGTCATGAGTCTTTCCTCCTTGCCTATTAGGTTATCAGGTATGCAAATGTTACCGGGTACTCAACACATGGATCGCTCACTCGTCTAACACCGACTTTGGCGTTTTCCTATAGAAAATACTGTTGTAACAGACCCTGTGCACACTTGTGCTCTTTAAAATATGAACCTCGAAATAGTTTTGAGGGGTGTTACCCCTTTAACCCTCCTCGTATTACGCCATTGACATTGTCTACTCGTGATCGAAAACCAGATCGCACGCCAGCATGCGCAAAACAATACGGGTTTTGTTAATGTTTTTGTTGTGTGGTTTTATTCCCTTGGTACCCTCAACTAGATCGTATCATGAGGACGCTTCAGTAATCAATTAGAAAATTAACAAGGTTGTTATAAAGAAAATGACTTCTAAAAGACAGTTAAAATTTTAATATGTATTTTTGTGTCATTGTAGTAGACGTAAAGTGGACTTCACGGGAAGATTGGTCCGCGGGTACCAAGAATTTCCTCCCCTCTTTGCCACCACCACCTCCCTGGCCCGAGCAGAGTGGACAAGAGGTAGATCGTATCTATTGAATAGTCCCTCGACCCTTCTATTGATGGTCTCGAAACCATCCAATTAAATTATTTTCGCTTGAATAGAGTTAAATCCTTCCTTCCTTTCATTACTTAAACTGTTGTAATTTACCTTTTAAATGCCCTTTAATGTTAATGATTTTAACTTAAATGTTTCACTGAAGTAAAATCAACACGAAAATGTTTTTGAATGCTAAAAATTGATTAAAAACTAAGAACTTAACAGTATGATATACAACACACTTCTTCATCAGAAGTGCTAAGAATATTTTGTAAACATTGTTAGTTCTCAATCAATTTTTTGCGTTTAAAAACATTTTCGTGTTGATTTTATTTCAGGGAAACATTAAAGTTAAAATCATTAACATTTAAGAACATTTAAAAGGTAAATTACAACAGTTTATGTAATGAAAAGAAAATTAATTTATCTCTATTCAAGGGTTTAGAGACCATCAATAGAAGGGTCGAGGATAGGTAAGATCTAAATCTTGTGCACTCTGCCCGTCCGAGGAAGGTGGTGGTGGTAAAGAGGGGAGGAAATTCCTGGTACCTGCGGACCAATCTTCCCGTGAAGTCCACTTTAGACGTAGTGGTAGTGGTAGTGGTAGTGGTAGTGGTAGTGGTAGTGGTAGTGGTAGTGGTAGTGGTAGTGGTAGTGGTAGTGGTAGTGGTAGTAGTAGTGGTAGTGGTAGTGGTAGTGGTAGTGGTAGTGGTAGAGGTAGTGGTAGTGGTAGTGGTAGTGGTAGTGGTAGTGGTAGAGGTAGTGGTAGTGGTAGTGGTAGTGGTAGTGTAGTTGTAGTTTAATGTATTTTACCTGTCCCATGACCCCTCTACAAACTCCTTTCCGGGCAAAAGTAAACCCTATAGTTCGGTATAGCTCAGCACTTTTACCCAGAAATTAACCTGCGCGTTAACATTGTTTTAAACTTTGAGATCTAGTATTACATTTGAGTAAAAAAATCTAGACAGTATGAATAAACTAGGAAAACGCTAAAGTCCCGCCGCGTTGATGGATGAGCGTTTTTGTAATTTTTTTATTTGCGTTTTTTGCGTTTGTTTGCACTTTTCCTTTGCAAGTGCTTTTTGAATGCATTGTAGGTGATTGTTGTCAAGTTTCTATTGTTACGTGTTAATTGGTATTATAAACCTCAATAAACTCATATTAAAAACTTTATTTCTGTGGATTCTGGCTAACTTTTTCAACATTTCAACTTTTTCTTTCAAAAGGAACTACATCACCATAACCTTAATGTCCATGTGAAATCTGAACGTTGTAGCCCCACCCGTTTGGTAAGGATCGGCCCGAATGGGACGAAAATATCGCTCTAAAAATTGAAAAACTTATATTAAAACCTTTATTTCTATGAATTCTGGCTAACTTTTTCAACTTTTTCTTTCAAAAGGTACTACATCACCATAACCTTAATGTCCATGTGAAATATGAACGTTGTAGCCATACCCGTTTGGTCAGAATCGGACCAAATGTCACGAAAATATCGCACTAAAAATCGAAAAAAATCGTAAATGTACGATATTCATAAGAAATATTTTTTCGATTGTACCCAAAAACAATACACCTCTAAGTTCAGAGAAAACGAAGGTCCCCTCCAATTTTCATCAAGATCGCATATGCCGTTTGCCCGGAATCAAGCGAACAAACAGACGGGGAAAAAAAACAAAAAAAAAAACACGAGCTAAATATTTTGGGGGGTCAGTGAAATTAAAGTCTTCGATCCACTCGCTACGCTCATCCAATTAAGGAAGTTCTCAATAATTTATTAAGTTACGGAAAGTTCACAAATCTTTGATTCAAAATCGATAAATTAATTTGGAATACGCGTACCGGATCTCGTAGATAGATTCTCATCGTCCCTGCGAAATATCAAGATACACACAGATACAGAAAAGGGAGTAAACATTTACTCGTGGCTCGTTGGTCTTGTTGTTAGCGTATCTGCTTCCAATGCAGAAGGTCCAGGGTTCGATTCCCGCTAAAGTAAGAAGTTTTTTAACTTCTGATTTAGACGGCCATTAGTTCGTGTCTTAGGAGTTTGTAAACGGTGACTTTGGAGCCGTCCTAGCAACGAAGCACATAATAAATTCATAGTTGTTCTGAATCGGCCTTGTTGATTCTGGCGTTGATCCGCGTGTGTTCGCACTGTCCATACCACTGATTGCTATATTTCGTATTAAAAATATCGTTCTTTGGTTGGTTATCGCTCACTCGTCGATTGCGTCGGGACCTACAGCGTTGGCTTGGTCGCTTTGATTTACTGTCCCCCACTGAAAATCAGCTTTATAACTGAGTGGGTAGACTCTAAATACAATTTATTTATTTATTTATTTATTTATTTATTTATTTATTTATGCTCAGCACTTTGACTCGTCTCCGCGCCTTAGAAGGCTTTGGATCATTAAACCTAACAATGGGTCTGATTATATTTTTTGTTTTCAGTTCAGACAATTATCGCCACCATTATACAAGATGTCTTTCTTAAAAGATTTGTCAAACTCGTTAAAACGAGGCACATCAACAGCTATGAATAACGAACAGATGGGTCAAGGCGAAAGTGGGTCACAAAAGCGAGAAAATGAACCTAAAGATTCGGTAAGCACACTTCCAAATGAGTTCATGTAGGCCTCGCTACGATGCCAACACCAAGTAGGCTATAAAATGAAGACAAATTTAGGGATTGGCATACAAAAACTTTGCCAAACCACCACCACTAGGTTCAAACTAATTAAACTATCCGGCCTAATACTAGAGTACTACTTGGTAGCGTACTACTACGGATTATACTAGAGGCTGAGCTCGGCCTACTTGTTTTACAGTGTCAAATGTCTTTTTAAAGCTAGTTTGGTCGTCGATTCCAGCGAATGTCACATAAGCCTAGGCCATGGTATAAGGATAAAGGAAGAATATCATTGGATCATGGGCCTAGGCTACTTCTTTCTGGACTAGTTGTTTACCTCTAATTTTCACCAAAACAAATTTGAAACTTTTAAGATATTGTTCGAGGAGGATATGCGCATGTTTCTTTTATAAAACATTTTCATATTAGCCTACTACCAATTGTCTGTCTAACGTCACTTTTACTCGGTGCCAGTTATTTAAATAAAGGTTCTAGGCCTTATATTATGGAAATGTATTTTGATCTCTACAACCGAAAATCCTTCCTTAGCAAACCTTTTAAAATTGAAAATATTTGCCTCATTTAGGCCTACAAGAGATCGTCCAACAGTCTCAGGTTTCCTACATAGGCTACATATATAAAATAAAAGGAATTAGCTTGAGAAATAGAAATGATGATTGGTAAGATGTATGGCTTGTTGGTCTTGTAGGTCCAGGGTTTTATTCTTGCTCTAAGCAGAAGTTCTGACTGTGAGTGACTTTAGAGCCGTCCTAGTAACGAGGCACACAATAAATTCAAAGTTGTTTTGAAACGGTCTTGTTGATTCTGGCGTTGATCCGCGGTTGTTCGCACTGTCCATACCACTGATTGCTATACTTCCTATTAACGAATATCAATCTTTGGTTGGTTCCCCGTCTGGGCTCGGGGTAGAATTGGCCCAGAGCATGGCTCTGCTAATCGTAAAAGTCGATTCAAGAGAAAAAGTCCACCTCGCAAACATCAGCTAGTAAGAGCGGAGTATCTTACTCCCCGAAACTAGAGGCGAGCTCTGGCAATCGTCATCGGGGACCTTGCCCCCTTCCCTTGACGACCCCCCGGTGACGATGACAATGACACAACGAATGATGACACAGACGATGACGACTGCGACGTGAGAAACCCCCCTTCCTCCCCATACCCGTGGCTGGTTCTGACCAGCATGGGCCCCTCCTCCCCCCCCCCTCTTAGGCTAGAGTGGTGCATTATGACCTAACGGTTGTCTTGTCCTTAATCCAAATAAACAAAAAAAAACCTTTGGTTGGTTGTTGATTACGTCGGGGCCTACAGGGTTAGCTTGGTCGCTTTGGTTTAATGTACCCCACTGGAAATCAGTTAGGCTAGGCCTATAATTATGACTGAGTGTGTAGACTCTGCATACGAATGTTTTTATTTGTATTTAGCCTATAGCATGTTTCTGGTTCATCTTCGTCCTTCACCAACTGTATGTGATTGAATTCCTGGGATTCACTGAGGAAATCCCAGTGTAGAGTTGTAGATAAGATATGTTCTGAACTCATGGAGATTTATAGGCCTAGCCTTCATGCATTGTGACGTTGTTTGGTTGCCCAAGTTTGTTTACTCTCTATTTTGATTTGTTAAAATAGATGAGGCCTACAGGGCTTAATAATAATCATAATAATGATAATAACGAATCACTAGTTTCAGAAAGGGCTCAAGTTCATAAAACATAGTTATGAGATAATCGATAAAGGCGATTTTCTCAATACAGTGAAATCTGTGTCAGCTTTTAATTGTCAGAAAGATTTTTACCCTCAATTTCTCATAGGTTTTTAAGATTGTGAACATTGGGCCATTCTCAAACTGACCAAAACATACAATGTAACATAAGCCTAGGGACTACTTGGTTTATTGTTTTTTACAGTGTAGGCATTGTTCTATTCATCAGCAGTCAGTAGAACATGCATGCGGTCATTCATTTTTGGCTTCTGGATTCGTTTCTACGAGCCATTTAGTATATTCGTATATTTAAATTAATTTCTTCACTTTTCTTTTTTGTGGTGTTAAAAGGTAGGGCCTAATTATCCTTCTTAAATGTCATTTTCACTAACTTCAACTATTTTTTTTTTTTAGAATTGGATCAAAACTACAGCCTTGGAAATAAATAATATTGACTCATTTTATGTGTCAGTTTGAGAAAGGACCCAAGGTCGCAACAACATTTAATATTGTAATGATGTTTTAAAATATCGCGAGAGTATCTGGACAAGTGGCCATTTAACACTAAACAATGCGTCTGTAATAATAGAAATGAAAAATTAGTATAAATATGTTTGTTAAAAAGTTTGTCCAAAGACTCTTTCTGAAACTAGTGAATTATTTGTTATAATTTCAGCTCAATTACGACGTTTGCGAATATTCGGAAGTGAAACGCATCGGAGTTTCTTCATTAATCCCAAATGTGATGAAGTCTGCAGAAGAAATGAAAGCCAGTCCGGTCATATCATCCACAATAACGTCGGGAGTCGACGAGGCTGCTCTGTTTGGCAAGATTGTTACCAAAAAACTTCGCTTGTTTGACGATGATGTTGCGGAGAAAATTCAAATGGAAATCTTAAAAACATTCCTGACCTATCGTGAGGAACGGGACGAGGGGACTACAGACATGCTAGCTGCAATAGAGGTGGACGATGATGAGGCAGCTCTTTTTGGGAAGCTAGTTGCCCAGAAGCTACGGTCGTTTGACGAAGCTTTTGAGGATGTTCAAATGGAAATCTTGCAAAAGTTTATTTCTTTTCAAGATCGTCGTAAAGAAAAGAAATAGCCTAATAGGACATTCGATTACATATTCTCAACCAGGTAGGCATACCTATTTCATTCTACCGTGCATGCACTTGTATTTTTATTGAAATAAACCATCTTCTTTGCAATAATATTTTATTACACATACACTACGGACACATTATGTCCAACACATTCGCTTGATCGGCAAATCCAACTAATTTCAAATACATTCTGGATCTCTTTTCGACCTCCAATTTTTTACCTCAAAATGTTAATTTTTGGGATGTGTTGTATAAAGGATGCGCGCAATGCGCGATAAGAGCATATTTCAGGATTTTAAATAATTGTCGCCTACACAATTCTTGGGAAATTACTCCAAATTATCCGTTTGGTTGCATATTATATTCTGTATCTTACTGAGAAAAGTAAGAATAATTTGGAAAATGTGCTCTGATCGCGCAATACAAATATTTCTGCAAACTGCAAATTTGTGCAAACTAGTAGCAGATAGGGCAAACGATGATCCAGACTAGATATCTGCATTCTGCTTCAAAGTCTGGTTTTCTCGAGCTCATCCAACAGTCTCAACCTTTCTGTGTATTATGTACTAAACATCATGAGACTATGGGGGTGAGGGATGAAAATCTCAAACGATTTGATGTTCGGCGCGTTTGTGTTTTAGCAGACATAAAAATTTAAATTTTTATCGTGGGAAACCTGTTATAGGGTGCAATTAGCCCCTCTTCAGGTAAACTAGGTATGTGCGAATAGGAAATTGTGAAGGGATGTCCGAGGGCTGTATAAGTGGACTCAATCCCTTGCATTCGCATTAACGATTGAGGAAAACCTCGGAAAAAAACCTTCAGTCAGGATTGCCGGTCTCGACGGGATTCGAGCCCGGGACCTCCCAAATCAGAGTTGAGCGCTTAGCGCCCGAGCCAACACTGTCGGTAGCAGATAGACATAAATCGTGGCCAAAATAGGTCAAGAATGTACGATGTACATTAAACAGTGTAGACTGTAGAACATGACTTCCCAAGGATCACACAGCAGTCATCGACGGGTCGTGAAAGCCTGCAATATCTCAGTGTAGATTGTAGAACATGACTTCCCAAGGATCACACAGCAGTCATCGACGGGTCGTGGAAGACTGCAATATCTCAGTGTAGATTGTAGAACATGACTTCCCAAGGATCACACAGCAGTCATCGACGGGTCGTGAAAGCCTGCAATATCTCAGTGTAGATTGTAGAACATGACTTCCCAAGGATCACACAGCAGTCATCGACGGGTCGTGAAAGACTGCAATATCGCAGTGTAGATTGTAGAACATGACTTCCCAAGGATCACACAGCAGTCATCGACGGGTCGTGAAAGCCTGCAATATCTCAGTGTGGATTGTAGAACATGACTTCC
Source organism: Sweltsa coloradensis (assembly GCA_024449915.1). Classification (NCBI taxonomy): domain Eukaryota; kingdom Metazoa; phylum Arthropoda; class Insecta; order Plecoptera; family Chloroperlidae; genus Sweltsa; species Sweltsa coloradensis. Next base: position 117,122 of record JAMZAV010000893.1, on the reverse strand, counting down.
CAAGGATCACACAGCAGTCATCGACGGGTCGTGAAAGCCTGCAATATCTCAGTGTGGAACAAGTTGAGCGCAACTTCCACGTTTTTGAATTCGATGAAATAATTATTTCCCATATTGTTGCGCTGTTCAACTTTTGAGTGCAAGTCCATTATGATTTGAGTATGAACTGGACGTAGATTAAAATTTCAGCGTCCTTTTAAACATATCAACAGCTTTCAATGTCATGAATTTTAGTGGAAATACATATTTTACATTTACATGACGTTTGAAGTTGTAAAATTTCCTAATTAAGACGAACTAAATCAACAAATCCGTTATCTCATCCATCAACGCGACTATTTATACTACTAAGTAAACGTCAAAGTCGTTGTTAGACGAGTGAGCGAGCCATGTGTTGAGTACCCGGGAACATTTGCATTTAAGTTCATTGATATAAAATATAAATGTTAGGGTTTTGAGTTTTGTCGTTATAAGGGCGCATCAACTGTAAGGCCATAATGCGCCACTCTAGCCTAGGTTAGAGAGGAAATCCAGCCTTAGGAAGGAGGAGGAAAGGGAATGTTCCCGGGTACTCAACACATGACTCGCTCTCTCGTATAACAACGAATTTGGCGTTTTCCTAGTCTATACCCGGAATGTGGGAGACCTGGATTCAAACCCGGTCGAGAAAGATTTTTAATTCGTTGATTGCATTAAAAAATTATAGAGCATGTTTTGAAATGCATGCAGTACTATTACGAGTCAAGATTGCACGGTTTACTCAATCTCCCAGAGGAATTTCGCAGAACCTTGAGTTTGGAGGTTTGTTATACCTTGGTCACTGCTTGCATTCTTGCCATTCAAAACATGATTTGATAAAAGTGATTAGAAGATGAAAAACGATATTGTCATTAAATTAAATGTGGCACTCAGCCTAGTTTCAATTTATTGGATGAGCGAAGCGAAGACTTCAATTTCACCGACCCCCCAAAAAATTTAGCTCGGGTGTTTTTTTTTTTTCGTTTTTCTGTCTGTTTGTTCGCTCTCTACCGGGCAAACGGCATATGCGATCTTGATGAAAATTTGACACGACCTTCGTTTTCTCTGAACTTAGACTTGCTACGTTTTTGGGTACAATCGAAGAAATATTTCTCATGAATATCGTACTTTTACGATTTTTTTTCGATTTTTAGTGCGATATTTTCGTGACATTTGGGCCGATTCTGACCAAACGGGTGGGGCTACAACGTTCATATTTCACATGGACATTAAGGTAAGGGTGATGTATTGACTTTTGAAAGAAAAAATTGAAAAAGTTAGCCAGAATCTATAGAAATAAAGGTTTTAATTTGAGTTTTTTGAGGTGTTAAATATTAAAACCTTTATTGCTATATAGATTCTTGCTAACTTTTTCAACTTTTTCTTTCAAAAGTCAATACATCACCCTTACCTTAATGTCCATGTGAAATATGAACGTTGTAGCCCCACCCGTTTGGTCAGAATCCGCCCAAATGGCACGAAAATATAGATTTTAGATCTTTCTCACAGCCTTGTATGAAAACTTCACAGGAGATTTTATACCTTTATCACAGCCTTGTTACAAACAATCAAAGATCCAACAGACCTAATGATTGCTTTGTATGGGCCGCGTTAATATGTTTTTATTATTATTTGAAATTATATAATTAAAAAGCTCATCCATCAACGCGACTAAAAAAAGCGTTTGCGAAGCTTCCTAGTTATTAAATAACGGATTTTGCTCATACCTTGAGGACTGGTATCGGATGTCTGTTTAAAATCTCCGTTGGGCAGTTCTGGAAGAATTGTAAGAATCAGTCGCTTCGCTCCCTCGTCTAATTAAACTACTCAAGAATGTGTTAATTGTCATGTAACTTATACTCTACCTCGCAAGGCGTAGCCTGTGAGAATGCTTTCAAACTTTAAAATACGTTATTTTCATTCACATCAGATCTCTAAATTGCTCACGCATTTTTATATAAATTGTCTTGATGTTAATTTGGATCGAACAACTCATATGTGCATGCAGTGTTTACATCACACTATTTCATGATAAAGCGTCAGTCCAGTTGTTGAATTATGTCACAGCAAACATACTTACATGAGAACGCGCGGCTACGTAAGTAACCATTGGTAATTAGCTCAGATTGTGGTGGGAGCTAAGTTAACACGAAAACTTAAAAATCGTGATTCTACGTAATAATTTGAATTGTTCGCTGGTTCTCATATTATCATTATGAACATTAATACTCACAAACACCTAGGACCTGAAGTAACAATGAATGATGGGGTCAACTGGGTATACTCATCGCGTAATATTGTTCACATAAGCTAATTGGATAATAATGGAAGTTTATAATATTTATTTCATTAAAGGGGTATTTAACCGCTAAACTCAAAAAATATATTTCATTCAGGCTAACTAGTAATGAATTTAGCAATTAACAGAAAAATTATTGGGGCCACCATGACCTCCCAAAAAATTGTCAAACATGACATTTTTCGAGCTAGGTCCCATCAGCAAAAATCTCCCATAATAAATAACATGGGGACGATCTTTATGCCCCGTGACCTTGGAGGATTTTGATCCAAAAAAATATTGGCCATTATTGACGTACTCGACAGCCTTTTCTGTAAATTCTCTATATTTTGTTTTGTAATTTGGGCAAGTAGTTCGGTCAAAATATGCTGATTACCAAGATGGGGTGTGATTTTGGAATGCATATTTTTGCGTGTTTGAGGGTATATTTGGGCACAGTTTCAAGACATAATGTTATAAAGGGGCATTTTAGATTGGTACTATGCTCTAGTATCTATGTGGACCAAAAAAGAAGCAGGTTAAAGCAGATTTAGGAAATTTTCCAAAACACCAAGTTTTGGCAATTTCTGCTTCAAAAAAATTAAAAAATTCGTGTTAAATCACAGTTACAAGATATAATTTTTTAAACGGTCATTTAAGTAGTATTGTGCTATAGATCACGCGGCAAAAAAATAATTTTTGGGGTTTTTAGCCCCTTTAATTAATAATAACTGGATTTCAAGAAACTTCTTCAGGAATCAATAAAGTAGCAGTTCACACTTTCATGTAATTTTAACCTACAAATTCTATGATTTTCTTTAAGAGATTTGACCAATTTTAATCATTATTCTTTTCAATTCAAATGTTGTATGTTTTTATAATGGTGAACTTTAATTATTTTGATGTGCGTAATGCTATAAGTGAGGCCTATAATGTAAGTTGTTTGAATGTTTGTATTGTGGGTATAGGCCTCCGACTGTGTTTAATCGTCGAGTTTTTATATAGTTTTTGATTATCTATTTTTGTTTAAACTTGCTACATAAATGTTAATTTTAATTGCCTACTTTATATCAATTTTATTTTTGGATGAGCGAAGCGAAGACTTCAATTTCACCGACCCCCCAAAAAATTTAGCTCGGGTGTTTTTTTTTTTGTTTTTTTTGTTTTCTTTGTTTTTCCGTCTGTTTGTTCGCTCTCTACCGGGCAAACGGCATATGCGATCTTGATGAAAATTTGACACGACCTTTGTTTTCTCTGGACTTAGAGTTGCTACATTTTTGGGTACAATCGAAGAAATATTGCTCATGATTATCGTACTTTTACGATTTTTTTCGATTTTTAGTGCGATTTTCGTGACATTTGGGCCGATTTTGACCAAACGGGTGGGGCTACAACGTTCATATTTCACATAGACATTAAGGTTATGATGATGTATTGCTTTCTGAAAGAAAAAATTGGAAAAGTTAGCCAGAATCGATAGAAATAAAGCTTTTAATATAAGTTTTTTTATTTTGTGTGTGATATTTTCGTGCCATTTGGGCCAATTCTGACCAAACGGGTGGGGCTACAACGTTCATATTATACATGGACATTAAGGTTATGGTGATGTAGTACCTTTTGAAAGAAAAAGTTGAAAAAGTTAGCCAGAATCCATAGAAATAAAGCTTTTAATGTAAGTTTTTTACGATAAATAATACCAATTGACAAGAAACAATAGAAACTTGACAACAATCACCAACAATGCGTAGGCAACAAAACAAAGCACTTGCAAAAGTAAAGATATCCCACGCAAACTAAAAACTTTAAAAAGCTCATCCATCAACGCGGCGGGACTTTAGCGTTTTCCTAGTATTTACTATATTTGGATGAGCGAAGCGAAGACTTCAATTTCACTGACCCCCCAAAAAATTTAGCTCGGTTGTTTTTTTGTTTTTTTGTTTTTTTTTTTGTTTTTTTTTTGTCTGTTTGTTCGCACGATTCCGGGCAAACGGCATATGCGATCTTGATTAAAATTGAAGGGGACCTTCGAAATCTCTGAACTTAGACGTGCCACGTTTTTGGGTACAATCGAAGAAATATTTCTCATGAATATCGCACTTTTACGATTTTTTTTTCGATTTTTAGTGCGATATTTTCGAGACATTTGGGCCGATTCTGACCAAACGGGTAGGGATACAACGTTCATATTTCACATGGACATTAAGGTAATGGTGATGTATTACTTTCTGAAAGAAAAAGTTGAAAAAGTTAGCCATAATCTATAGAAATAAAGCTTTTAATATAAGTTTTTTGACTTTTTGTGCGATATCTTCGTGCCAATTGGGTCGATTCTGACCAAACGGGTGGGGCTACAACGTTCATATTTCACATAAACATTAAGGTAATGGTGATGTATTGCTTTCTGAAAGAAAAAGTTGGAAAAGTTAGTCAGAATCTATAGAAATAAAGCTTTTAATATAAGTTTTTTGACTTTTAGTGCGATATTTTTCGTGCCATTTGGGCCAATTCTGACCAAACGGGTGGGCCTTCAACGTTCATATTATACACGGACATTAAAGTTATGGTGATGTAGTACCTTTTAAAAGAAAAAGTTGAAAAAGTTAGCCAGAATCCATAGAAAAAAAGCTTTTAATATAAGTTTTTACGGTAAATAATACCAATTGACAGGTAACAAAAGAAATTTGACAACAATCACTTACAATGCGTAGGTAGCAAAACAAAGCACTTGCAAAAGATAAGATATCCCACGCAAACTAAAAACTTTAAAAAGCTCATCCATCAACGCGGCGGGACTTAAGCGTTTTCCTAGTTAGGGATATCACACACAATTCTGTGTTAAAGGGCTGCTCGTTGTTGGATGAGCGAAGCGAAGACTTCAATTTCACCGACCCCCCAAAAAATTTAGCTCGGGTGTTTTTTTGTTTTTTTGTTTTTCCGTCTGTTTGTTCGCTCTCTACCGGGCAAACGGCATATGCGATCTTGATGAAAATTTGACACGACCTTCGTTTTCTCTGAACTTAGACTTGCTACATTTTTGGGTACAATCGAAGAAATATTTCTCATGAATATCGTACTTTTACGATTTTTTTCGATTTTTAGTGCGATATTTTCGTGACATTTGGGCCGGTTTTGACCAAACGGGTGGGGCTACAACGTTCATATTTCACATGCACATTAGGGAAATGATGATGTATTGCTTTTTGAAAGAAAAAGTTGAAAAAGTTAGCCAGAATCTATAGAAATAAAGCTTTTAATATAAGTTTTTTGATTTTTTGTGTGATATTTTCGTGCCATTTGGGCCAATTCTGACCAAACGGGTGGGGCTACAACGTTCATATTATACTTGGACATAAAGGTTATGGTGATGTAGTACCTTTTGAAAGAAAAAGTTGAAAAAGTTAGCCAGAATCCATAGAAATAAAGCTTTTAATATAAGTTTTTTACGGTAAATAATGCCAATTGACAAGAAACAATAGAAACTTGACAACAATCACCTACAATGCGTAGGCAACAAAACAAAGCACTTGCAAAAGTAAAGATATCCCACGCAAACTAAAAACTTTAAAAAGCTCATCCATCAACGCGGTGGGACTTTAGCGTTTTCCTAGTGATATTCCTAATGATTGGATGAGCGAAGCGAAGACTTCAATTTGACTTTGTGTTTTTTTTATTGTTTTTACTTACGTTACCCCAAGAAAAATAGCTCGGGTGTTTTGTTTTTGTTAGTTTTTTTGTCTGTTTGTTCGCTCTCTACCGGGCAAACGGCATATGCGATCTTGATGAAAATTGGAGGGGACCTTCGAAATCTCTGAACTTAGAGCTGTATTGTTTTTGGGTACAATTGAAGAAATATTTTTCATAACTAGGAAAACGCTAAAGTCCCGCCGCGTTGATGGATGAGCTTTTTAAAGGTTTTAGTTTGCGTGGGATATCTTTACTTTTGCAAGTGCTTTGTTTTGCTGCCTACGCATTGAAGGTGAATGTTGTCAAGTTTCTTTTGTTTCTTGTCAATTGGTATTATTTACCGTAAAAAACTTGTATTAAAAGCTTTATTTCTATGGATTCTGGCTAAATTTTTCCACTTTTTCTTTCAAAAGGTAATACATAACCATAACCTTAATGTCCATGTATAATATGAACGTTGTAGCCCCAAACGTTTGGTCAGAATTGGCCCAAATGGCACGAAAATATCACACAAAAAAGTCAAAAAACGTATATTAAAAACTTTATTTCTCTCGATTCTGGCTAACTTTTTCAACTTTTTCTTTCAGAAAGCAATACATCACCATTACCTTAATGTCCATGTGAAATATAAACGTTGTAGCCCCACCCGTTTGGTCAGAATTGGCCCAAATGGCACGAAAATATCGCAATAAAAATCGAAAAAAATCGTAAAAGTACGATATTCATAAGAAATATTTCTTCGATTGTACCCAAAAACGTGGCAAGTCTAAGTTCAGAGATTTCGAAGGTCCTGTCAAATTTTTATCAAGATCGCATATGCCGTTTGCCCGGTAGAGAGCGAACAAACAGACGGAAAAAAACAAAAAAAAAAACAAAAAAAAAACACTTGAGCTAAATTTTTTGGGGGGTCAGTGAAATTGAAGTCTTCGCTCCACTCGCTTCGCTCGCTACGCTCATCCAAATATCGCACTTTTACGATTTTTTTCGATTTTTAGTGCGATATTTTCGTGATATTTGACAAACGGCTACTCCGATATTGATGAAACTTTATAGGAACGTTTAAAATCACTGAAATCATATTTGTTATGATTTTAGAGACATTTGAAAAAATATTTCTTATTGAAATCGTACTTTTAAGATTTTTTCTCCGTTTTTAATACGGTATTTTCGTGATAATTGGGCCGATTTTGACCAAACGGGTGGGGCTACAACATTCATATTTTACATTGACATAAAGATTATGGTGAAGATTATGAACTTTATAGGAGCGTTTAAAATCACTAAAATGATATATGTTATGATTTTAGAGACATTTGAAAAATATTTCTTATAGAAATCGTACTTTTACGATTTTTTTCTCACGGTTTTTAATACGATATTTTCGTGATATTTGGGCCGATTCTGACCAAACGGGTGGGGCTACAACATTCATATTCTACATTGATATAAAGATTATGGTGATGTAGAACGCCTTTTGAAAGAAAAGTTGAAAAAGTTGGTCAAAATTCATAGAAATAAAGGTTTTAATATAAGCTTTTTACAGGTGTATAATGAACATGTAATATCAAGTAACTATAGAAAAAGTAAGGAGATTCCACATAAAAACGTAATCATTGGACAGAAATATTCCAAAAAAGCTCATCCATCAACGCGACTGGAAAAACGTTCGCGAAGCGGCCTAGTTGTACACATGGTCATAGGATAATAATAAAAAATAAATATTTTATTTTGTAACGGCCACCAACAACAAAGCAAGAATCATAAGTGATATGTGGGCATAGGATTACAATTAGTTAAATGTTACTTCCCGAAACTAGATGCGAGCTCTACCGTCGTCGGGGACGCCTCCCCTTTCCCTTGACGACCTTCCTGACTACGATGACAATGACACCACGAACGATGACAAAGACGATGACGACCGCGACGTGAGAACCCCCTTTCCTCCCCCTATACCCGTGGCTGGTTCTGACCAGCATGGGCCCCATATTCCCTAAGCTAGAGTAGCGCATTATGACCAAACGGTTGACGCGTCCTTATTCCAAATTAAACCAAAAACAATTATACATTGTATCAAAACACATACAAAGTCTAAATAGGTGTACTAAGTTTGTTCGAAAGAACAATACTAAGTACAAATATACACAATGCACAATGTTATGCAATGCAAATAACATAAAAAAAACTCTTCAAACATTGAAAATTTATATGATTTATGTCAATATCTGGATGGATGGTAACTGACTATAGTTATAAGTTCGAAGATTGTAGTTTTCGTGTGTGACTTGATTTTATTTCGTCCTGCTTTTAAAACGTTTTTACTGTTACAAGCCAACAGAAATAGAAAGCTCCGATTGAGCAGTTTGGAAGTTTTGTTTCGTTCATCCAGTCATTATTATGCAGTTTGTTGACGCCACGAAAGAGTGACTTATCCATGATAATTTATGGCGTATTATGTATTTGCCAACTTTCTTTGGGAGTATTGCCACCTACTAGTTGTTCCCGTGTGCAGGCAGGGCGTGGCTGGTCCGACTAGCGCGAAGAAATGCTCAACCCCTCCCTTCTTTCACCAGTTGCACCACTATAGGTTCTGATTCACCATCTCACGGGCGATGTACGTTGTGAAAGTGAAGCAGGTTGCGGTAGCCGTACAATACGTGTAATCATGTCCAGATCCGGGGTACATGAGGAGTGTGATGTTGGATTGTCGTCTTGGTCACATCAACGCATCAGTCTTCTGCTAAAGGAAAACTCAACTCTCATCTTCAGCTTGGTACTGGGGTCACGTAGGGAAGTCCTCGTGATCACTCGACAACTAGATCAGACAACGACTCCAGCTTGGAGAGTGGGGGGGATGGAGGACGAATGCAACAGTTTACCATGAGTAGAGCAGCCTATCAGTAAAATAAGTAATTGACTAATTATTACAACCTGCACGCAAAAAGATTATTAAGTTCAGAGACATGCCGTGATGATAAAAACGACGAATCCACTGACTGAACAAATTTTTAATAATCGTCACCAACATTCAGCGAGTTCAGTCACAGCATTAAGATCACAAAACTTGTCATTTAGTTTCATCACAAATAATCTGTCGATGCTTACACTACGTTTTTATTGCAAGTTTGTAACTAGGGATGCATTTACAAGATCTCAGTCGAAAATTTCACAAAAAGATAAATGCAAAAATAAAATTTTTGAAGTGGTTTATTATGTGCAAGAGTACTAAATTTTGATTTAATTTTTACCACAAATGCATGCCTCTAAATGATTGTATAATAATACATAATTCATATAAACTTTTGTAATTTTCAACTTTATATACGCTCTCTTCTATTTTTATTATAAATTTATACTATTTATCTCTTAACGTAATCATTGCCGAGAGGCCTGGGTTTGATTCTCAGTGCGGGTAATCGTTACATCTATTGCTATTACTCCCCATACTTATTTGTTAATTTCCATTGTTATCCATATAAACACTCCCGTGCCTTATGTTTCCACGTCACAGTGTAGGCGAGGTGAGTTGAGTGTAACCCGAGCACGCACAGTGTAGGCGAGGTGAGTTGAGTGTAACCCGAGCACGCAGAGTGTAGGCGAGGTGAGTTGAGTGTAACCCGAGCACGCAGAGTGTAGGCGAGGTGAGTTGAGTGTAACCCGAGCACGCAGAGTGTAGGCGAGGTGAGTTGAGTGTAACCCGAGCACGCAGAGTGTAGGCGAGGTGAGTTGAGTGTAACCCGAGCACGCACAGTGTAGGCGAGGTGAGTTGAGTGTAACCCGAGCACGCACCGCCTGCATGCGTGTCATCTGGTAGGCCTAGCACTTTCACTCTCACCTCGCTTCTAATGACCTTTACGTCCAGCACGAGACACAATGCATTGTTTAAGAACGGAAAACGCTGGGGACGTTTTAAGTAACGGGAACGATCAGGAGATATTGTTGCAATGATCCTGAGCATGAGCGGTGCAAGTCCGGTCCAGAACTGGAACGGAACTGAACCAATTCCAGAGAGCGAAAAAGGGTTTTTAAATTTTTTGATTTATTTTATGCAACACTTCTAAATAAAAAATTTGACAAAACGTACATTTTTCATTGATGCATTCTTTTTTTATAGAGTTACTTTATAAGGCGGCAAATGTACAAAAAATACTTCAAATTAATATATTGAGGTAATATTCAGATAGGTTAAGCTGCCTTGACAATACTCGAACCAGGGCTCTTTCGAAGTGTTTAATCGCGTTTTTCAACAGAACCTGATGTAGATAAATCGCGATCAAAAAATAAATACTATCAATTCAACTTTATGTGCATTAATGTTGAACTTAGCGTCATGAATAAAAAATATCACAATCTATTATCGATGATTTCGTGTGCTTTCAAATGTTTAATAAGTGACACGTCAAATCTTACGTTCATATAAGAGCCAAACAACTTTTTAAAACGCATATTTGGGTACTATATTTAATACTGAAACGGCAAGACCAGCTTTATTTTATGGTAACCACTGCCTCCTAGATGTTGCTCGTGGCTCCTCGAGCAGCATCTAGGAGGCAGTGGTATTAACAAAAGACCACCTACTTTAAAATTAAAGAAATCGAGAAAGATATGAAAATTCATTTTATTTTAAATGAAATGGAGCAACGTCCAATAGAAACATTTAATACCAACGAGGAAATATGCAGACTTATTACAGAAGTGCATAATATCCACAACTTCAAACTGACTGTATGGCTAACAATGTAACCTCGGTAAGAATGAGGGGAGGGGTCGTGGGCGTAATATGGGTGTAGCTGTATTCGTGATTGATATATTTTTATCTTTCCGATATCAGATTATTGAATAATATTTGGGTCACTCATGGGAATATTGGCCTTGGATCAACATTATGCATTACGTAAAATGTTATTTGTTAATGTTACTTTGATTTAAAAGTGTGAAGTGTTAGTGCACGGGGATAATATCTATAGGTGACCGCAAAATTAAAATTATACCATAGTTTTTGAAACAGATTCCATATCATTTACAGTAGTACCAGGGACAGAAAATTTTTTCAGTGTTTACACAGTAACATATAATATGATTTGCAAATGTAACATATATTTTTGATATGGTTGATATATGTTATATTTCAGTTTCACGTAAAAATCCGAGTGACTGTTGCATATAACGTTGTGTGCACGAAACCATGTTGTATTGTAGTCAATCTGGTCTTATTATCTACTTCATTCAAACATAATGAGATAATAAATGTATTACTTATTATTTTCCTTATTTTCTTCACTTTTATGCAGAATGTATATCCCATAACAATTACAACATACACTATGTATATAGTCATGTGAATTGTGATTAAATCAAATATCAGTGATGGTTTGAGGTGGTTTATGATGTAAATTATATACGCACATAGTTACAAAATAATCAAAACGTCCATCAATACTAAAGTTTGTTAGTTATTTCGTTGGTATCCACAGGCATTCAAACCTATATATAATTTGTATGTAAGGACACGTTTTTACCCCAGTAATTCCACTGTATCAATACCTATGTACCTTCTAATTTTCAGGCCTTATCTACGTACAAAATATTTATGGGGGAAATAAGTAGTGGAGCAAAAAAAATTAGCACTCACATTGGATAACACAATAAGGTGAAAGGTTACAGACAAGGTTGGGAGTTGCTTGTCGGCTCCTTGAGACTGGTACCGGTTTAGAACAATAGGCCCCATCAATCTGTGTTGCACCAGCTTGAACATATGATATCCGACTGCAATCTCTCTCGGAGGCCTAGACCAGATCGCAGAGTGCATTTCACTGTCGACTTTCATTGATTGAGAGCATCTCAGTCTGACCATCCCATGCATCTGCTTAATTATACCGTTTTTGAAACTTCCGATAGAGAATAAACGTCTAGAAATCCATCCCGTATTGCCTGTTGCGTGTCGGGGCGATGACAAATAAAACTAAATCATAAGTGCCAGGGAAAGTGGATATACGCACAATTAATTAAAAGCTGCGCGTATATCACTTTCAAGACTGGTATCTTATCAAACGTTTCCTCCGCATCTGTATTGTATTTCGCGCTGGTTTTTTTATTGGAGTGCGACCGGCTCTGAATGCCTTCTTTTGTTTTAAGAGTAATTTGATGGTTTATCTAACTGCTACTGTTTTCCACGAAGAACAACACCTTATCAATTCAGTTTATTCCCAACGACATAAATAATTTAGAGCGTGAGATAAAACATATTTCGCAGTAACACTCACGTGATGTACCCATGCGGGTATTCCGTGATTACAGAAGATGTGACTGGCATTGTTTCATGCTCGGATATTGTGTGTAGGTATTGGATTGTTATATTATTATGTTGTAAGACTCTTCTGTGCCCACACAATTCATCTCTCGCTTCTCTTTCTACAAATTTAAAGACTAATAAAAAAATAATGGAAAGATGTTTTGAAATACATTTCACAAGTTTTGAAGCTATACACTTTTTTTTAAGTCAAAAGGGTTTCACTAAATTTGAACATCCTAATGTTTTCAATGAACGCTAATACATTTTACATCATTAAAATGACATAATGTGTTTGTGATTCAAAATCCCCTTCCCGACCGCTTGTCAGCCTGTCAGCTTCCATGTAAGTAAAGACAGACACAGGTACCTGATCAAGCTGGGTGGCAACAGTTGGCAAATTTACGCGATGGGTCTTGACTGCAACATTAGTTTTTCTCCCTGCTTATCAGCTTCCCTCAGGCAAACCTTCGCCCACCCACGATATTATGGTTCCTGACATTTGGCCACTCAGATCCACCGAGCGAATCCAAACAAAACCGTTCAGATTATATAACAAACAAATCACAGAGAGAATCTCGTAATAATTAATCAAACACTTTTCATCGTGACATCGACAATATTTCAATATTGCGGCTTCGCGTTTCTATTTCGGTCCAATACCCAGCCACAGTGACAGTCACAGCTCATCGGAAATACAACACATACCAATCACCGAGCCGCGATCTCGATACAGCATCCACTGATCGATAATTACGTCATTTAATCCATAATTATTTTAGATAACGCCGCTTTCTCTTACGCAACTCGGGTTAGTGTATACCTGAACGCAGACTAGTGCATGGGTAGATAAATATGTCTCTTGACTTCCTTACTTCAAATATGGCATGGTTGCAAGTCTCGAGGAGAAAAAATCTACCGGAAATCTGTGCTAATCATAGCCGCAAATCGCTCTGCATCCATTTCGAGTCGGAGAAAGTCGAGGGATTTCACCCCCGTCTGCCTCGGGGTTTCCCTTACCACATGAGACAACGGCGATCAGATGGGAGTGGGGGTTATGTAATGACAGTTTAACGGGATCGGTCGGTGAGATAAGAACAAGCGTGAATTGTTTTTAACGCACCTGTCGAGCAGGTGAAATTCCCCGGGATTAATTGATTTAGTGTTTTTTCATCGTGGCGGTGAACTACGGTAAAGACGCGGCCGACCCAACCCAAGCTGTGATTACAACTATATCAAGGCGAGGCCATGCAATCTTCCTGAGAACAAAAGTGATGACTCGTGTACATTGTTACCTAATGGTGTTTTTCAAAAAGCTTCGACAGACGTGTATTCGTGCTACTATACCTATACTAGGAAGTGTTCGTTTCAGCAAACACCGTTCACATCTAGTTTATTAGCACTAGATAAACAAGTCTAGGTCTTTCTCCTTTACAACTTGCCAGGCGAAGTTTGTTACAAAGCAAATACCTTTACAATTAACTAATTTACTTTGGACTAGAACTACGAGACTGGTTGGTTATAGCAAATATAAATGTTCGGACAGATAATAAAAATAAGGCTGAAGGCAATACTGGGTATAGCGGAAGCAAAAAATTAATGTCGTTGGTTTTTTGTTCTAATTGTTTTTACGATTTTTACGAATTAGAGGGTGATCACCTAGATATCTAGTGTTTATTAGTAAAATACTAACCTACTCCACTAATTAAATACCCAAGTGCACACACCTATGCACTTAACTCATAATTGCACTCCGTACATTTTAATTTTAACCAAAAGAATACAAGATATGCTGGTGCTGAAAATATAATTTTATTGTATTATTTTAGCTTTAAATAAACATCAACATCTACAATCCAGCTTGCGCGATTGTACAGGAAAAGTAGAGCAGACTACTGACAGCAATTTTGGCAAAATGAAATGGGGATTTCCGAACATGGGAAAATTATATTTTAACCATTAGACCTATGTAAAATCGATCACTTTAAAACAATAACCAATTTCCAAAAAAATAATCAGAAAATTCAGGAAGTCAACAGGCTAAAGAATTATGTAATTCATATATTGAGGTTTGAATTAATTTGTTACAAATTTAATTTGATTACCAGTTAATTATTGGGTATTCTAATAAAATACATAATTAAATTACAACAGTCATCAGTAAAACTGGGCGTCATTCCTTGAGCACATCCACAACACATTCATGCATGTTGCAGCGTTCCATCTGCTCTTCCGGCTAGTGCCTGGGGTAGTTTGCAAGTTACACGTTCACATCCCCTAGTAGTTCGCCAGTCTTCCGCACGCGCCACCGTCCGGTACGCCTGCAAACGAGACGGTTATACTTGCCCGCAATACACGTTCACATCCCCTAGTAGTTCGCCAGTCTTCCGCACGCGCCACCGTCCGGTACGCCTGCAAACGAGACAGTTATACTAGCCCGCAATACACGTTCACATCCCCTAGTAGTTCGCCAGTCTTCCGCACGCGCCACCGTCCGGTACGCCTGCAAACGAGACGGTTATACTTGCCCGCAATACACGTTCACATCCCCTAGTAGTTCGCCAGTCTTCCGCACGCGCCACCGTCCGGTACGCCTGCAAACGAGGACGGTTATACTTGCCGCAATACACGTTCACATCCCCTAGTAGTTCACCAGTCTTCCGCACGCGCCACCGTCCGGTACGCCTGCAAACGAGACAGTTATACTTGCCCGCAATACACGTTCACATCCCTAGATTTTCGCCAGTCTTCCGCACGCGCCACCGTCCGGTACGCCTGCAAACGAGACGGTTATACTTGCCGCAATACACGTTCACATCCCCTAGTAGTTCGCCAGTCTTCCGCACGCGCCACCGTCCGGTACGCCTGCAAACGAGACAGTTATACTAGCCCGCAATACACGTTTTAATAATACTAGCGCGTGGAGTGGCAGAGTTCATAAGTTTGAACGAACAAACAAATATTTAAATAATATATTTGCACATTTTAACCAATCTAAAGGCAAGATGCTAGCCCTAGGAGGCCCCTTTATTTTTCTATATCACAAAATAAATCGAAGGTTGTCGCTCAGATCCCATGTATGATATTGATTATCATTGATATGGCTTATCAAAATGTTGTGTCTAGGACTAAAAAGTAATTTGAGACCATAACCAAAGATTAGTCATGTGCCATAACTATGGTGTTGACATAAAATATAACTAGGAAAACGCCTAATTCCCGCCGCGTTGTTGGATGAGCGTAATTGGTGCATTGAGCTGCCATGTATTATGCGGATTTTTTTGTTGTTCTGTAAAAAATTATTACTAAGTTCAATTTTTTTTTTTAATTAAATTAAATTAAATAAAAAATAAACTTAAATTTAATTTTCTTTTAATTAATCATAATTTTTAAAAAAGAAAAAAATCAAAAAATTGCGATTTTTATAAGAAATAATTATTCGATTGCGCTCAAATTTGACACGAATATATAAATTCATAAAATTAAGGTTCTGTGAAAAAATCATTACAATAGGAATAGGATAAAGTGTGTAGGTGTTATAACTATAAGTCAAAAAATTGTTTTAAAAAATAAAAAACCCGCAAAATTTCTATTTTCATGAAAAATAATTTTTCGATTGCGCTCAAATTTCACACGAATATCTTAATTCATAAAATTAAGGTTCTGTGAAAAAATAACTGAAATCGGATAAAGCATGTAGGTGTTATAAGTCGAAGAAATCTTTTAAAAATCGAAAAAAAATCGTAAAATTGCGATTTTCATGAGAAATAATTTTTCGATTGCGCTCAAAAACGTGGCAGTTCTAAGTTCAGAGATTTCGAAGGTCTCCATAAAATTTCATGGCGATTGGAGTATCGGTTTAGCCGGAATCGTGTTAACAAACACACAAAAATACAGGAAAAAAAAAAAAAAACATTCCGGATTTTTTCTCCAGTGTAGTGAAATGGAATCTTCGCTTCGCTCGCTACGCTCATCCAAAAATCACAGTTACTACAACGCGGACAAAAGAACGGTATTGAGATTGTTTTGGCTGCTCCTATTCCTACTTCAGTAGCTGGAGTAAAAACCTTACTCCAGTCTCACTTGTAGTAAGTTACCATTGGACAAAAAATCGCCTCCTGGTTACACCCATCACAAGTTACTCCAGGACAGAAAAATGGTGTTTTGCCAATATCTTACTCCTGGAGTAGTGATCTCAGGACAAACAAACAAACCTATTGAAACCCAATACAGGTTCGCCAAGTAGAACTCCTATTGTGGGCCTATTCTAGGAGACGTAGGCTAGATAGGCCTATTACTGTATTGTGATTATTATTTTGTTGGCATCATGTTTTGTGTGCAGCTGTCATCAGTGGGTGATGAACTGTGGCCGACAAGATTTCCTGGACAAAACTACAGAGCAAATCAGCAAGTTTGTGCTATGTGCTGATCACTTTGAAAAGGATCTATTTCTTAATCCCAAGTACAAGACAACTTTCAAACGAACAGTAGTTCCATTTCCAACAATATTTCGCAACAATTTGGCAGACTTTCTCCCTAAATCGCTGCAAAAGACTTGTCCAGAAGCTGTAAATAGAACTCGGGAAACTCTCAACTACTCGCAGATCAAGAAAGGACTCTCTAGTGCAAATGATATCAATTGTGGTAAGTTGTTATCTAGGGCCTACTTCTTAAATTTTACTGATTTATGTTCTATCCTGCAGTAAGCCCTTAGCTTGAACGGGTTTTTAATGGATAGGCCTACTAATTGAGTAATGAGTACCTAATTAATTTAGTTTGTTGCCGCCCGGCACGGTCTGCTAGGCTACTGGTAACAAAAATCAAAATTAGTTTAGGCCTAATATAGATTACATTTAGTTAAATTAAGACCCAACTCATGGGAGATGAGATGTGATTGAATTTATCCATGCAATCTTTCAGATGTGACAGCTACATTGCCGTCTTCTGTTGGATTTATGTCATGTAAGTCAACAGTCACAACAAATAGCAGTTTCCTAAAGGTTTGTTCTGTGGTCCCGGTAGCTTAATTGGTAGAGCTATGGCACGTTAAGCCGGAGGTTCTGGGTTCGAACCCCAGTCGGGGCAAACTTTTTCGACAACTGCTCTAAATTAACTAACTATGTCCTTAAAGCGGGCTTATGCTTAAAAAACCATATATTCATACTACCCAACTCATGGGAGGGGAGATGAGATGTGATTGAATTTATCCATGCAATCTTTCAGATTTGACAGCTACATTGCCGTCTTCTGTTGGATTTATGTCATGTAGGCCTAAGTCAACAGTCACAACAAATAGCAGTTTCCTAAAGGTTTGTTCTGTGGTCCCGGTAGCTTAATTGGTAGAGCTATGGCACGTTAAGTCGGAGGTTCTGGGTTCGAACCCCAGTCGGGGCAAACTTTTTCGACAACTGCTATGAATCAATAACTATGTCCTTAAAGCGGGCTTATGCTTAAAAACCATATATTCGTACTACCCAACTCATGGGAGATGAGATGTGATTGAATTTATCCATGCAATCTTTTAGATGTGACAGCTACATTGCCGTCTTCTGTTGGATTTATGTCATGTAAGTCAACAGTCACAACAAATAGCAGTTTCCTAAAGGTTTGTTCTGTGGTCCCGGTAGCTTAATTGGTAGAGCTATGGCACGTTAAGCCGGAGGTTCTGGGTTCGAACCCCAGTCGGGGCAAACTTTTTCGACAACTGCTATGAATCAATAATAATAATAATAATTATTATTATTATTATTAATATTAGACGGTTTTCGGGACATTGTACCGCGTTATTAAGAGTGTAATAACACATACCTGTGTTATTGCGCGCTTGACGTTTCGCAGCCTACTGTGAGCCGCATTGTCCAAAGACTGAAGAGATTCCTGCATTGCTCCTGGTTTGGCCCTCGTTTTCATCCCATGTGGTGCCTGCGGTGGAAGATGATATTGGCCACATTGCCTGTTGTGTGTGTGGGGTGGAAAGGAAAAAACAAGGAAAACGCTTAAGTCCCGCCGCGTTGTTGGATGAGCGTAATATTGGTGCATTGAGCTGCCATTGTGTTATGCGGATTTTCTGTTGTTCTGTGAAAAAATTATTACTAAGTCAAAGATTTTTTTAAAATTAAATTAAATAAAATTAAAAATTTACTTAATTTTTTTATTTATCGTAATTAAAAAAAAAAAAAATCGTAAAATTGCGATTTTCATAAAAATAGTTTTTTGATTGCGCTCAAATTTCACAGGAATACATAAATTCATAAAATAAAGATTCTGTGAAAAGATCATTACAATCGAATAATGCATGTAGGTGTTATAAGTCGAAGAAATATTTTAAAAATCGAAAAAAAAATCGTAAAATTGCGATTTTTATAAGAAATAATTTTTCGATTGCGCTCAAAAACGTGGCAGTTCTAAGTTCAGAGATTTCGAAGGCCTCCATAAAATTTCATCACTATTGGAGTATCGGTTTAGCCGGAATCGTGTGTTAACAAACACACAATAATACAAACAGAAAAAAAAAAAAAAAAAGAAAAACATTCCGGATTTTTTTCTCCAGTGTAGTGAAATGGAATCTTCGCTTCGCTCGCTACGCTCGCTACGCTCATCCAAAAATATACACCTGGTTTAAATCCAAGTGATTGAAAAAGAAAACGAAATTACGTTGAAGGAACTGGCCAAAAGTCCTGACTCCATTCTATTGGGAATAAAGTAGTGACATAGCTATAGTCAGTCACATTCAATTTTGTTGCCACGTTTTCCTTTAATAATAATAGAGAAATAATAATTTGTGATAGTTCCCCAAAATTTCATCTCGTTTCCTTCCTCGGGGAAAGTTACATTTTCCTTATTTTAAACGTATGGTATTACGTTACCAAAATATTATTTCAGATTCGTCAATAATAAAATATCAAAAAGGTAAATTGTTATCTTCAATAATTATAAAAAAATTGAAAAGGTTAGTAAACTCCACTTCATATTGTAAAATAGTCACAAATCAATTAAATTAATAACCAATGTTACTTTATATAGGCATTGACGTCAGAGTTAAAAAATAAACGTGCAAGATGAATATTTTGATAGAAATCAAACCATTCATGCTCTAGGAACTATTTTTTTAGCTACTTTGCTAGTGTTTTCATATGTGAATCTAGAGAATATAAAACCTCACACAATATCGTAGCTGAGAGCCTGCACGTCTTGTGTGACCTCCTTGTGGAGCCCACCGTGTGTCAACACCAACCATGTACCGCGACAACTACGACGTGTCTTGTACCACGGGCCTCGAAGTAGCAACATATTTTGTTGATCGTAGTACATTAATTACATCTACCCCTTGTTCCTTGTCTTGTAGCAGCGTCGCGGACTGGCACATCGTAGGTTACCGGGGGAAAAAGTCAATAGAGGCCTAGCTGCCATTACACTACAGTAGAACCATTGAGTATGGTAGAACCTCTTTCCTACATTTACTCATTAGCGGGTTCGCTGGTGAATCTCGTAAATCTTTGGGTGGTATTGTTGTATGTTGTGTATTATGTTCCCCTTCTCACATCATTGTTATCATCATTGTGTGTTACACTGTTTATATTTTTTACGAGGACGCCTTCTTTGTTAGGTACTCTAAGGAAATTGTATGAAAGAGATGGATGAATGCTCGAATGAAAGTCTAGCTTTACAAATTGTTTATCATAATTTTAAATGTTTATGTTTTTAATTAATTGTCTGTAATTTTTTTCAGGCCAATTACTATATGTTCTAATTATGTATAATTATAATATAATTATGTGTGTTTGTAACTCCTTTTAGGTTGGATGGAAGATAAGGTTTTACTAACCTTAATCCTACCTTGAAATAAAGACCTGAAATCAATCAATCAATCAATCAATCAATCAATCAAACAATCAATCAAACAATCAATCAAACAATCAATCAATCAATCAATCAATCAATCAATCAATCAATCAATCATTGTATATAGATATTTTCATTTCTTGAGTTTATAGGACAGTGGGATACATATTTCCCACCACTTTTCAACAGCTACACAGTTATATTTGCCGGTTTTTCATACTTTTAACTCGGCTAAAAAGCTGCTTTGTTTTGCATGGAATTGGTAGAATTTTCCCCCACTAAATTCTAATGACAAGAATGATTTTTGTCATGATTTAAAAATCGAATAGTTGTGTATGAAAACACAAAAATATACTTATTTCCGGGATGTCCCGGATATTTTGTTTGCCTGTAAAAAATTCAATTTGAACATGTAAAAAAAGGAAAAACATGTAAAATGGCAAAAAACATCTAATTTTTAAAATAACTCAAAATTTTGATTTTTTCCCAAACTTTGATGCCAATTTGGAAAAGGATGGGTTACATTACACATAATTACTTTTGTGGGTGACCTGTTATATGGTGGGGCTATGTATGCCCATCTTCAGGTGTCTATACTAGATATATTGGAATTAGGACAACTTGTAGGGATGTCCGAGGGTTTAAGAGCTAATTTCCATTGCACTCACTCGGCAAAACCTTCATTATGGTTTGGATTTTGAACCCGAGAACTAGATCAAATAAGAATGGTGGAGGATTGTTGGATGGATGATGGGGACGAGGTTCCGGCCGACTGCCCGTCTTCTGTGTGGACCCGTAGTCATGTGTTAAACTAGCGAGACCCTCCATCCGTGACTCTGGCTGCTTTCTCCTCCTAGATCGGTCCACCATCACATGCCAGCAGGTGCCGAGAACAATGAACCCCGTAACACTGGTTTCTGCCGAATAACGAGCTTGTTTGTATCCATGTCGCCAGCGGACTTTAAATGTGGCTTCAAAACTTACATGCACAACACGCTTAAACCATAAATTAAAAACATTTCAACTATTATAGAATCCGGCATCCTCAATTTACGCGCTTTCAATTTCTCATCCAATTTATTCGCATCATGTTTTGCGATTTTTTATAATTGTGTAAAAATGTATTATGAAAGGCATCTATCATAGCACTTTTTCCATTACTTAAGTAGGAAAAAATGTAGAATTTAGAATCTGTCAAATGATCAAAAACACCCAATAAACTACGTATTTTCAGATTGATCAATTATAATATTAAAAATCTAATATGATGGGCCCGGGAGTACAGAATGTCCTTCACATCAGTATGCCAAGTTGTATTAAGATGTAATTAATTTTATGGCTGCTGAAGGATTCTTCCTTCCGCCAATTCATGCGTCTGATTATAGTTTTGTGTTGTCCTTTTGAAATTGTTTGTTTCATGTTCGTGATTGAAGATAAGCGTAGGTGTCATGATGTTCCAGTTCGTCAAGGAAGGAAGAAAAAGAGTTAATCTCAGTGTCGTGTTTGTGCAACGTTTCCCTTTGAGACGAAGAGTGGATGACAAAATGCGATGGATGTCCTCCATCCTTGGAATCCGAGTGAAACGATGTCGACGAAGGTGGAGATGAGACCTGATGACAGAATGGTGGGATTTAGACACTGCTTCGCATGAGATCTCAGGTGACAATTCATAAGAAACCCGAATGTGCTCGGATTGATCGACGTCATCATCCGAGTGTTTCTGGTTTATACAGGACCCGATTAACCTGGAAACCAGTCATCGACAGCATTGCTGGAAACATTTGCTTGACACATCGAGTCAACTCTTTCTGGCTTCCACAAAGAAGATGATGAGCCCACTGAACGCTGAACGAACTCTGCGTGTCTTCCGATTTTAAGTTTCTTGAAGTTGGTTACTTTCGTCTCCGCTGATGTAACGAGGCTAATCGAAACGAATGGATTGCATGGGGCGTGTGTGAATTAAACAAATGCTCGGGGTATCCGAATGGTACCCACGTAATCTGGGCAATTATAATGGCTTTGTGCGGCGAATGGTTTCACCACACATGGCTCTGAAACCTGAGCCAATGCTGCAGTGCAACTTCCTGTCAAAAACACTCGCGTTACTTTCTCACATTTGGCGCGGTGTGTCCTCACTTTCACTCACTGCGACCAATCTATTATTTTATTTGAAGCCGATCTCGCTGCAAAACGCCAGCCACATGCTATTCATATTCCGCAACTAAGAGCTCTTTTAATATGCGATGTAGGCTTTAAGGTCAGGCCATAAAACACTTTTCCTTCGGTGCATTTAAGAGCACCTAACTGGAAATTAACGAGAAAACCATGTTCGTTGATCGTTCGTTGCGTTCTGCGAATGTTGTTTTTTTCGAGTTTCACCCAATGATCTAGAAATAAGATACGTCTCTAATAAATTGATAATAACCTAGATGTTCTTGAGCCAGTCGAGTACGGGCGGGACGCCAATCAGGGAGACGTCAGCTGTTATCTGTGCGCCATCTTGGAATCTCGCGGCGTGACTGCTACAACGTACGTGCCAAACTGTTGGTTAATTTAAAATTTAAACACAGGTTTGTTCATCTTCACGTCCCAACGCCTGTAAGGAACTTGCGTCCACAGTCCTGTGTATATTCCACATCATTTCAAGATGGAGTAAAATCATAATTTATTACTTGCAAATACACGACCGTAATTTCGTGTTAATAATACAATTACATGTTTTGACAATTTGTTGCGCCGTATATTTTAAAACACCTGCTCAATTTTGAATTGGAGTAGCCTAGAGGTATGATTTGGCAGCAAAGAGTTTCGAACACATTAATGCAAATTAACAACCTATACCTACCGATTAAATTGTTATTTTATTTTATTGGTGTATTTTTACTTACAAAGTAAATGCTATTGTATATATAGTAGTTTCTGACATAACGTTTAATTTGCGTGCTGAAATTAAATTGCGACTTTAAATATTGCTTTCAGATAAATAACCTACACATTATTCCATTCATTCATTCATTCATTCATTCATTCATTCATTCATGACGCATTTCATGAACTATTCAAATTGGATTAATGATGTAAAATTGAGTTTACTATGATTCGTCTTAATTACTCAAATGGTTCAAAAAGTTCATAATTCCCTTTCTGAAGTAAAAAAAAACCTCCCTACATGTTTCTGTAACAAGTTCGATTTTAATCAACCTTCTTCATTCACGGTTTACTACAGGTACGAATCCACCTCATGTCGTTGAGCGTTAGCCGGCCCTCAAGACATGTTCTTCGTTTATGGCATTTTTATATGTTATGTAACATAACCAGAAAGCAAAGGTAGAGGATCTCCTCCGCTACTTAGCATATTCCTGTTGAATAGTACTACTGCAGACACCCAACGCTACTGCTGGTTTGCTTGCCCGGTCCGGTGATGAATGCCGGATGACTTCGACCACACTTATTATAGTGGCGTTTGGCGTTTTTTCTTGTTACATGTGATTTTTTTTTATCCTGCAATTTGCGAAAATTGGCGTTTTGGCGAATTTCTTACATCGGTTTAAATCTACTATTTTTTCCCCCCCACATCGATACTAGAGCATAGTACCAATGAAACATGGCTCATTATAAGTTTGTGTCTTGAAACGGTGCACAGATATACACTTAATTAAACACGCAACAATATGTTTTCCAAAATCACACCCCTTCTTGATATTCAGCATATTTTGACCGAACCACGTGTCCAAATTACAAAACAAATATAGCGGATTTACAGAAAAGGTTGTAAAGTACGACAAGAATGTCAATATTTTTTTTCGATGTCAAATCTTCCAAGGTCACGGGGCCACAAAGATCATCGTCATGTTATTTCTTATGGGAGATTAATAGAGGTCGCTCGGATGACCCAATAATTTGTCTATTTGACTTTTAAATTCAAAACTAGTTAGCCTGATGAAATACACTTTTTTTTAATTTTAGCGGGGTAAAACCCCTATACACGAATGTTTGTTTTTTTAAATCTCCTGTACATACTTAAATACTGAGGTTCGACTCTGATGTCGGGAATTCATGGTTCGACTCCCGCCGGCCGGCAATCACGACCTGAAAAATGTTCCCGAGAGGTCTTCGGTCGTGAAAGCGAATGCTGGGACTGAGTCCTCTTAAACAGCCCTAGGACCATTCTAATCACAACAAAGTGCTGACACCCTAAAACCTAGTTAGTCCCCTATAAAGATTGATTGGATATTGCCTATAAAGAGGATCCTTGAGAAACAGTGTTTAAATGTTACGAGGACTGGGTTCAAATACCCCGCAATAAGTCATGCGTTTTTTGTAATCGTCCTTCATCCTCATACATCACCACTCATTGGTCTCAGAATAGCCTTAGTGCTTAACATGAATTTACGTTAAACAACAAAGTCATCACACCATCATTTTTTAAGTAGTATCCACATTCAACAAGCAAGCTGTTATCTTCATATATGATTTGATTGTTGTGTCTAATGCTAACTTCGTTTTGACCGGGAATCGAACTAAGGTCTTGCCCGTGTTCTCGTTCTTTATATGACCAGACACGGTGTTTTTCGTCACCTGGTAGTAGGCAACTTTGTGTCCACGGGAGTCGTGAGGCTTGCATCGCTGAAAGTTGCAGTCGGAAGCTAGCCAGCAGAGCAGCAGAGACTGCGCTTCGTCGTCGCAGCAGCTTTAACATACCCCCTGACCTAAACGGGATCTCAACCATACCTGCGTAAAATCTAAAAACGGACATTGCAACATATAGAGCAAAAATGTGGGGAAGATACTGTCACTGACCTCTCCGTTTGATGGAACTCATCTGGAAAATGTCACGTACCTTGCAACGTCAGCCACAACCAGATCCGCCCCACACAGGGTCGAAAATTGACTTGAATGCAGCCTGACGTACAAAAGCTGGAGCCATCGCGACGCGCTTTCAAACAATCATTCATGCCGAATCCTCCAATGCTGCACACACCTGGCATCGAACATGGATTAAAAATTACTTTGCTGTTCAGCCACAGCTATATGCCATATCCGATGATGTGCCTTTGTCAATGGAGGAGATAGGAGGCGATTGCGCCGTGCGTTCCAGCTCTAAGGCTCCCATGGTCTTGACAAAGCCGTCACGGGTCAAATCATCAAAACACTGCAAGATATTGTCGGCTTTTTGCTGCTGACAATTTTTTAAATGCTTGTCCTCACGTTTCCAATATTGTTACAACGCCTGGAAAATTGCAAAAGTATTGTCTTCCCCTCAAACCAGGCAAAATCGCCTCAGGACCCCTAACAGTACAGACCAATAAGTCTTCTTCCGTCATGTCCAAAATGTTCGAGAGAGTGCTGCTGAGAAGCCTGCAGAAACACGTTGACAGCCACGCGATCATTCCCCGAAGCAATTTGGGATTTCGGGCAGGCATTCGTCAGTTCATCAAGTTGCATGTGTATTTTCTGCTATCACATACCGCGCGTGGACAACCACCAGAAAACGGCAGAGCAGATTTTCCTGGACGTTGCAAAAGCATTCGAATCGAGACTGGCACGAGGGCCTTCTCAGCAAATCTCATCTCCCTAAAGACGTTTTTTTTTTCCTCGCATATCTTATTGAACTTAACAAATCTATTCCTTCTAGAGCGTTTCATTTATCTTCGTTTCAATGGAATTGCCTCTCTCTCTCAATAACGCCAGATTACAGCTGGTGGCAGCTGCGCCTCAAGGATGCGGTCCTCGCGCCGTTCTGACTTCAACATATTTACTCATGACTTCCCTCACCAACGCGCCTCAATGTCCTTTATGGAACTTTGCCGAGGACTCACCTCTCGCCATGGCTGTCCTCGCTGAAACAAGCTTTCATGTGGTAAAATAGCACTGGACACCATGGCAGCTTGGTACAAACTCACTGCGAATTGGTCCCTGAACGCCCTCAAAGACGTGTGCGCGAACTTATATCCTCACTGTCAAGTCAGGACCTGACTCAGTTTTCGACTGCATGGCAAGGACGTCAATTTCCCACAAACAACTGGCCTTGGAGTCATTCTCGACAAGAGGCTGACTTTTGGTCCGCACACGAGCCAGGTAGGTTGGCAAAGGCTACTGGAAAAGTACTGCAATTCCTTTCAAAACAAATATACTTCACTTGATATGGGTGTACTTTACGCTACACGCTGTCGGAACCTTCACACCGACCTGGGCATCGCGAGGGTGGGTGAATACCTCGGCCAATTGGGTACAATTTCTTCGAGTAAACTTCACAAATCCGAAAATACCACTCCATCACATGTACACAGTACACTCATTTCACATTCACACATCAAATTCACACTCACACTTGCCATCATTTTGTATTACATTTATGTGTGTTATCTATGAGAATTTTTTTGTGATATTTTGTGTTTTTCTAATATTGATATTATTGAGTATATTGTTATTATGTGTTTTATATTGTTGAATGTGTTTTGTATATTCTATTATTGTATTGTGTATATTGTCCTGGTGGTAAGACACTTTGTGTTATGGGGCTATGCTCTAATTTCTTACCTCCAGCAATGTGATTGTATGTTATGTTGGAATAAATAATAATAATATTCCGCGCCCTAATTTCAAGACATTGCTTTAGCAGAACATTCCAAATTCGCCCGCAAACGCCACTCTCAAGCACTCAACATCGGTCCTCTGCCAAGAAAGCGCGGGTGCGTCCACATCTTCTGACGCGATGACGACTCTAATCCCTGATATTGAACTTTCATCTCAGTGTTGATGTACAATCAAACAATCACCCACCCTCAGTCTGTACATTTAACATGATCATTCACAAACCAAACATTATAGTGATACGTCATAACCTTGAACATACCATTTCATGATTTTTGTTACTGCCACAGTAATTCACACCAAATCACACGCGAAAACAACACACTTCGACCAGATTTTTAGTACTCTGTACTAGGCACTGGTGCTTCAAGGGGATGCATATTATACTGCATGCAAAACCCCCACCAGATGACTCTGGGGCCTTCAAATTCCAACTCGACACCTTCTCGCGGTTTGGCCCGTGAATAGGGGAGTATCACTCCTGAAACTAATGGCGAGCTCTGGGGTCGTCGTCGGGGACTTTCCCCTTCCCTTTGACTACCTCCCCGACGGCGACGACAATGACAACACGGACGGATGATGACACAGACGGAGACGACCACGACGTGGGGAATCCGTGCCCTCCCCATACGCTTGTGGCTGGTTCTGACCAGCACAAGCCTGTCCACACCTTGTCCCCCCGCGTCATCCCTTTCGTCCCTCCCTCGTCTCGATTAGCCAAGTTGCATAAATATGAGACGTTAAGCAATATCCTATCCAGATGACTCTGAGTGCACCAAGAAGAAAGTAAAACCATGGCCTGTGTGTTCCGACAGCCTGGTAGTAAGGCAACTTGTATCTCATAGAAGTCGTGAGGGCTGCGTCGCTGAAAGTTGCAGGCGTAGCTAGTCACCTGGTGAGTGCGGCAGGAAGAAAGTAAAACCATGGCCGCAACCAACTGAGGTGGCTCATGTGTAACGCGCGAGACTATAGCCGTCGGTTCGATGCCCGCCCTCCACCGACAATCCGGAAATTACCTAGTTAACTTCCAAATAATCCATTCCAATATATGACTGACTATGACTGACTAACTGTGAAGAAATGTCCTTCAGTTTAGATTTCCAGTGGGGGGAGTCGAATCGATGTATTAGATCGTTCTTGTTACGGAGAGAGAAATTCTGATAAGATTCGAACCCTAAGCACAAGTTCAGCTGGTGGTGGTTACGATAATTTAAGTGGTCATCCATTGAAGCGGTATGAATGTACATTGCCAGCCCACTAAAGCATGTATTCATTTTATGATTTGAGTTTGGAGAATTCCCACAAGACCTAAAAACCGCTATTGTAATTCATGTGTTTTGTGTTCTGAGTGTTCTGAATCGCATTTGGCAAAGATGGTCCTAAATGGTCCTAAAGCCTAAATGGTACTCTTCTGAATCAAACCTAATTAATTAAGGTGAGACTAATGTCATTTTTGCAGTCACACAAGATACTATCTCCTGCGTAATTTGGTTTTCGTCCGCATGTAAGTACGGCAGGCGCAATACATAAATTAACTAGTATCATTTATGAAGCATTGGGTAACAATGAAAGAGTGTTTAGGCCCTACTGTTTTTTTTTGGACTTGGCGAAAGCCTTTGATTCAGTGGCCCATGACAGGTTAATATCTAAATTAGAACGTATTGGTGTGAGAAGGTTTTGGCACTATCTTGGTGCCCGTTATGGCGCCGCAGCCAAGCCGCGGTGCGCTACACACTCAGGCACCTTATACATGCAAGCAGAGCTGGGGTGATTTCGAGGTGTCACCCAGCCGTCATGAAACGTGATGTGAACTTAAAAACTATCAAAATCAAGGGGATTTCGGTACCTGACAACACATGCCAAATTTGGTTGGAGTACGAGCATTCCTTCTTGGTGAAAAAATGGCTTGAAACACGCTCAAACTCACTTTAAGGATGTTAGCTACTACTGCTACTACTGCTACTGTCTAATTCGTCAGTTTCAATCGGCCCGCGATTCTGACCAAACGGGTGGGGCTACAACGTTCATATTTTACATGGTAATTAAGGTAATGGTGATAGGCCTATAGTGCCTTTTGAAAGAAAAAGTTAAAAAGTTTGCTGGAAGGCTTCCAAATAAAGGTTTTAAATAAGTCTGATACAGGCATACAATCAACAAGTAACTATAGTTACTTGACAATGATCGCCTACATTGTTAAAAAGCCAGTCTTTGGACCACTAGATTTTACATTCTATTGTTAATTGGTAATACCATAGCAATTAAATCAACTTTGATAAAATTATTTCATTTGAACAAATAATTTTGCAATGGAACTTGAAAAAGTAATGAGATACCACACAACAAAAACTTGTAAAAATACAGCAAAACCATACACACTCAAAAAAATTGAGATCTAATCTAATTCATAAACGTACAGTGTCCCGTAACAACATCCTTGAAAATCTTGGTGAAAAAGAATTTGCATGATATTACATTCAAATTAATTAGAAAAAAGAATTTGGATGAACTATTACGTTGAAAGAAAGAAAAGGGAAAGAAGTATATATGGTGGTAACTCACACTTATAGAAATTGTTGTATCTTGGAGGCGCGACAAAAAAAAATACTAATTGTGAGTGTGTATGTGTCAAGCCAAGGGTGGTGTGTTTTAGACCGCTTAAGGCGCATCAAACTGATATTTCGTAGGAGAGCTGTCCAATAACAACACAAGCACTGTCCAACCAGGCACACGGTGTTGGTTTAACTGGGAGGTAATTCAATGGCTACTTCATACGACTGAGGAACACCTTTCAAAAATCTTGCTTGTAATTCCGGTATCCGTTTCGAGCCTACAACCTCTGGAAGAACCAGGCGTGTGACTCTATAAGGTCAATGATATTTAACATATCTATAATAGGCTAGATCCCCAATCTCAAATAAGTCCGCAAAGGCGCGAGCGTACCAAATTGAAGCGTCA
The DNA here is from genome assembly GCA_024449915.1 of Sweltsa coloradensis. Taxonomy (NCBI): domain Eukaryota; kingdom Metazoa; phylum Arthropoda; class Insecta; order Plecoptera; family Chloroperlidae; genus Sweltsa; species Sweltsa coloradensis. Next base: position 87,465 of record JAMZAV010000893.1, on the reverse strand, counting down.
ATCTGACCTATTCAAGATGGCGATTTGGCGTTTCAATTTATGCTTTACGTTATGTTTTAAATGGGGTTAATTATTTTTCTGGATTATTTTGTATGGTTTTAGCTTGTGCAGCATGGGAATGCACAGACAGAAACAATAAGAAGTTATTGCATAAGGGAATTTAGTAATCATTTGGTGTTAATGGCTAATATGCTCACCTGTCAATCTGAGACAGTCATCTTGAAAAAATATTTGTGCTACAAATCGCTACAACCTACTATAACATACAAACTGACCTATTCAAGATGGCTTCTAATTGTCACGTCAGTGGACCAATGACTGGGGATCTAGCCTACTATAGATGTTAAATATCATTGGCCTGCATGCATAGGACATCATTGTGTTGATCTGTTTACTACATCGAGGGCTACCGTTGATCCCACCTTCCTATATAATCTAATGATCGTCTTGAACAATTTACCTCTATAACCGACAGTGTTGGCTCAAGTGTAACGCTCGAGACTCTGATTTGGTAGGTCCCGGTTTCGAATCCCGGCGAGACCGACAATCCTGACTGAAGGTTTTCTCTGAGGTCGCAAGGGATTGGGTTTCGGACATCCCTCCACAATAAATTGGCGTAACTCCAATTTAATTAGTTAGACCTGATTCATTGCATCCTTGGCAAGTTTCCCACGAGAAATTATTAAGAACTATACATCAGTATAAACAGGGACATGAAACAAGTGTTGAGTGTACTCGCGTATTAAATAGTGGTTTTATTGCAGGACGACATTATGTTTGTCACCTCGTTGCTTCAATGGCTAACTGCTTTGCTCCATTAAGCACGGTTCACATGCCAAACTGCTAATGATGTATTTTAATAGTTAGTGATCTGGATTAATATACTAGGCTAAACGGACACTGAAGAAATGCGTTGCAATGCTTGATTTGAAATTATTTTTGTCTTGAGCTTATAAAAAGTCAAGCTACACAGTAGGTTACAGTTGGATACGGGATAAACTCAAAAGTTGAGCTAAGCAAGATAAAGAATTTAAAACAGTGACAGTTACTGTCATTTAAATTAAGCACAATCTTACGTATTTGCAACGTCGAAGAAATGCTGTTCATTTGACCCACCGTAGCTATGCGCAAGTAGGGTATTACTGACGGTTACATCACACTTGATTCACCACTCTGTAACGATTACTTATCATTAAATTAACAACTTTAAAACATAATTCATGAAAATGTACATAATATGAGTAGGATAAATCCCACCCTTTTCAATCATAGTATTGATTTATGTATAGCGATCTATGTGGCCTTACCAAGGTTGCATTTTTCATGATTTTGTCATCTGTAATAGACATAAATAATATAGGAAATAATGTTGGTATAGTGTGTTTGGGTTTGATAATGACGAGGTAACACTTTATGTAGAGTTTTATTAGCAAATCAATGGTGTTCATTTGCACTTTGGTATTTCACTATAACAACTGAAAATATAATATACACGTTTTATATTGTTTATTATTTTCATCAATTTATATTAAGAATAAATATCTCGCATTACTTTACAATAAATATCTTACTTCCTAATTTAACATTTGAGAAAATAAATAACATTTAATAAGTAAATCATCTCTGAGACAGTATCACACTAATTATGATTACAGGCATCGAATTACAAAATTCATACTTGTGTCAAAGAGATTTCATGAAATGACCAAATAATAATTTATTATATTGTATGGCATGTACATTATGAGGATGATGAAGAGGATGACAATTGTGATTGGTTTTAACTAGGTAAACTACTTTGAATGACTGTCCTTTACGTACTCCTTGTTGCTGAAGAACGCCTCAATGGGTAGGATGTGCTCTTCTGTGGTGACGGAATACTGGAAGGGCTTCCTCTTGACCAGTGACATCACGTTGAAGTATCCACCTGAGGTCGCCGCCGAGGTCAGATCGGCGACCCTCTGCGAGGGCGAGATCTCTTCTTCGGCTTCTTTCTTCTTCTCGGTGACGTCCGTCACCGCCTTCTCGTCGGGAGTCTTCGAGGCTTCAGTAGACCCCGACTTCTCCGCGTCGTCCTCCCGAGTAGTCGGCATTGTCGGCATGAAGATGAACGTTCTCGTGGCTGGGGTTTTAATCTCGTTGTCTGCAGGTTTGGACGTCTCCTCGAACCCTCCTGGGAACAAGTCTTGTAACGATAACGTGGTCGCATCCCGGTCGACCTGTTTCGTTGTGGCGGATGTGCTGGTCGATTCGGTCGTTCGAGACGAGTTTAACTTCTGTAAGATCTCTTCAATCCTGCTGGTGATGCTCTCGTCGTACTCTGTCTGCTCGGTCGAGCTGGTGTCCACGTGCGAGCCGTACTTGACCCTAGACGGATAGCGACGTTTGGAAGCTGAGAAGATGTTCTTGGTCCGCATCACGGGTTTGGTCGTGGAGGAGATCTCGACACTACTAGCAGCCTCCTCGATCGGGTCCTTGTTGTCTTCAGTGGTCGAACGATACCTGCTGAAGTACTTGCCGGTCGGCATTCTGACCCGACCGGTGCTCGACTTGACCTCGGTTTTATCCGTTGCACTCTCGCCATCCTCGACCGACGGGGATGCGGTTGTTTTGTCGTTGTTGTTGTCGTCCTGAATCTAGAGCTGCCAAACTTGGGTCGGAACTTGTTCCTTATCGTCTCCGTAGTCGGTTCAGACCCCGCTTCGGTCTGTTCACTTCTGCTGACATCGGGTTTGTGGTAAGGTCCTCCTCGAACTCGATTAGCAAACTTCACTCTAGTTGGAGAATCTGTTTCTGAACTTTGATCATCTTCTTTTTTGTTTATATCGTCAGTTTTCTTGTATGACCCTCTGACTTTGGACTGATACCTCGTTCTCGATGGAGTTTCAGGTTCGGCTGGCGTATTTGTTAGCATCGTCAGCCTTTCGTCTGCGGTAGTCGGTTTATGCGGTCTTTATAGTCTTTAACGCTGAAACGCGGTCGAGTTGAATTTGTTCCATACCTTGTTCTGGGCTTGTATCGGCTGCTCGTCGGTTTAGTTGTTATGACTGGAGACTCAGTTGTTGTCGATGTCGTTGTCAAAAGTTCTTCTTGGGTCCTTTCGAGATCACCTTGTGGGACGCTGTCGTAGGCACTCTCATCGTTTACCTCGTAAACGGAATATTCGCTGTCCTTATGACTAGGACGGACTTCTTCCGCATCTGGTTGCCCTGTAAGAGGCTCGGGGGCATCAGCAAGAGTTGTTATTTCGTCGAATAATGTTGGTAGCTTCACGTCGTCTTCTTCTTCCTCTTGGGGTTGATTCCTGTCGTGGCCGCGGGTGGAGATGTAAGGAGTCCTCCTCCTGGCCGGTCGTGGTGTTGTCGTCAGTCTCGTCGAGTCTGCCTCCGGATAGAACCGGGACCCTGTCGAACAGCTCGTTTAGTGAAGGATAGACCTCTTGGTTGACGTGGTCGTCTTCTACAACCTCGGGCTGGGCCGGTACAGTCACGGTCTCCTCCGTCGTATGCTGCGGCCGGCGACGTCTTTGATGAGGCCTCACTTCCTTCTGCTGTCCGTTGACGTCATCCAGAGGTTTGCGTTCAGTTTCCGGGTCAGCCGTCGTGAACCTCGAGTGAACTCTACGATGCGTCTTCTCGGTTGTTTGAGACCAGGATTCTTTTTCTTCGTTGACCCTTTGTGACTGTGAATTCTGGCGATACCTGGATGGCTTTCTTGATGGATGTGGTCGCCTCACTCTATGGTCACTTTGAACTGGACGCTCTGTTGTTTGTTGGATGACTTCTTCAGTTATTCCGGCCTCCTCAAGTAACGAACTCCCTGTGCTGCTTTCATATGCATCTCTTACTCTAGATCCTGCAGATGAGTCTTCATGATCTCCAGCATCCACTTCTTGCAACGATGGACGCTCAGTATTAGCAACGGGGTCACGCGAGTAGCCACGTTCTGGTGAACTTTGTTCTTGCAAAATCGGAGCTCCGGTGCTGGTCACGGGCCGTCTAGAGCCTTGAGGTCTCCTTACCCTTGTAGCTGTATCCTGCTCGAATGTTTCTAGCTCCTGCAGATATGGGTATACAGTTGTGACCTCTGGCAGCCGCGATTCACTTGGCCTGTTTCTACTGGGCGCGCTATATTCTAGCGTCTCCTGTTCTTGCAGGGCAGGACGTCGTGTACTGCTCCCGGACTCGCGATAGACATTCTCTCCGTAGTCCCGTGTCGGCTCACTTTGTACAACAACAGACTCTTGGGTTGGCTGTGGACGTCTGTGGGTGTGGAGAGACGGCCTCCGGCTCGGCTGGCGCACCACAGACGGGCTGGTTGTCGTGTGCGTGTGCGCCTGGACATCGATGTCGATGAGAGGGGACACCTCGGCCGGAGGGAAAGGTTCACTCCACGGACGGGAGAGAACGTGGTGCACCTCATTGAAGTGTGTCGGAGGTGTTGGCTGTTTTCTGAATGCAAGTTCGTTTGTGAACGTCTGTTCTTCGTGCATTGTGGGCAAGAAATGTGGTGTAGTTCCTTCAATTTTTACATCTTCAACTTCTTTGTGAAACTGTGACTGAAGAATTGGTAGTTTGTGACTTATTGGCCCTGAATTTTGTATGTGCTGGTAGCTTGTTGGTCTATCTTCTGAAAAGTAGGGCCTTAGTCTGTTATCGTCTTGGGCACTTGACGACATAGCGGGATTTGGTCTGCCGGTATTGAACGCCTGCTCGAATGTGATTGGAGAGATTGTTGAGAATGGGGATAGGGCTGCTTGTCCGTGGAACTGCTGTGAAGTGACGTGGTGAGGCCGCAGCTCGTTTTCTTGTTTGTTTCCGGCCAGGAATGAGCTCCCTACGGTGAAAGTGGCTCCCTCGGTTCCTCGCACTTCGGTCAGGGGTCGACCGGTCACGATTTCTTCCTGGTGAACAGTGTTCGTAAACGGGGGAGGATCCGGACGTGAATAGGCTTGATTGACGTTCTTGAACTCATCTACCGAGCCCTGAGGTCGGTGAGAGCTAACAACGGGCAGCGGCTGGGAGGTTGGTGTTGGTGTTGGCGTTGGTGTAGATGTTGGTGGTTGGTGAGGGACGAACTGAGGTTTCGGGACGTCCGGTCGTTGGTAGAACTTGATTCCTTCGTTTCCAGGGAACAGCCCTCCGTTCAATGTCCCAGGGTAGTGATGCGGGGTGTTGAGTCCAGCGAAGTTTGGAATCGACGGCGGACCGTAGTAGGGCCCGTTCGGTCTGGGCGTGTGCGGCGGCGGGAAGAATGCGGGCCTGTGAGGGGGTGGTGGATGCACATAATACACGTGACGTTGCTCGTCCCCTAATAAGTCGGGCTTCTGGAAGCGATACGTCAAGTAAGGCTTCTTAACCATGTCGGGATACCTAGCTGGGCTCGGCGGGAACCGAGGTGGCGGCACGAGGTGCATGGAGTACTCGTTGTTGGCCGGCGTGACCTGGTAGGGCGTATCCTTCTTCTTGGTCCTGACGACGTCCTGCTTGGAGGATGCTGGCTCGCGACTGCGCATTGTCGCGTGGCCGAACTCGCTGAACGAGCCGAGCAGACTGGAGGGCGTGGTCACGAAGCTCTCTACCCGCGCTGATTGGGCCGTCACATGCTCGCGCTGCTTCGCCTTCTCTGCCGAGTCCAGGTGGAGCTGGAGCTTGCCGATCACGGGGTGCTTGATCGGGCGACTCGTCGTCTCCCTGACGTTCTTGTAGTGACTGTACTCCCTGATGTTCTCGTCGCCAATGGGCCGGATGTCGCCGACGCTGCTACTTGTTATGATGTCATCAATCTCAAAGTGTTCTACCTTGTGCCTGTTCTCGTTGTTATTTTGCTGCGGTCGACTGTCATAGCTTGTTTTTATGCTCGGGGTGTTGGTTACCTTCTTTTTACCTTTGACAATGTTATCCGCGTTGCTGTTGTAGCTGTATTGTTTGTTACTAACGTATCCCCTGTTATCGCGGTAAACGTCCTCGGTGTTCTTCGCCGGTTGCTTGTCGTAGTCGCTGGCGGCGCTGTTGCCGCTGCCAATGTACCGGTAGCTGGGAGACCGAGACGGCGACACGGAAATCGGCGAGATCACGGGTCGCCACCCGTTGTTGCCGCCGACCAGGGGGGACTGAAACCAACATGGCCACGAGGATTAGATACTTGCTCAAACCCATATAGATACACAGAGCAGGGAAACATTATCAAGGTTTGTTATTTCTACCTAGTTGCGAGGTTTTGTGCTTTATTTTGATTCTCGAGATATGAACTTGGCAAGACTTTGTATAGGTACCTATTTAAAAAACTGCACCTTTTTTTTTACTGAAGTGGTTCCATTTTATGTGTGTATTTGGCACTATTTGCAGACGCAAACACACTTTTTGTATTAATAACTTATTTAAAAAGGTAATTATTGCAATTTCTTAGTATATAAATTACATGATCCCATGGAAAATTATATTCTCCATTGAAAAGATATATTTTTTTACATATTTTTCGGTACCAGGACACATTGTCTAATTTTTTTAGTCTAAAGACATTTCGTCTCATTTTTAGACATTTCGTCTACAGACATTTCGTCTAACCTCCTTTGGTATATTCAGACATTTCGACTAAAACGTCATTTCGTCTAAGTGATTTTTGTCTTACCTCCTTTGGTCTAATCCGACATTTCGACTAAAACGTCATTTTCGTCTAAGTGGTTTTTGTTACCACTTCCCTATTCACAAGACATTCATACGGACTTTGAAATTGCAGCTATCAATGCAGTCAAGACATGTTTCCCTCAAACTTGTTGCCGTGGTTGTTTCTTTCATTATGGGCAGTTGATTTGGAGGCATGCTGTTAAAAAGTGTGCATTAAAAGTACCCTGTTCAGAAAATCGAGAAAGTGGCGACTCTGTCAGGATAATATTAGGCTTACCATTTGTTCCATTAGGAGATGTTACCGACGTCTTCAACGAATTAATGAATGCATTGAATGATGATATAATAGAACTTGGTAGCTATGTAGAAACAAACTACGTGAATGGCAGGCCTAGCTAGAGGAAGACGACGTGCTGTTGGACCGAGATTTCCTCCACAAACGTGGAACGTTCACGATCTAGTTGTAAGTGGCAAACAGCGCACAAATAATACTGTCGAGGGTTGGCATAGTAGATTCCAGAAGCTTATATTTACACATCACGCATCAATTTGGAAGTTCATAGAACATCTCAAGAAAGATCAGAGGGAAACAGCAGTCATAATGACACAGCTTGCAGGTGGAAATAACACAGTAAAGCGCTATCTAACCAACCAGCAACAAATTGAAAATATTGTACAAAATTACGAAGATTACAAGAATAAAAACAACATTAGAAAAATAAAAATTTAGACCTTTTTTTTAGGAGATTAGACCAAATGTTTTTAGACCTCAATACATACTAGACGAAAGAACTATAGACCAAAAAATACTAGACCGAATGTCCAGTTATACCATTTGTCGCCTTAGACGAAAAAGCTGTTTAGACCAAATGACTGATTATACCAAATGTCCGTAGACAAAGAGTCAGCGCACCTATTTTTCAGTTGACCAATGTTTATAGGAGAGATATGTTTGTACAATATCCCAATATACAAAGCAACCGTAACGCAAAATATTTCAAACTGCAGGACAAGACGCACTATTTTTATATGATTCTTCGCGGCACAAGATTTCTCCACAGATTTTAAGTGTTTTAGCAAAATATTTGCTATAGCGTCGACGCCATTTCTTGTTGTATTTTAATATATTATGACAAGGATAAACAACAAAATAAAATATGATATTTGGATGAGCGTAGCGAGCGAAGCGAAGATTCCATTTCACTACACTGGAGAAACAAATCCGGATTTTTTTTTTTTTTTTTTTTTTTGTTTTTTTTGTCTGTTTGTCCACACGATTCCGGCTAAACCAATACTCCAATTGCGATGAAATTTTATGGAGGCCTTCGAAATCTCTGAACTTAGAACTGCCACGTTTTTGAGCGCAATCGAAAAATTATTTCTAATGAAAATCGCAAATTTACGATTTTTTTCGATTTTTAAAACATTTCTTCGACTTATAACATCTACATGCTTAATCCGATTTTAATGATTTTTTTACAGAACCTTAATTTTATGAATTAAGATATTCGTGTGAAATTTGAGAACAATCGAAAAATTATTTCTCATGAAAATCGAAATTTTACGTTTTTTTTTTTTTTTTTTAACAATTCTTTCACTTATAACACCTACATGCTTTATCCTATTGTAATGATTTTTTTACAGAACCTTAATTTTATGAATTATTATATTCGTGTAAAATTTGAGCGCAATCGAATAATTATTTGTTATGAAAATAGCAATTTTACGATTTTTTTCTTTTTTTAAAATTACGATTAAGAAAAAATAAAAGAATAAAGTTAATTTTTATTTAATTTAATAAAATTTAAAAAAAAATCGACTTAGTAATAATTTTTTCACAAAACAACAGAAAATCTGCATAACACATGGCAGGTCAATGCACCAATTACGCTCATCCAACAACGCGGCGGGACTTAAGCGTTTTCCTAGTATTAAAAATAAAACTGATAGAAATACTAATTCGATAAATGAAATAAACAAAGTGCCGTTCATGACTTCTTTTTCGGGTAGACCGATTAAGTGTAGTCAAATTATAATTAATTTCGTGGCCGCTGTGGACCACAATGTTAATACAATTTAATGTCGAAATGTACTTATTATCTGCCCTAAACCACAAAGGCTTACTGGCTTACTATGTACCTCTCATATCCGTCATAACTATGAAACTGTCAATCAAATTTGTCAAGTCAAGTAAAGCCAAGTCAAACCAAGTCAAGTTTAAGAAAAAGTAAATCATTATAGTTACATTATTGGGATTTTCAAATAATGTAATAGTTTAGGAAGAAATTGTGATTGAGTGTGATAAAAACAGAAAATTAACTATTTTCGTGTGCTTGTCATGTCATTAGAATTTAACGACTTTGATTCTACTTTGTACACATCAATGTTGTGAACACTTTCATTACTAAGTACCAAAAATTATGCCAGTAATTTGGGGATATACGTGTGCCAAGTCAGTTAAAGACATTCAAATATGTTCTTATCCGTGTCAAAGCTGTGTCTATAGTTATGTAGGGGTGTCTGATAACTTACGGGTGTGATGTTGTCATTGCCTTGGAACGCCTGCTTCGCTTCCCGCTCGCATCTTCCCGGGGAGAGAAGAGAGAATCCTGAGAGAGCGTGAAAAAGAGAAATTATTACTATTAGTTCCAGTTGAGTGGTGATCCGGACAACACGCGCTCTACACAACGCTACACAGAAAGAAAATAAGTTAATAACCAATTGAAAATCATCAATTCCTATCGATATGGATCTATGATTTCGAATTCCATTCTAACAACTTTTATTAATTGTTCTCTAACTCATAATTGGTAATAATATAAACGTTACTTTCTTAACAACTAGAACTCTAGCTAGACGATAAAATTACTATCAATCAGTACGTGGAAAAATTTCACCAGATTTATTTACACCAGAGGAAAAAATGTTCGAATAGAATACATTAATATTATGTAAACACTGATTTAATAAAGATTGCTTTTTGGAATAAATTTGATAATCTTCGACGTAGCCAACCATGTAGAGGAACCGTCAAAAATTTCGTCAATGCTCCACCAGGAAATATATCATTTTTCAAGAGAGTATGTGTCAAATTAAAAAATAACGTTCCACAAAATTAATCAAAGCATATTCAACCATGCATATTATAATTATACATTATGTGTTAGAGGTGATTTAGTAAACAATCTATGTTGACAATAACAGTATTTTGTATTTATTATTTCACTATTAATTAAATCAACAACAATCAACTGCCGTACATCAAGGAAATCCTCTGAACGGGGGGGAATAACTTTAAAGATAAGACTTGTGTTTTATTATGTCGTTATACTTATATTGTTCATTTGTGTATGAATTATATTTTTGAATATGATTAACATTATTTATTACTTATATGTAAAACATATTATTTTGATGGTGGGTGATTATCTTATAAATTAATTTCTATTTTATTCTGTAAGGACAGAACATCCGTGTTATGTTACGTAATTGTAAAACGTAATACGGAAATAGAATAATAATTCCATGAAACCAAAATTGATGAAATGAAGAAAGTTGGTATTCAAAATAAAACAGTTTAAAATATAGGCCCTAAGCGTGTTTCAGTAACGAATTTTTAGGTACTGGAAGATTATTGAAGGAGTAAGCACGTGTTTATATTATGAACTATATGGCCAATAAATATAGATAACAATAACTATGATACCTCAATAATCCATTAACTAATTCAAGCCTCATAAATTTTCATTGCAGCCTCAATTCAATCTATCCTTAATTGTTAATGCAGCCTAAATATACCACATAGCCTTATGTATGACTACCAGTGGCTAGTTTTAACCTATACCAAGAAGTGGATTTGATTCAATCACATAATCATTCACCTTAAAATAAACCAAATTTCTATCACTACGTGTATCAATATAGGCCAACATTTGATACATGACCATATTTCAAGTTATGCAATGGCAGGGTGAAGGAAGGAAGCCGAGACATAACCAAGGGAATGATTCTGTGTACGACAAATTTAAAAGCAAGCGAATCGTGCGGTCGCCAGGAATGTTTTCAGTGTTTATTTTATGTATTTTTTGTGTATTTTTATGATATTTATTAATAATTAAATAATTTAATGCATATTTTTTGTTGTTGAGAATATGTGGGTGTCAAAATGAGACTCATTGCATAAAGCTTTAACAATGCTGTTTATTTGCACATTTGCCTTGCATGTTCAATTTCAATTAACTTACGTAATCTTATAAGATTTAAATTGTCTTCACCTCATTTGTTCCACCATGACAATGAAACGAATGGATGAACAGTTATTAATTAATAATTAATGGTATTCTATGCATTTTACAAATTAGTGCAATTAAAATAATAATTGGCAATTTTAATTTGTATGAGTTCAAAACAATAGAATAAGAACATAAATGATATAGAGTAGCCTTGTATCAAGGACAGAGGCTAAAAGGACAATGGGCAGTAACAAAAGAAGATCTTCCTGTTCTGATATTCAGGTGACAAAGTGAAGGATGTGGGCCATACACTTTCGTTCCACTACAATAGCAACGCTTTGGCACGAGGGCCCTGTGAAAGTGACACAACGGAACAAAAAGAGTGCAGGAGGATGCACTCGGCACGTACAGAACAAGTCAACCGAACAAGGATTCCAGCTCTTAGGTTTTCTTCACACCTTCAAGAAGTGTGGTCAATTTTATGGTCAATAAGTTTCAACATTCTGGTTTTTATTAATCGCAATATTGACCCAGTAAATGATAAGCAGGGCAAATTGTCTGCAAGCTCGAACAATTTTTCGCCTGAAATGCCAGTTTTTTAATTAGACCTATCGTTTGATCTTGGTCATGAATAGTACTCTCGCCCTGGATAGGAATATTATCGTAGCGTATCTTCAATGCGCCGTTAATATTAAACAGCGTCTTATTTACATTGAATGTACTCCCCCTGGGCCCCTCGCCGAATCTTTATTGTTGGTTACTTATTTTGTTGTGCGTATTTATAAACAAACTTTATCGCTTGCTACGAATAACATAGGAATACATTCACTAGAAAGCTTCGCAAACGTTTTTTCAGGCGCGTTGTTGGATGAGCGTATAATTGGTGCATTGAGATGTGTTCATTAGAAAATTTTTCGATTGCGCTCAAATTTCACACGAATATATAAATTCATAAAATTAAGGTTCTGTTGAAAAATTATTTCAATCGGATAAAGGATGTAGGTGTTATAAGTCGATTTTTTTAAATTGAAAAAAAATCGTAAAATTGTGATTTTCATGAGAAACAATTTTTCGATTGCGCTCAAAAACGTGGCAGTTTTAAGTTCAGAGATTTCAAAGGCCTCCAGAAAATTTCATCGCGATTGGAGTATCGGTTTAGCCGGAATCGTGTTAACGAACACACAAAAATACAAACAGAAAAAAGAAAATAGCCAAGAAAAAAAAAAAAAACATTCCGGATTTTTTTCCCAGTGTAGTGGAATGGAATCCACTTCGCTCATCAATAAACACTACTAACGATAACGATCTGTGTCTAAACTAAAGTCAGTCAAAGTTGAAGGTAATTCCTATGTTAGTCGGTACTGAATGATGAGTACAGTGTTGTTTGCTAATTACAGGAAGCTACATGTAAAAAGGAACTAAAGGGAGCTAATTATACAGGCACACATAGAGGGTAAACGCGTTATAAATGTTTTGGAAAGTGGAACAAAACGTTTTCATGTCGCGTTCAAATCTTACATCACCTTCATTTTATAAATTGCTGGATTTAACACGGGTAATTTTCCTTTAATTTTTTAATAATGTTGATTTAAATAATATATAAATATATAGGCCTAAGATACTGTCACAATTTATTATGTAGAAATTGTTTGTAATGAAATGAACGACAAGGTTTTCGAATCTTCTCGTGTGTACTTGGTTTCGTCATCGCACGATGTGACCAGATGAGTTGCGTGTGACTAGTCACATTGCGTGTCGTCGCCACCTCTCGCGCGGGGTCGAATACACACATTATACAACACAATGGACCACACACACATTGTCTCTTAGCTTTCACAATTTTACTGGCTTAAACTTAAACACACGGGACAGAATATGTCCTAAATATGTACTTGAAAAATATTACTCTAAAATGTGACGGAGCAAGTTTTAAAAAAAAATGATTATTAAATTGGAAATGTATGTTCGGTTCTTGTTATCGTTAGTGTTAAGTGTAATTTTGGTGAAAGCTACCATTTCGAGTATCTTTAATCACAGTGTATACAGTGCCGTTAGTAAATAAAGGCTTATATTTTATAAAATGCATGATAATAATAAATTCAATTTTTTTTTACAGCTGGCCAAATTCCATTAGATGACCGCAGGGGTCCAGCGTATACTAATCAGTACAAAGTATATGTAATTATATTACATGATACAATTACAAATATGACAACAAACTAAATGGAATTTATGGTTACGATCTATGAATATTGTTGTAACAATGATGATGGAAAATGATGATGTAATGCTTTAAAACAGTGGGAACAATTTTTCAGTCGTTCGTTAAACAATAGATCATAACATGGTTTATAATGTATTGCCAACACAATATTGAATTATTGAGTTGTTAACAATTATCGTTTCCATAAAATATTGCAATTAAGGGTTGGTAAGAACGTACGTTCCGTCACCAACAAATTGTTGAAATTCCGAGTCTTTTAAATTTTATTGTTGGAGCACGTGAATTCCTAATCAGTTGTTTAACGAAATATTTAAAAGAAAAATAATATAGTCTCCATTAAAAATCGATCCAAAGAACTTTCTGTAACCAACAAATTGATGAAACAGCCACCTGTCAATTGATATAATATCATTGTGTAAACAATAACGCTGTGCCTATTATTATAATAGTCAGATAAATGACAAACAACAATGTATTACTTACCAACTATGGCTGCTAGCAGAAGAATCAGCTGGATGTGTTGGCCCATGGCCCTGGATGGAGGGGCTTCTCATGCTAAACAGAGGGAACAAGATTGTCAGAACAATGTCATATTTCACAGTTTATCTGAAGAAGTGAAGATTTAACAAGATTCTAATTTCAAAACAGAGTTGGTTGGCTCTGAACGGCACTTAGCCTACCTAGTAACATCGTGAGTTGGGAATTATGGTTTTTATTATACAACAAATTCCAACAGTATACCTAACAACAGAATAAGAATACATAATAATATTATTTATACATTGATTAAAATTAAATGAAATAATTACAATTAATATTGTGTGTGTGTGTTCTGGGTGGAAATATAGCACATATTATTATTATTGGATTGTGAGTGTAAAAAGCGCTATGCATAAACAATACAATGGGGAGTACTGTTCCAAAATTGTAAATTTGGGCAGTAAAACACGAAATAATACAATTTAAGGTCGGAGTTAGTAAATAAAATCACTTCCTTTTAATTCAGTATAGTAGCGCTAATTGAGATGTGCTACGGACTGAACAGTGTCAGCAGCAGCTTCTTGCAACGACCCTATCTGATGCCAGTGCAGTGTGGGAACGATGCATTCCACTTCCTAACCCGGGCCCAAGTTCAGCCCAAACTGGGAAGAAGAAAGTTTGTGCGACAGTTTAGAAGACAACAGAAACGCTCGGTGGGCGTTATTATCATCACGCAATAATTCCGAGGAGAATCTGTTAGTTTTCCCACGAGGTACAGTATCTTGCGTGGGATGTGACAGGTTGCCGAGGTGGCGTCGTCCGACGTCGCTCGGACGTTGACACCTCTGTCGTCAGCTCGGAAGTGAACGACACGTGACCCTAGGTTTACTGTTAATTAAGCAGTTTAATCTTGCTCAACCAGGAAGTCGTTGAAAGAGCAAAGTTAATGGAGAAAGAAAATGACGGAAAAGTCTTATTTTATATTTTCGGCAATATTGGCATGCAAGAATATTTACACCATGTTCTCACACATTGAGTGGGAAGGTAGAAATATAGATTATGATGGAATATAAGGGTGAAAAAATGAAAATATTGGAGTAAAAAGTAAAAAAATTAATCTATAATCCACGGGGTGAAACCATTTTGTGGAACATCGTCATGTCATCGTCATCGTCATGTTGGTTGTGTTACGGACGGTAGAATCTTCGTTCCTGCCTTGTCTGTCGAAAAGTTGAGGGATGCAGAACTTTTATACAGAAACTATGAACACTCTCTACACAACTCTTGCCAACCATTACGACTTACATGAAATGGGGATTCAATGCAATATGTTATATTGTTTGGCCAAACTGTAATTACCTTCTAATCGGAACCACGATTAACGGAGATATTAATTTTGTGGTAGAAACGTGCCCAGCCAGGGACAGTGCCACTAAGGTTTGAGCATGGTAGGGGAGAATATCTGGTAACAGGGGTTAATCCGTATGGCCGCGGTGGTCGGTAACGTTCCAGTGATGTCCCGGTCATTACTAGTTGGTTGGGAGAGGAAGGGTGATTGAAAATGTTTGGTTAATACTATGTGTTGGAATTGACTTGAACGGCTCTTCTACTAATGCTTACCTTCCCTGTTACATAGGATGACCACTCTAATGGCATAATGAAGACGTCCATGTAAAATGTATTGGGCACGTCAAGTAATTCGAGATTAGTGCTGGAACTGACGGCGTGCGCTGTCAAGGTCACGGCCGATGCCCACCGCCACTCGGCTTCTTCGACGCTCTCGTTGTAAGAGTGGTTTAATTAAGAACCGTGATGATTATCATCATGTTAATTTGCGATCTTTTCACTAACCACTCGACCATTTCATTCATCCTTTATACTTGAAAGATTTTTTGGAATGATCTAAACATGGGCGACCTCATTTCCTGGTGTTTTATAATTGTAATGTCTCGTCTGGTCTTGTCCGGTGGTGTATGTAGCTAGGACTTGGAGGAAGAGCTAGTCCAGAAGGGCCCGAACGTCCGCGCTCGCATTCTTCGGGCATCGGGAGAAAGTGCCCCTCGTTAGCAACGGTAGCATGCGTAGCCTTGTTACGCATGCCCAATGCTAATAGCTCACGCACAATTGAAACAAAAGGTCGCCGAAAGTGTTGAGAGTGGATTGAGGCTAGTGATCCGTGAATCAGTGGTCGATATCGACTATAGTGACGTCACGCACGCGGCTTAAGACGTGACGACGACGACGACGACGACGACGACAGGAGCGAGGGCTGATGAGAGGTGACGTATGTGTGCATCCTGGTTCTGCTGCCTTGAGGGGGGTGGGGTCTAACGGAGTCTGGCACGTAGTCCGCTCCTCTTGAAAGTATCAAGTCAACCGTCCTGAGCTGTCAAGCATAGAAGCAAAGAGCGAGAGGTGGTCGCTCTAAACAGCCACTCTTCGCTATGACAACGATTAAAATAATTATAAATATTATTCGTAATAATAAAAATATGTAAAAAATAATAAATGTCTATCTAAAAATTATTCCATATTAAGCGTCAGGAACCCAGAGTTAGAGGACAATAATTCTACTCGTATTAAAAGCGTAAACTAATTACGTAAGGTTTAAGAAAGATCATAAAGTTAAAAAACAAAAACATTTTGAAGTAATGTCGCACACTCTCTTTCAGATTCGTCAGAATCGCTGTGGAACGAGCGTTATTATAGATGCCTGTATCAAATGGGCCTTACGAGTTTGGCAGAAGACAGATGAAAGAAGTGAGAAGTGCACGAGGCGGAAGTATTAACTGTTCCACAGCCGCCAGCATCATCAGTGTCTTGATGCAAAGCTTAGGTGTACGTGCACCTTGTAATCAAACCAATGTGTGATGTGACGCTTCCTGAAGCATCTTATTAAATGCTTTTCTAAAACCAAACATTAAAATCAACTTAGCTAATTGTTGCTGAACTAATTCTTAGTTATGCAGGTGTACTGATGCCACAAAATACGGGACACAGATAACAACTAATTGCAATTATGCTCACAAAAAATTGAAGGTCGATTATAGGAACAAAAAATTATCTCTACAAAGGATGTTGTGATTTTTAATGAACATTACATAAAACTTTAATTTGGGCGTAGATTTGTTATTTCCGTAGTATTTCGGTGGCAGAGTAGACCTACTAAAGCTTTCAGCAAATCATAGATAATTTGTTAATGCCATACGACAATTTGATATACAAACAACCCGAGTTTGCAAATCCGTTTATATTATTAGGCCTACATTTATTTGTTTTCATATTAGTTCATCTGTACGCCCTATGAACAAAAAATATATGGTTTCGTTTTCAATTCAAATAACAAACATTAACTGTAACTTTTCTTGCTTACACTTTCCAATTTGCCTAGGCCGACTGAAGCAGTTTTACAGTTGACATTCGAATGTATTGCCAATATGTTTTCCTTAATCTGTACATTTTGTGGAATCAGTTATTTTAATTAGATTATGAAGAAAGAAAGATAAACAAATATTGCATATATATTTATTTCACTCTGTTTTAAGAACTGGCTGTGGTACATTTTAAATGACTGTGTATGACGTTCAGTATTATAGCAAGTTCATTAATCAAAGATTCTCCTGCCAACTTCAGTTAGCATTTGACCGACATACAGTGATCAATTAGATATTTTAAAGGTGATACTTGAGTGTGTTGTAAGTTGTCTCTATCGGTCTGTTAATTATTGGTATCGCATGTATGGATGTGTCTCTCATAGTCATCTCCGCGACATCTTTCCACCTGACTGCTATTCATTATTGGTATCGCATGTATGGATGTGTCTCTCATAGTCATCTCCGCGACATCTTTCCACCTGCCTGTCAGTTCATTACGAGTAGTTCTAGTGTCGATTATTAATCCCTGCTTCGAGCGGCTATGAAACAGTAACGAATCTTGCTGGTAGTAAACAGAGCTTGGCGCGAACCTATGCACGCGTGTCTCTGACATGAATTGCGTTGTAAACACCGATCTGAAGAGTTAGTTAGCAACGCTGGCTGTCATGCTCTTCGGCTACGCGCGCTCAATGGATTGGAGGCTGTATGAAGCTTTCACGTGACGAGGCTTATCGCGATAGACGTTTAGGTTCATAACTCGTAATATTTATATTGTATATGCCCACCTGACAAAGTGGTGACAAAAGTCGAACAGATTACCTCGATTATGGAATCGAATCTGTCGTACAGAGTCAGGACGTAAAGACAAAGAACGCGGATTCGATTCCCGGTCAGAGTAAATATTTATTTTAATAATATGTGTTCGTGGTTGCATTTCTGGTTTTTATTCATTGAAAAGTTGATGATTTAGGGCGAAAATTGTGCAATCCTTAGAGTTGGTAGTGGTGGTGTTATAGAGATAACTCTGCATTGGATGGATGCACTACTAATGTTTCCTGGTTTCACGCATAGCGACTGTTATCATGGCTGTTGTTTATGTTTTTGTTGTTGTGTTCATTGTTTATCAATGAAAAACAAACACAGTTTCGGGGAAAATGAAAGTCCGGTTCTTAAAGAGGTTACGTGGGTGGCTCATCCTTCTCTGAGACATGTCCGATACATACTCGAATGTACGACAATGACATTGGGCACAATTAAAATGTATCGAGCCGCACGTACGTTCACACGTATAGGCACGTTCTCGAGTTTCTTTCTTGGCATAAATAATCTGCAGCTGTTTTGTTCGTTCCTTGAGCTTGACCGTGCTGCTAAATGGAAACTGCACAATGCAATGGCAATGCTCGAAGTCGAAATACTTGCTTTCTTATTAGACGCTCGGCCAGGAAGCATCCGACGTGTATGAAACTTTGTAAGGTTGTCAAGAAAGCATACATGAGATCCCTACAGTCGTAGATTATTAAAATATAAAATATTTTAAAAAAACAAAATCGTTAGAACTTAGTGATTTAAAACATTGTTAATACATTTTGTGAAAAAAAAAATGTGTGTGAAAAAAATGTGTGGCTATATTATAGAGCCCTTCCTTTCCGCTACCTTGACAACAAACTGCGCAAATTTTCAAACAATTGTGATCAGCCGAGCGAACTCGAATAGGAATAGGCTATGCCTAAAACACATGTCCTATATCCTCTTGATACTTGCTACAGTCCAGATCGATACTGTATAAATTACTAGGATTGTGACGACTACATCCGCATGAATTGCGTGCAGGGAAGATCGTGGCTATTGGGCGTCGAAAGTCTTGATCTTGTCTGTATTACCATCACTAATGTCCGTCTGCTCCAGGCATTTCCTCGACGATGCTCATTCATTCTTGAGCCACTCGATCAGCATAGTGAGCAGTTCCAAGAAACAGTAGGACAGGTCAGTAGCGTCTAATCGATGTCGGATAGAAGACGTCGTGAGTAGCTCTTAACCTAATGACCTTGAGGGCATTGTTGTATCGTGCGAGGAAGCCGAGTGCTTCGAGTAGGCCGTCATCTGGCTTAATATGCTCTGGGTTCGATACCAAACAAGGGGATTCCTTGTGTGTTTGTCTGCTCGAGAGGATGCTATGTTGTTTGTTTGTTGCTACACCGACCGATTCAATGATTTTAATCTCCGAAATTATCAAATACATCTGCGGCCTGGTTCCCCTTTACTTGCCAGGTGTAGTCCTACGTCTTACGGTCTCGACAAATGTTTCATTCTACAATCTATCATCTTATATCCTTTGTAAATAAGCCCACAGTAGGGTACAAATCAGTTGTAATAACCCTGCGTGACTCTCTTAAGGTTACTAACTAGTTGGTAGGTAGGTAGATACTAACTAGGTGGTAGGGTTCCTTGTCAAGGGAATGTACAAGGGCTGTAAGAGGTCTCAATCCATTGCATTAGCATTAACGTTTGAAGAAAACCTTAAAACTAAAGAGAACCTTTGTAAAAACTTTCAGTCAGGATTCCCACTGGCAGGTATCGAATTGTTCAGTTCCGAACCAACGTCTCGCGCGCTACGCATGAGCTACCCTTGCCGGTCACTTTTTTAATATGCCACATTGTATACTATCACTGTTTTGTATTATGGCAAGTAAGCACTTCAAATGTTAGGTTGTGATTGAAATGACCATCCTACTTACACAGATGCTATTATTAGACCCATGAATCAATAATCAATAGATATATAGTTTTTAAATGCCTATTTATATTATATTATGTGAAAGAACGCGTAAAATTGGATACGATAGAGAGTTTATACTATATGCAGAGTTAAAATACTCGTAAATGTTTACTTTACTATAATAATACAATGTCCCTCACTTAAAATAATAGGGTTATTATATTGTGAATCTACATTAAATTTAAGTTTGTTTATCGCAAAATGTTTTAAGATACTGTAACCTTCGTAACCGTCCAAATAAAGCACGTGTGACTCGAACTTGGAAGGCAGCTAATGTAGGCCTGATGTCTATCTCAATCACAATGCAAATAACACGTCTTCTTTCTTTCAAGCCGCCTCGCCACAAAACACTGACCAACAGTACTGTTAGTTAGCCATTAGTTGTCTGGTTTATTGGCGGTTGAGTAACACTTGTGCTGACGAGGCATTGTTGTATGATTTACCGCCTACCGATGATTACCCGAAATACATACCGGCGTTTGTTTAGGTTACTGCTTCAATACAAGCGAACTAACTAACCACCAATATTGTTTCTACGTTGTTAAGGATTATTGTTTCTTTTCACACTAAACGTGATCAAACCAAACCAGCCTAGACTCAAAAATATCCATTAATAACAGTGGTTAAACTGTTTGCGTTGTTGAGTACAAAGGACATCGACCGCGATGCATTGAATCTTCTTCTTGCATTATTGTTATTAAACCTGACACATGAATTATGATTACAGCGTTGCTGTATTTGGGTATGTGTAGCCTAGAAAGACACCTACTTAGCATACTGACCCGACCTGACCCGACATGCATAGGCAAAGCTAAATTATTATTTTGTGAAACGAGACTGAAATGTTGTGGCGAGGATGGAAGAGCTGAGATGCTAAACTTGAACGTGTTATTAATTTTCACTCTGCTGGGAATTGCTAACAATGTCTGTGATACGAGATAAAGCGAAGAGAGGACGACTGGCTGGCTGGTGGTGACGTACCGATCTAGGAGATAAACGCACGCGAAAAGAAAGTAAGAGAAAACGAATGCAAAGCGAGGGTTTGGAAGGTAATGCCGAATGACATTTTCAAATAATGACAACGCTAGTTTTTATGAAATGAAATTGCCAATTTGTTTTACTGCACACATGACTTTACAAATCTACATACTGTAGAGAGTAAAGGTTTTAGAAATCGTATAATCTTGTGCAAATCCAATTAACGTGCTATGGACTTACACCAAGTGCCCATTCCAATTATGTTAATCCCCTTCACCCTCTTTCTACAGTATACAAAAATACACATGGCCTGCATTCATTTTCTAATGTTCTCATCTGATAAATGTAGCAGGTAAATGTTTAATATTTTGATTTTATATTAGATATTATCTTTTAACTGTCGTTCGAGCCGCTTCACTAATGCCCCCACGTGTTCCCTCTTTCACTGGCAATGAAAACATGTAATCTCGTGGAAAGTACCCAGTAAAAAAGTCAATGCTTTGTCTTCGTAGTTACTAACAAAACTATTAAATGTTTACTTTATTTTAAAGAAACTACTTATAATTCATGTTTAATGCCTACAATAACATTCACGCCGTGACAAATAATGTATAACTTTGCTCATCTTCATATCCATACCAGATGACTAGGGTTGAATGAGATTATTATTATTACGCCGATACAGTTTACATTCTTCCCACGGGCGTTCGATGATTAAATGACTTTTGACAATTTCGTCTGTTCATAAAAAAACAATAAAAGTAGAATCCACGTTAATATCCCGTGTTTATGGGTACTCGATAACAGACACTTTTATTTTGGTAATTTAGTTTATCAGTAGTCACTTCTCACTTGCGAAATTAATGTGATACTCGGAATTTCAAGCAAATACTACACAAGTAGGCAGAGTAGCAATGACATTACAATTTTCTATATACACACGATAAAATACAACGTCGGCAATTTAAATAACTATCTTCATGCGAATAGTGTAAACGTGGTAGAATTTTATCTGACATTGATACTTTGCACTTTCAATCACAAAAAACTCTTAATTTTAAAACCAAAACGTTTCTGACAGAAAAAATGTGTAATTTTCTCACCGTTAAGTTAACAAATTAGTTTCTAGAGCAATTAATTTTATCACTGCTTAGTAAGCTGAATCACCATAAAATTCCGAGTACTATATTCCAATTTGACTTGAAATATGGCAAAGGTTATATATTTAATTCTAAATAAATCGGCACATATTTACGGTATCGACACTTTCGTTTGGTAAGCCTTGGCTTATTTTAAATTATTTAACACACATATATTTGATAAACACTAGATGCAACTGGTCGTGACTCACCGCTGTCAACCTATCGTGTTCACTAACTCCACAGGGCGCACTGTCCGGTGAGAAGTCTGTTCCGTGCGGGGTGGACTGTGTTCACTGCACCCGTGCGTTGAGCTCTCCAAGACGAGCGAGCGGCGAATGAAGGCGAACACCCGCGGAGACTCGCGAAGAAAGTAGGATCCGTTCCACTCGGACGTCTGCACTCACTCGCAGGCAATACAATACTAAACTCTCCAGGGACGGGGGTACCTCTTTAGGGCGCAGACAGAGTCACGTGACCACACATGGCTCGTTCTAAAAATAGATCCGTATGCAATGAATGCTGACTTTCGCTAGGCATTTCTGATTGGATGGATGGATTCATCAAAGAGTAATTTGGGATAATGTGTGGAAGTTTGCTAACGAGGGGGAAATTTACGTAGTTGAAAAGTGAGACTGAACATTGCGGGTAATCGGTTTTAGATAAGGAATGGAGAAGAGTTGTTTTCGGCTGTGGCTGGCGGAAGTCGCGCACATACTTTGCACGGCTAAAGCATGGAGCGAGAATGAAGAGGTCTATTTTCACACGTGTACTTGACCGGCAATCGGGAGACCAGGGTTCGATACTCCGCTGAGATGGATTTATAAATTTCTGGATTGATTTACATAAAAAATGTATAAAGTAAATGTGATTTAATGTAAACGGTAAACAATGTTTTTTAATTATTGTCGGTTCGGTTGCCGGTCATTAATCAACATTATGATGGTAATCTTACTATAGGACTGTCATTGAAAACCTAATTAGTGCGTAGAGTTTCTGGTAAATTATGGTTCCTTGCTTTATGATACATATTGTAAGTTATATGTTTTGTAATGTATATTATATTTGCCACTCGTTAAAGGCCGACAAGGGTAGCACATGCGGCTGTATGAGACTGATTCGGGTGGCTAATTTTCGACACCTGCAACACTTTTAATATATATATATATCAAATCAGTTTTAAGCATTCAACTTTTTTTTATAAGCAATTTTATTTCTTTGATTTAGTATGAAATACGACGAATGGACTTTTATTTAAGGTTTTGACCTTAGGGTACTACGATTTTATTTATTGATCCATATCGCAGAGTAACAGGCCCCTTAGTGCAAGTTTGGTGACTCTAGTCTTACACTTACGGAGGGAGATACAACAACAACACCGATGATGCCAAACCCAAAGCTTCTGTTTATTCCTCCTGCTGAATGATTGTCACAATCAGACATTCGCTGTAACTAGTTCTTCGTTGTATTACGACTTCTCCTTGCGATATAAATACGATTAAGGAAGAGAAGCGAGATGGTTTTATAGCATTATTATGCTCTTACATTCTGCTCGTACGACAAAAGATCTGAACTGAAATCACGAGGATGTGGATTTTATTACATGCGGCTTGTGGAGAAATCAAACCATGCACCTTGATTAATTTTATGATTTTGTTGCTATAAAATGTTTTAAAATACCACGTTTTTTATTCCGGACAATTTGACATAGATTATCCATTGCAAGACTATTAAATATATGCTCGCAAAAATATTGAAATTTGTATTTTTACTTTCTTGGTGCAGTTTCATACAATATTTCGCAAGGAATGCGTGAAACATCCTAGTTTCATTGTTCTGGAACTGTTTAGTGGCAGAGGGTAGCGGCCGTGATCTCGAGGCATGTTTTAATAACACGTTTACCTAAACGAAAGTCAATGTGTAGACAAGCGAGGTAAATCAATTATACTTAAGTTTCCGCGAGTTTGGCGCTTAGCATGCGTGGAACGGCGACTCAGCGGCGAGCACAAGAAAGCATCGGAACTAGTATTCAAATTACTTCTCCAGTTTATATTGTAAAGAGATGATAGAATTTCGTTAAAATTATAGGACATGTGAATTTTGTGAAGTAACAACCAATTTTGGATGCTTCATTCGTGTTCGTAAAGTTTGCGTTTATCTTCACTTTTCTTATGATTTGAAATACCTGCATGCAAATGCACGAGCCTCTGATTCGGAAAATCTCGGTGTCCTTACCCGCCAACAGCAATCCTGTATGAAAATTACCTATAGCTAGACAACATAAGGCCTCTCCGAAGCTAAGTGTCCCTGTACCCACTAGAAATATGTGTTTGTTTTTAATTCTTTAACTACGATGTGGAAATGGGAACATGATATGTATTGACTCCCGGGCTTTGGTCGATTAAATATATAAAATGAAAATAAGTCCCCCCGCCTTGTGCAGGTGTGTCACGGGAAGTTTGGTGTGTACATCTTCATATTATGTTACTAATTACCCACTCGATTAGCACTGTTGCCTAATATTTTGTGTCGTTTGTAACTGGACAAACCGTGTAACATGTACGCATTGCATGACTTGACGGATACGACTCCGTTTCCTAATGTCATTCGTCACCCAAAGTCATTTCTAATTACGTGTATTTCTTTTACTTTTTAATTAATTACATGCTGTAAACTTGACTTTCATCAATAAACTAGAAGCCAAATAAAGTCTAATTCATCTAAAACAATTATACTTAATTTAATTGCAAACATTTTTCTTGAAAGTAAATTGAAAATGTCGGGGTCTACTGAAAATTAATTACGATATGGTTTTAGCACTCGGACGCTTGGCTGGGTAAGGTTTAATTTACAGTTTGCTAAAATACAACGTTGAGCTAGTTGCTACTTTTTTGTGTAAATTATTCGTAGTAAATTGAAACTTTTATGATGAAAGTTGTAGAATGTTCACATCTTCACATTTCAACCTCTATTATTGAGCTCACAAGGTCCATAAAGCATATTAATTGTGTATTTATTATTAAATTAAGTTATCAGTTTGAGAGTAGGATCAACCTCACTTGATATAACGAACAATCAGTCAACCATAAATCATATTAATATAATATTATATTACTATCTATACGCATACACCTAACAGATATGTGTGAGTGGTCACCTAATGTGTCTCCCTAGTTGAAAATATTGTTGTTGTATCGTACTTTACCAATACATATACCTAATAAACTAGGGAAACGCCAAAGTCATTGTTAGACGAGGGAGCGAGCAATGTGATGAGTACCCAGGAACAACAAACACGTAACAACAAGTACCAAGCAAGTATCAAATACAAATTATTCTAGACACACAACATAAAAGTGTGCAAAGTGTGCGGCAAATACATTTTTACGCAATGTTTATAATATTGTGATTATTGTTTTGTGAGATGGAGATGAAGAAATAACAATGGCAATTATGTATTATACTAGCTTATCGATACAACTCGACGTAAGTTGTATGAACTCTGGTGATTCCACACACACACAACTTATTTAAAAGCTATATTTGGCCGTTGTGTGTTCAATGCTTATATTGTTATGCTATAACGCTGGCACAGCCCACTAAAACCTCATGCACCGCATGGGCTAACTAAAGACTATTATTTCCTCGTCCGCACACGTTCTGGTAAACATCTTCATCTGATCTCTCGTGTTCTGTTATTCAATCCCTCAGCCAGGTGTATAATCTGCCGATACAGATCGTGCCACATTGTTTCAGTTCTCACACGAATGTTGGGCTCAATGCTACAGCGCGCGGCGGTACAGGGAGAAAGTAAAGTATGTCCTATTGATTGGCTATTGGGATTATAGGTATTAACCCCAGCATTCAATTAGGACTGCGGAAATCTTTGAACATTCAGTCAGGACTGTCGGGATCTGGAATCGAACTGATAACCTACCGAGTACCGACCCTGTAGCCATCGTGTATGCGACGTATTTACTATTTTGGGGTTTCCAAAGAGACAATATCTCCTTCAACAATTGAAACATCAACAGCATTGAAGCCATCTGCGTCTACACCGCCTAATGCTTGCAATTATGTATCATATATTTTCCGTAATTCTGTTGATTAACATAGGTATTAACGTTTCTGGCCCCGTGTGCACACCGACACACACCAACATCGTCGCAGAGACAGTGCTTGTCTTTGGGCATTGTTAAAATTACGACTCTTTTTAATCTCCCCCACTGAATACAGTTCTTGCAACTGTAGGTACACTTAATGCGAATGTATTAATTTATTTGTTCTTATCGAAATATTATCCGATTTTGTACAAAAGATTGGCCCAATGTGAACTAATTTTTATTGTTTGGAGTGATTGACATAAAAAATAATATGAGTACTGATATTTTTACAGAATCGCAATGCAGTCGAGTTTACACGATACATGTTTTTACAGTTTCAATAAATGAAGTGTAAAATGTGCATGTGGGCTTCTTTTCTGCATTCTGCATGCTGACCTTGGCAAGTGTGGTTCCACCATGGGGTGTGGCACCTTGGTTCCTCTGCCAGCAAGTGAGTGAGAGTGTACAACTTAACAGAAGCTGGTGTTGAAAGTTTGGTTATGTTGGTCCGCTTGGTTCTCGGTCAGACGTGAGTGGAGAACCAAGTAATGTAGGGTGTTGTAGTGGAAGTAGGTGGGCGTGTAAATCACGTGCGACATTGACTTATTACCTGAAGACGTTTCATTTATTTAAACGTTACATCCAAGAAAATTGATGTTTTACGATTTATTTTCGAAACCATTCAGATATAAAGATTGAGTAACTCGTCTACAAAGCCTCATTCATTTAGCTACACATTATGTAAGATGCCAAACACCAAATAGCTGCTAATTCTAAAATAACACAAAGTTAGTTAATTCAAAATTTAATCTAAACATGCTTAGACCAACATTATTTTGTATTGAACACGATTTCGTTTTAACAATAGCAATAGACAAACATAATTTATAGAGGGCAATCACAATGAAATGCGTAGGAGATGGATGGAGTTGGGCTCAGGATTACTAGGTCACTGAGACCTGCTATTAATATTACAGAGATGACCCTCGGTCAGTCTCTAGGTCAACTCGTGGGCATGTTAATAAATTGTGAATAAACATATCTGGCAACATGTCGACTGTATCAGTGCAGAGTTCAATTCATCTTCGTCTGACTCCGCAACGATGAGCGGTGATCCTCTGAAATATCTACCATCTTATCTTACTCAACAACGGTGTGAAGTAATAGTCTAGCGCCTCGGAGTATGCATACATGCTAATTATCAAGATGATGCATTATTTTAAAACTTTCCGGAAGGAGGAAGGAGACAAGCCAAGCGTCATCACCTAAAATATATTAGTAGGCTCCTCGTAAGTTATTCACATGGAATAATGCATGTTATACCGATTCTCTTTTGAAATACAAGTGCAACATAATATTAGGATATTATTATTATATGGCCAATTGTATAATACCCTACTGGAAACCAGGAGCATCGGCACATGGTTGCAAGTAGAGGGGGGGACGGCACTTGCGCCCCCCCCCCATCCTGGAGTTTCAATTTCATCAGTGTTCGAATTGTTTTTGGTGGTGTACTAGTTTCCACTGTACAACAACTACATTATTTCGGTATTACATTCAGCTCTCTATTTTTTTAACGAACCGAACGAATTTTAAAAAGCTGATTTAAACAAATCACCGCCCCAAACCCCCCCCCCAAAAAAAAAAAAAAAAAAAAAACGCAATTAGTCCCTTTCTGTTAAAGTATTTCTCTCGGACAACCATCCCGCCACTCTTTTATTTCCATTCGAGCACTGCAGGAGGCTTAAAACCTCCTTTCCCCCCCCCCCCCCCTGCTGGAAACCGTGTTTCAAGTCAATATTTTAATTGCAAATTGAAAACCAAACACTTGTCAGTTTCTTTTCTATCCCGAAAAACTAACAAATTCTTCAACAAACCAGACCCGCAACGAACTAAAACGACCATGCACTTCCTATAGATGGTGCGGTAAGCAATTCATTCCGTCTCTTGGAAGCTATTCTGTTATCTGTATCCACGCCCAGGTTACATAGGAGATGATCTGAGCTTGCACCACGTCTGTTCTATTGCTGGCACACTTTACCACCGGACCATGGCCTTACTCGAGGCATTACCATGTAGAGGCGTGAGGCGCACACACCAAACACACCGCGGTGCTACACGTAGAGCGTTCGCTTTCTCGATCCCTCTTTCGCATCTAGAGCACAACAATAATACGCGAGTATTTTCATTAATAGGCAGCAATTAATATTAATCCGTTTACCTTTCTTTGTAATACATTTGCGAATCGATGCGCTCAATGAGGGTGACTAGTTAGGTGTGAGGTGTCAAGGTCAGGTACGGGTCGGTCAAGGTTTCGTTATCAAAGAAGTAAAAGTTTCTTCTCGCATGGCGAACACAAGATGAAAACGTTTAGATAACGTTTTGTTTACAACGGAAAGTGAGAGACAATGTTTTCGCTTGTTTGTGATGCTGTGGGGTTCCTGCACTGTACTTTATGAGAATGCTTATCAATGCTAAGTTCACACACCCTACGTGGTTAGGTAAAGGTTGGCACTTCGATGCTTGGCGACTTGGGTGTTTTGAGGCTTGAGAGTGAGATATGCACTTGCAGGTGACAATACTGGCCTGCTCTTTTGCAGCATGTTATGGTCAGTTCACATAAAGTCGTAGTCGTAGTCGTAGTCCTAGTCCTAGTCGTAAGAAGCAGATGAAACATATGAAACACATGTTATTGTTCACACACGGTCACAAGCTTTAGTTTTATGGTTTAGTCGTAGTCGTTGTCATAACAAAGCTGAAAATGTTCATCTTTCTTATAATCCTGTCAAATAAGATCGTATATTGACGCTTGGAGGAAAAAATTGCGATGTCGCTGAATTTTTGCAGAGACCTTCCTTATATAATACTAAACAACATACTAAAACTCCCCTACAATCGGACTGGAGCTTCGGCCGCCATATTGGAAAATGGCGGCCAAAAGGTGTTTGTTATCGAATATCTCCAAATTGGTTTGAGATAGACAAAATATCTCAATGGTAAAAATAATCCCCATTAAATTCCCTACAAAACAGATGTCTTCTATAGTTTTGGTAGGGGCAACGGTTACGTCACAAATTCGTGGTTTAAATGTTGCTCATTGGAGTACCAGCTTATTTACAAATTTTCACGTCCAGCATCAAACAATGCCCAGTAAATCCGTAAGAAATCGATTTAAATACAAAAGGACTTTTGTACGGGGTTCATGAAAGCTTCCATTAGTATTTTAAAAAATCAGGTCTGCGAAATAGAATTTTGCATTTACCCGGAATTTGGGTTTTTCCATTGTTGGAATTTCCTAAAAAATGCCCTTTTTGACTGTGCATTATTAAGCACTAAATAGCATTGGAGGAAAAATTCTTTCTACGCACATTGAAATGACTCAAATTATGATCCGATTACAACAAAGTTTAAATCCAATATGGCTGCTAATTCCTAATATCCACAACATCAAAGTGAATTATGTAACAAAAAGAGTGTTAAAATAGCACGAAAACAGTATTCATATTGTGAATACTATTAGGAATTAGCAGCCATATTGGATTTAAACTTTGGTTGTAATCGGATCATTATTTAAGTCATTTCAATGTGCGTAGAAAGAATTTTTCCTCCAATGCTATTTAGTGCTTAATAATGGACAGTAAAATATGGCATTTTTTTAGGAAATGCCAACAATGGAAAAACCCAAATTCCGGGTAAATGCAAAATCCGATTTCGCAGAACTGATTTTTTAAAATACTAATGGAAGCTTTCATGAACCCCGTACAAAAGTCCTTTTGTATTTAAATCGATTTCTTACGGATTTACCGGGCATTATTTGATGCTGGGCGTGAAAATTTGGAAATAAGCTGGTACTCCAATAAGCAACATATAAACCACGATTTTGTGACGTAACCGTTGCCCCTACCAAAATTATAGAAGACCCCTGTTTTGTAGGGAAATAAATGGGGAATATTTCTGCCATTGAGATATTTTGTCTATCTCAAACCAATTTGGAGATATTCGATAACAAACACT
Source organism: Sweltsa coloradensis (assembly GCA_024449915.1). NCBI lineage: Eukaryota > Metazoa > Arthropoda > Insecta > Plecoptera > Chloroperlidae > Sweltsa > Sweltsa coloradensis. The sequence goes on along the minus strand of JAMZAV010000893.1, from coordinate 57,519 downwards.
TTTTGGCCGCCATTTTCCAATATGGCGGCCGAAGCTCCAGTCCGATTGTAGGGGAGTTTTAGTATGTTGATAAGTATCATTTAAGGAAGGTCTCTGCAAAAATTCAGCGACATCGCAATTTTTTCCTCCAAAAATTCTTATTTGACAGGATTATTATGACTGAACAACAAATTCTTACGACTAGCGAATCAGAGATCGAAACATCACTTGCAACAAAGCAAACAACAAAACAACAAACCATGACGACTACTAAACCTTACGACTAGGACTAAACCATACGACTACGACTAAACCTTACGACTTTATATGAACTGGGCAGTGGGCAATGCCCAGTTCATATAAAGCCATAAAACTATAAATAAACTATAAAAAACCATAAAAGTAAAGCTTGTGACCGTGTGTGAACAATAACATGTGTTTCATATGTTTCATCTGCTTCTTACGACTAGGACTAGGACTACGACTACGACTACGACTTTATGTGAACTGACCATAACATGCTGCAAAAGAGCATGCCAGTATTGTCACCTGCAAGTGCATATCTCACTCTCAAGCCTCAAAACACCCAAGTCGCCAAGCATCGAAGTGCCAACCTTTACCTAACCACGTAGGGTGTGTGAACTTAGCATTTGTAAATTAAGGATATGTGACTTTGGCCGGTGCAAATAGTGACACTGACATGACTGCACCAAGTTGTTCCAGAAGCCATGTTAATTCTGGTGAGGGGGGCTTCTAGAAAGCGATCTTGTCGGGATCTCTATAGTTCACATTCCCGCTCATAATCTTTTCCCTCTTCTCTAAATGGCCATAGGCCTACTACTTAGCATCAATTATTTATTAAAACCTCCCGAATAAAAATCGCTTATGCCCATCCAACAGTTCTTTCAAATCTTAAGTCCTTCGTGCTAAAAACATACTCGGTTTACGAGTTTCTCTCCCAAATAAATTAAATGGTGATCATTAATATCAATTGTTATAATCATTTTTAAATGTCATTACTCATTATACATTAATTACTTCTCATCTTAATTTTAGCTGCAATACTGTGTATTTTAAACTTATACAATTTGTATTTTAATACTATGTAAATTCACCTCTTCTTAAGAAAGAGTCATACTTGCACAATACACCTGCCAAGGTAATTAATAACCTTTAGGCCTAGTCACCCGTGGGATCAAGTACGTTGCTTTGAAATTATTCACTTGTCGGTGGGGTTCGTGCCGACAGGGTTGGCTTGGTCTTCTTTGCTTGTTTTAGATTGGGGTAAACTTAAAATACAAATAATTTAGTTGTGTTTTTAAATTTTATGAAACTCTGGAAAATATGATAGCCTAAATAGTACTTTGATCAACAGGAAAGATAGGTTATTGCATTTTTGTTGACTGTCGGCGGGTAGTTTTTGTTATTGTATTGCACTGCCTCCTAGATGCTACTCATTGAAACCAGAGTCCACTAGATACCCAACAGCTGCTTACAGTGCTTACAGCAGCTCAGCATAAGTATCTAGTGGACCCTGATTGCAACGAGTAGCATCTATAGGAGGCAGTGTTGTATTGTTGTTGTTGTTGTTGTTGTTGTTGTTGTTGTTGTTGTTGTTGGTGGTTCTCCTGCTGTTGATCACTGATCGGTGGCAGGTTTTATCTCCTTTGTTTTTCTGTTCACTTCACATTTCTTCTCTTTCTAACCCTTTTTAGTTTGCTCCCTCATCTTCATCCTGCACCTTATTTATGCTTCGATCATCCATTGGCAGGAGTTTAGGCTTTAGCTTCGACTGAAATACTTTGAGTTTCTTTTCTCCCACTATCTCCCCAACCACTGATCTTGCCATGAAGGAGTATTTGCCCACATCTGTCTTATATGTTTCCCTCTTATACTTCCACCCATGATCCCCTCTAGCCAGATAGAAATATGCTTCAGTACATATTTGCTGCTTTGAATTCAGAAAAAGTGACGAAACCCTGATTATGTAATAGTGAATAAAGTTTGATGTAATTTAAATTAAATTAAAAATCACTTCCCATAGCTGTAATCAAAATAATTGTGATTCAGCATTAAAACTAAATTTCTCAACAAGATCTCGGAAACATTAAAACTATCCATTCGAGTAGTTACTGTTGAGACATGTCTAGATGACAACGGCGCCATGCAGCCAGGCAGGAGAAAGCACCGCCTTGTTGATACTCGTCCTTGTGCGGTTTACTGCTCACTGATTCCATCGCTCTGGCGGTGATCGATCAGAGTCGATGACAGGAAGTCATCGATCAGTTCACCGTTTAGCACGAGGAGAGTATTTCAGATCCGTGATTTCACAATCAAGTAGATACAAACACGTTTTGTTTTCAACATAACAGACAGGTGTCATCTTCAGATGATTAACTGTGGAATGGCGGCATGTGGATAGTTGGCAAGAAATGCCAACTTGCTCTTATGGTAGGATTCATTCTCAGTCAGGATTTCCGGTGGGTGACTGGTATCATAATATAAGGCAATAGATCACAATACACATATTTTGGACCCATAGCTTAACGCATGTGACACATATCTAGTTCAGGTCCATAAAAACAGTATTCAATACCTCCGTTATGTATACAATACAAAAATAGTTTATGATATTTGTTTAAATATAATGTTAATTACTGCAAAACATGTACATGTAAATTAATTTTAAATTTTATTCAGTTTCTGATAGGTAACCTTGGTGAAAATGTCAGAACTTTGTTTTATCGTCGAACACCAAACCTACATTAAATGTGTAAATTTGAATGCCATTCTGACATTAAGCTCAATTATTTGGAAAGTTTAAAGAATAGAGATGTTTAAATGTAGACTTCATGTAGGCGTAACGCATGGATTCCATAGAAAATTACAAAATTAATGATAATTGGTGATTATGCTTTAAATTGTGCTAATGTTTGATTGTTGTTTTGAAAGAAATCGTTTAACTGTGGTGTGTGTGGGTTACAACAATTTAGGGTATTTAACCGCTAAACTCAAAAAATATATTTCATTCAGGCTAACTAGTAATAAATTTAGCAATTAACAGAAAAATTATTGGGGCCACCATGACCTCCCAAAAAATTGTCAAACATGACATTTTTCGAGCTAGGTCCCATCGGCAAAAATCTCCCATAAGAAATAACATGGGGACGATCTTTATGCTCCGTGACCTTGGAGGATTTTGATCCAAAAAAATATTGGCCATTATTGACGTACTCGACAGCCTTTTCTGTAAATTCTCTATTTTTGTTTTGTAATTTGGGCAAGTAGTTCGGTCAAAATATGCTGATTACCAAGACGGGGTGTGATTTTGGAATGCATATTTTTGCGTGTTTGAGGGTATATTTGGGCACAGTTTCAAGACACGATGTTATAAAGGGGCATTTTAGATTGGTACTATGCTCTAGTATCTATGTGGACCAAAAGAGAAGCAGGTTAAATCCGATTTAGGAAATTTTCTAAAACACCAATTTTCGCCAATTTCTGGATCAAAAAAAATTTAAAAAATCGTGTTTAATCACAGTTACAAGATATAATTTTTTAAACGGTCATTTAAGTGTAGTATTGTGCTATAGATCACGTGGTAAAAAATAATTTTTGGGGTTTTTAGCCCCTTTAAACATTTGTGTGTGCTTTAGGTGGAACATCATTCTGTTTATAATAATCGTACTAAAATAAGTGAAGAGACTAAAATCGTGTTTTCACAGAAAAGTTTCAATTTATATTTGTTCCTAAAAGATATTCTCGGAATGCTAGTTCAGTCTCAGTTAACAAATTAATAATATATAATTATACTTTTAACAGTGCACCTGGCCACTTGGGATAAATTAAATGGTCCCGAATATTACGAAAGCGATTAATTGGAATGTGATTAGAACCAGTCAGCAAGTCAGTCAAGCCGATGAATTATATAACAGTCTATACTCTATAATGTCGCTGAGTCGCACTCATGATAGGCGTGCCAAATTTAGCTTTCCAGCTGATTACTTGTTGTCTGTTTAAGAAAATACTGGATACACAATCACATTTTATTTGCTGAGTTGGATATAATTGATACGATACGATAAATATCTTTTCATGATGGTGAAAACTTAATTTTAACATTCTTCGGTATATTTTTTTCTTTCCATCAAGTATTTTGATTTATTTTATAAGTTTATTATTGTAAAACAAACCACATTAATTGGATGAGCGTAGCGAGCGAAGCGAAGATTACATTCTACTACACTGGAGAAAAAAATCCGGGATGTTTTTTTCTTTCTTTCTTTCTTCCTTCCTTTCTTTCTTTCTTTCTTTCTTTCTTTGTTTTGTATTTTTGTGTCTGTTAATACGATTCCGGCTAAACCAATACTCCAATTACAATAAAATTTTATGGAGGCCTTCAAAATCTCTGAACTTAGAACTGCCACGTTTTTTAGCGCAATCGGAAAATTATTTCTCATGAAAATCGCAATTTCACGATTTTCTTTCGATTAAAAAAAAATGTCTTCGACTTATAACACAATCATGCTTTGTCCTATTGTTATGATTTTTTCACAGAACCTTAATGTTATGGATTGATATATTCGTGTGAAATTTGAGCGTAATCAGAAAAATATTTTTCATGAAAATCGCAATTTTACGATTTTTTCGATTTTAAAAATTTCTTCGGTTTATAACACATACATGCTTTATCCGATTGTAATGATTTTTTCTCGAACCTAATTTCATGAATTTATATATTTGTGTGAAATTTGAACGCAATCGAAAAGTTATTTCTCGTGATAATCGCAATTTTACGATTGTTTTCGATTTTTTAAATTTCTTCGACTTATAACACCTACATGCTTCATCCGATTGCAATGATTTTTTTTACAGAACCTTAATTTTATGAATTAATACATTCGTGTGAAATTTGAGCGTAATTAAAAAATTATTTCTCATGGAAATCTCTATTTTACGCTTTTTTTCGTTTTTAAAAACTTACGCTCATCCAACAACGCGCCCGAAAAAGCGTTTGCGAAGCTTCCTAGTAAAATATATTATTAAAAACTATACAAGAGCTGAGGTGCAGCCGCAATATTGTGTTATTCTTTGCTAAGACATTGTCTCATTGTTTTTATCAACATCTATCTATAGTTGTGATTTGTCAAAACACGTATTTTATACATTTTCAAAAAGTGTGTTTTAATTTTGATTGACTTAAAAAAGTAATATTAGATCTAAGCTACAGTTACACTCATTTATACCATTGAGCTGCTGCAAGAGTTAGGATGAATAGTTGACAGCGTTGTTGCATATTATTGAGAAAGTAATCAATATTCGTTTTGTATTTTTTAACTTTAAAACTGTTTGAATGATCATGGAATGATCTCGGGAAATCTTAATCTGCAACACTGAGTATTATTGTTGTACATTTTCATATTATTGTTTAGTTTTTTAGTAATATTCTTTGCTAAAACCGCAGAAGCTTCAAATATATTCATTGAAATTGAAGATCGTTAAGAGCGTTCACCACCTGCGTTTTAGGCAATTTTCTGTTTGCTCGGCTGAATGACATCACAGTTGTTATAAATTTTGAAAATATCTCAAGAAAGTGGAAATAAAGGTTTCTTTAGTAACACATTCCTAAAATTTGTTTTGAGACAAATTGACTATAGTCGTGAATTTTTTCTGGCTAATCAAGTCAAAATTTTGAAAATCTATGACTGTAAGAACGTCCATGTATGCTTTATTGACAAGTTTGCAAAATTGTATATACGTAGGATGCTTTTTGGCCGAGCAAACCGCTATTTACTAACTGTCAAAAGGGTGGTGAACCCTCTTAAGAGTTTCAGAATGTAAGTGAAATTTTCTGGATTTGGCAATCAAACGAAATTTAAATTAACGTACATATTAACTTTGTAAAAAAAGTTGGCCCAACGCTCGTGTAGAGTCATTGTGATGGCACTTCCTCAAAGACAGCCAAACTTTCTTCCTAGAAAGTGACAAGGGCGAAAACTCCAACACGCACTGATGTAAATGTGTGAATTCCTTGGCCCCTGATATCACAACGAACACTTACTCTTGGGAAGATCCGATATTGTAACACCTCGCGTACTAGACACTCTGCAGACTGACGTAGCATCTCGGAGGGAAATACTACTTCCGCCACCTGCAGTTCTGACGGAGAGTTACTTCCGGGGTCTTCTTCAGTCGTGATCATATTACCCTGTCACCCTATATTAACCTAGTAAGCAGCCTGAAGAGGGTCATTTCATTTCATTTCATTCTTTATTCACAGATTCGTATACATAGTAAAAATATCGTCGCACTCGTACCGGGTAAAACCGGGTAAAACAGTGTGTACCCTACAGAGAGACCCACCCTCCACTTACCACTTACCGCCCCTTGTACACCCTCGATCAGAAGTAAATCAAGGGCTGGGTATAGTAGATACAACTACACCCCTTCATTTACATAATATGGTCGATGATGTACATTCATGATTATTCTCAAACACTGCATGTATATCGTCTTTCTGTTGTGGGGAATGGTCGTGGGGCTCGAAACCTCTCCCCTGGTATTCTTTAGTGCCAGGTGCGAAGCACCTGTAACTAAAAATCAGATGTGTGCCAGAGTTGGGCGATGGACAGCGTCCTTGCGCTGCATGGTGATTGGTGACAGGAACCGTTGATTTCGGTTAAATACCGCCGGAGCTCGGGAATGGCAACAAACCTCTAGGTTTTACATTGGATGTAATAATTAGCCGCAGAAAAAGTCCCACAAGAGACATCCAAGCAGTTTTTTTTTTAAATCATCACGGAGGTCTTACTCTTGGGTCCACTACACCCACTCGACGACGCGCGGCGATGAGACGTTGTCGAGCCCGCAGAAGCCGTGCCTGACGACGTGGAGGCAAGAAACGCGGTCCAAGAGCTGCAATGGGGCGCGGGAATACGTCGCTTCTCCTCGGAATTGCATGTATACACTACGTAGCAAAACCCAATAAATTATCTTATTTATAAAGAGGACAAAAGACTCAAAATTACAAATTTAATTACAAGACCCCATTCCGCAAGTTATTAATTAACTTAATACAGTGATCAAGATATCACAAAATAAACTTCCATGTAATATTATTAGGTTGGGAAGGAGGGGTAACTTTTGTTTAAAATTTAATGAAGCTAGTACTATTAATGTTGGGCTGGGGCTTCAATGGGTTTAATATCTAGACGTATCAATCAATGGGTTCTCCAGGTAATTGGTAAAGTGCGACTCTCGGTCACACTTCCCTAAACGATCTCTCTAACATTGTGGACTCATCAAGGGAAAGCTGATTGGAATCATCGTATCTCGGATGAGATGTGGCACAGTAGGCCGGCTGTATGGGCAGCCAGCTTTGCGACACCTGCATCATGTAACAACAGCAGGCTCAGCTCGTTTTAAGCTCTGTCACTTAATTGCAATGCTTTCGTTTGTTCGGCAGGTCGCCCACTAAAACACATGTTCGACTGCAGTCGGAACGAAAGTGCGGCTTGCAGGTTCAAAGAAAATGAAACGTTTAGATTGGTGTTGATAAAATACAAGAATACGTCAATTTTCTGAAGAAAGAGGACGTTTCTGTAGGTTATAATTTGTTCGCCTATATTATTATCATTGAGTTATGTATAAAACCTATATTTTTCTCCGGAATAAAGAGAGATATTGCGTTTTGCGCAATAGCACAAACTCGAGGACCTAAGAAATTTTTATTGGCATTGCATAATTAATTACAATGAGTTTTGAAGAAATATTTATGAATAATGATTTCACATACACCATACATTGTTTGACTATGATTATAAAGGTTAATTTTGTTGTTGTAAATAATTATTTAGTAGTTATAGTAGTTAAATTAATCAAACATTAGACTACTATAATTTTTTTACTGATTATCTCTCATCACTCCTCTCTATTAGCCTCGTTCTATGTTTGTAAGTTGTAAGACTTCAAACACAATAATTCGTGATAGACTAACTAAAATTGTTCATTTAATTAGTTTTATTTATAAGTGCACTTAATTAGTAGCCTACTTAGATATACTGGCAGTATAATAAAACAATTATTCAATTTCTTTGTAGACTGTTCGTGATGGAACTCTCGGTATACTTGTTATTGAAAGAAAGGTTCTTGATGACCCGACGACTGGGCTAAATGTTCTGACAAATGTTAACATTTGTATGCATATTGCAGTTGCAGGCAGTTAATTCTACAATTTACTAGGTTAAATCAAAGAAACGAACATCTGCCGAGTTTCTCGACAAATTATCGTTAATTATTAATGCATGAGTTCGTGAGTGAAGTGCATGCTCATGATAGCTAATCGCACATCTCAAGCTTTCTAACATTACTCACATTAATACAAGATCGATCAGACATTACTAGTCTCTCCTGTTCTCCGTGGTTATTGATTGGCGATTAATTAAACACAGAGGATCTAGGGAAAACGAGTGTTACATGTGAAAATGCAGCCTACTTTCGTTGAAACGCGTTGTTTATGTGCAAAACACATCGGATTGTAAGAGAAGACATTATTTTTTTTACTTTTTACGACAAATTTCCTACATGGCGACTACATTTTTTTGAGACAACCAAAAATATATTTCAAAAAATTAAATCAGTGTTCTACAAATAATAATTAGTAGGTGTCTCCATCCATAATTTCTCGACACATTGGGTGTGTGCCAGGTTCCTGCTATCTCGAGTCGCCTGTGCCTGGATCCGTCTAGCATGGGCCTTTCCCGGTTGTGTGGATACGTGCACACTTTTCCACAAGTTAGGTACACAATCACATTTCATCACTTATAGCTACAGGTACGTGTATATAGCATTTTCAAGTGCCATTTTATAGCGTTTTGTAGCATCTATGTTTTGGCCACTTTAAAAAACTTGTGTATACTGGGAAAACGCCAAATACGTTGTAAGACGAGTGAGTGAGCCATGTGTCGAGTACCCGGTATCATTCCCTTTTCTTCCCCTTTACCTAAGACTGGATTGAGACAACGTTGGTCTTTCCTCCCTAGCCTATCATAGGCTAGAGTGGCGCCTTAGGCCTTGACGCGCTCTTATACCAACTAAACTCAAAATTCTATCTCCATTCTCCAGCAACGACTTTGGCGTTTTCCTAGTAAAGTAAGTATATAAAATTAATTAGGTCTGGTGAGTGGTGGCCACCAGGCAGAAGGGCCAATTTGTAGCCTTAAGATATTGTTATAAATGTTATAAAGGAGAAAATATAAGAACTAAAACCTGCCACCGATCAGATGATCAACAGCAGGAGGGGAGGACCCTACAACAAGAACAACAACCTTCGTTTCACTGTTTGTAGCTGTTTCTATCAGCATAAATGTTTCGGCTCCCTACCCCTACATCCCCAGTCTAGAGTGTTGCATTATTACTTAACGGTTGACGCGCCCTTAAACCAAATAAACCAAACCTCACTGTGACGTTTCGTACTTGTTTGTGTTCCCGCGCTCACAAGTCGCAACCACAGCACAACAGGCGGTGATCAGCACAACATCAACAAGGCGGTGTTTAGTAAGGTTATGGCGGCCATCCACAAACAAGCCTCTGTCTGTGTCTCTGTCAAGAAATTATGGTAAACCTGTAGTAGAGCGGACGTGGGTATGGCTAATACTCACCTACAAAACCTTTAACGTCGCTATTTTAATTATAAAAGACTTTCAACGAAAAAGTACTTTCGCTAAAATAGCGACGTTAAAGGTTTAGCAGGTACTTTAGATTGAAAACAGCAACGTTAAAGGTTTTGTAGGTGGAGTATTAGCCGCTATAATACCCACGTCCGCTCTGCTACAGGTTTACCGAAAATACTGTCTATCTTAATTGTGTAGTTTCCTTTTGTCAATCTGTACGTTTTGCATTCACGTTATCTTGATTTTGGAATTCTGTATGCCTAGCTTTTTAAGCAGTACCTAACCTTGCTCCTAGTCTAGGCCTTGGTAGGGCCTAACCTAGGCATGGCCGCATGGGTAGGTAGGGCCTACCTAGGCAATAATCTTTGCTGTTGAAGCGCCATAAAACTACTAATACTAATAGTACTCTTTCGGTTGGTATGGACAGTTTTGTTTATGTGTACCTACAAAACCTTTAACGTCGCTATTTTAAATCTAAAGTAGGGCTAGGGGCCTAGCCCTACCTACAAAACCTTTAACGTCGCTATTTTAAATCTAAAGTACCTACTGATCAAAAACTGTCCATACCAACCGAAAGAGTTCCTTAGGACCTGGGTAAGTTTTCAAATCCTGGGCTTTTTTATTTGAGACAATTTTGATAGTCGTACGCTGTATGGCCTAGGCTTGGCGGTACTTCTATACCTGGGGGGGTCCAACTTTTACAAGCTATACGCCCGCCATCCTGGCGGACGTATAGACGTGGAACAGAAAGGATTTCGGGTGCGCTCTTATCGATTGTATCCTAGAACTAGCGCGGCGCACTGTAGCCAGCAAAAAGTTCGGCTAACCTAGCGAAAATAGTTGTTAATAATAAGTTGGACCCCCCCAGGTATAGAAGTGCCGGCTTGGCCTAGGGCTAGGCCAATGTCGGTCCTATAGGGAGGTTTCTCAGACCATGGACTTAAGGTACTTTTTCGGTTGGTGTTGGCCAACATTTTAACACTGTTTTTTTTTTCAATTAAAAATGACAAAAAACCACTGTAAATATGAAACAAATATAAAAATAGTAATTATGAACAATTTATTGATATTACTGATTGAAAATGTACAATATAGCCCTAGTGACTGTGTTAGCTGAATTAGTAATTTACACAGGTTACATTTAAGATACCTACGCCTAGGCCTATGCACGCACATTAGGATGATGGCCATATTGGATGAAACTTTGTGTTTATAGAACAACATGAAATGAAACTTGCGAGTGCTTTTTGTTGTTATATACAACTGCAATTAGAAAATATAAATAAAATCGTTTACAACTTGGTTTTCCGTCCAAAAAAAAAAAAACGGTGTTAAAAAGTTGGCCAACACCAACCGAAAGAGTGCCGGAATGGCGTTTTCCATTGGCCGCACTCAGGTCGCACTAGTGCGCCCTAATGCGCACTGGATTGCAACTTGTTTTTTCATTTGTTCAGTTTTGTAATGTTATTCAAGTAGAGGTTGACAACAATGACATCTCTGCACTCGCCGAATGCATGCCAATGGAAAACGCCATTAGAATAGTAACTGGTGCCTTGTAAATCCGTGCTCAGATGATGTATTTCTGCGCCAGAAGTCTTCTTCTTCTTATTCTCAAATGCCCACATTTGGCCTATGATGCCATCATGCTTGATAGAGTCAACCAGTAGAGACGAGACTCCCTTTCCTCCCTCTTTATGCCGTTGGGCATTGCTTCACGCTCATTTGCCAGACTGGCACAAGTATATAGCCAGAAGTATATAGCCAGAAGCCAGAAGTGCTCGCTTGATTGAGGTTATGTTGTTTTGTTTTCATTCCTGTATTGAAGGGCATACAATATGACAATGTCGGTTCTTTTGCGGACCTAGTGTTAACACTTAAAAAGCCAGTTTCTACACTTGAGCCCGTTTGGTCTCTTCAGTGTTAAAACTCACTCTCATAACTCTTTGTGTGTTAACAGTAAAGGCCGATGCGCAATTGTCCGGTAACGATAACGTTACCGTTAACGAAAACGGGAAGAAAGTTGAATCGCACGTTAACTTACGACACGATGCACAATAAAGCTTCCCGTTGCCGGTCGTTCTCGTATCCCGGCAGCAACAATGGGAACATCACCAAGTTTGAACTTTCCGTAACGTTCCCGTTCCGTACGTTACCGGAACCAATTGGAATCAAGATGTGCACGTCCTAAAACTATTTTATCAGCTGATTGGTGGTTTATACGCGAGTAATTGCGAAATAAATTTTATACAAATATGAGGAATAACCAGGGGCGGCTCGTGAGTTATTATTGTGGGGGTGCACATATTTTTGAAGTCTTATTCTGCGGGAACAAAGGGGTCTGGGGCGCAGCCCCAGCCGCCTAGGCGAAAATTTTTTCAGATACTAATGGTCTGAAGTACCCAGAAAACGACTCTAAGAGTATATTTTTTGAATTTATTGGTCAGGAAAAACTCCCCTATGTGTAACTGTTACCTTATGGAAAACCATCCAAAAATTAATTATTATATGGTTGATTAAAATATTACATACCCGAATAATGTCCCTTCATCTCCTCCGACACGCGCCTCAAACATCACATCGTATATTTATTTTAAAATGAAGTCCATTCTTCGATTTTTTAGTTTCGAAAAACGGTCAATTACTAGTTCATTGAAATCGCCCATTTCGAGAACCAAGTCCAATTTAAACACTGTTTGCTCACTTCACCCAAACTAACCTTGCACTTCACCAACCCTGTCGCGAACAACTTTCACTAGCTACTGAGCGGGTTGTGGGGGTGAATGAATGCTGCGCCTGCGAGGGTATTGAATGAAATAAACTGGTTTTGACCCAGTCGCTTGCGCGATCGGGCAAGCTTTTTCAGACGTGATTTCTAAAGATGGCCCGGGGCTCGTTCTGCCATGCCGACCGTAGAAAACGATGACAAAAATGAACTCACATTCGGAGAGCACCCTCCGGTGGCAGCACTTGAAGAATCACTCCTGCCGAATATGCCTTGCTTTGGGCCGGCCAAAATATCCATGCAAACAATCCAACGATTTATTGGGAATATTACGAGATTTGCTTCGAACCTTAAATTTGGAATTTAGTTCGCGCAGATATTTGGGGGTGCGCGTGCACCTGTGCACCTATACACAAGCCGCCCCTGGGAAAAACAAAATATAATTAACACACTTATTATTTGATTTGTTCCCCTCGGTTTGCTTCACTGGCTATTGTACATCGAAAGCCCTTAACGTTAGCGTTCCCGGGCAATTGTGCATCGGCCTTAACACTAGGGACGCAAACGAACAGGCCTATTGGTAAAGACAGCAAAGACATATTATCATAAATAGGCCTACCTACTTAAAAGGACACATAATTTAAAAATTGTTTATAGGTCTAGGCACTAATAATAAATTGAAATTGAATTAAATTGATATCGCTAGAAAAATTCAATGAACACGGTTCAGTTCACCAGTGCGTGATGAACACGTCATAAAAGAAGAGAAATTCCTCTTAAATTCTCTTGATAGTCGAGCAAATCCATCAGGATGACTTGTACCATTTTATCCATTTGCTTATTGTAGCCTCCCCCCCCCTACTTGTTTTAGACCTGAACAAGTGATTAATTAGGCTACCAGCTATGGACAGCCAGTATGTTGATGAGGGCAATAATGTGAAGTGCCCCGTACCACCGCCTACCATATATGATCCTCTGCAGCAAGGCCCAGCTTGGTTTATCACTCACCCGTGGGAAAATGCATCGCTTACCACAAGGCAGCCTACATCCGTCAACTTACCCTCAGAGATTTCTTGTCAGTTGCCTTTGTACAATTCAGATTCTTACACAACCAGGCCACTCCTTCCAATTAAACAAGAGCTCAGTGATCCTCTTCACAAAGTGCCTACCAAAGATTTTGTCAATATTTCTGTTCGCGATCCTGAAACGGATGAATCGTTTTGTCCGGAGAACTTCCATTTTGACAGACACCACTGAAACAAGAGCAAAAATGTTTCAAACTAGAATTGTATCCATGCAAGATTGAACCAGCTTGTGAAAGTGATGTTTCTAATCTTCAAAACATGCCCAGTGCAATTGCAGAACAGAAAATTCCCATAGCAGTGTGTCCCACTGGTTTTGTGATATCGGACATTGCGTGCGAACAGAATAGGCCTACACATGTCATTGATATTTCCCCTGCATACAGATTGGAAAACAGGTTTCCTGCATTGTCCCAACATGATCTGGACATTTCTCTCAATTACACTACTGTGCCGACCCTTCCGATTAAACAAGAGCCTAACGATCCACATCACAAAGTGCCTACTAAAGATTTCAATTTCATCAATGTTTCTGTTAATGATCCAGAAACAGACGAATCATTTTGTCCAGAGAACTTCCAAATTGAGACAGACCCACTGAAGCAAGAGCAAAAATGTTTCAAACTAGAATCATATCCATGCAAGATTGAAACAGCTTGTGAGAGTGACGTTTGCAATCTTCAAACCACACCCAGTGCTGCTACCTAGATCTGCCTTCCAGTAGTGAAATGATAGCTCTGACTCACACTAGCCTTGAGGAATCAGCCTTACAGCAACAAGAAAGTAGGCCTACACATTTCACAGCCAACTCTCATAGTCATGTGTGCAGGCTGGAAATGATTCCTGTGTCGTTACAACCTGATCTGGATATTCCTGTACATCTTTCGGAAGTGGCTCCTAACACTTCTTGTTGTGAACTCCAGTCTTCTGGTCAAACTATACAAAGTTCCACTGTGAAATCATCTTTACTTCCTATTGTAACATCCTTGTCCTATCCACAAAGTCAACGTACATTATCTCAAGTTGTCCTACAGCCTGAACTGTCTAACCAGTTGATGCGACCATGTTATGTTTGTCTTGAAAGATTAGACGTTGTGCCACATCAATGGGAGTTGAGCGTTGTCTCGACCGTGACTTCGAGACCAGATGATCCCAAGCCATGGGCACATGATACTTTCTTTAGCGGCAGAGCATCACCGACCTCAAGACCGAACAACACAAAACACTAAACAGCAATCAACCACTGACAACTTTCTTCGTCATTCAAAAAGGACCAAGAAACATAAGCCTGTCAAACAACCATCTCCAAGATTACCTTATAGGGTTGCAGGGAATAAACAATCCCACAGTTTGATTGCCCAGATGAAAGGTAGTAATATAGTCTACATCATGCTAGGGCCTAGATTATTATTTTTCAATATTTTTGACACTGTTAATCATCTTTTCTTCATGTAGGCTACCACTGTAGCCTAAGCTTCCTAACTAGGAAAACGCTCAGTTGGACGCGTTGTTGAGCGAGCACCGGTACGTGCAACATGACCCGAGTACGACATTCCCATAAGGCCCACCACACAGTGTAGGCCTAACTGGATATTGACATTGTACACTTTATACTATTCCAACATCTTTGCATTGTTCTAATTCACGTCATGCCTTCTAAAGTGTATCTTTGTATCTTCACTGCCTCCTTCATTTTTAACATCATTTTTCGAATATGATTACCAATAAGTCTTTAAGGTCTTGACTGTTTTAGCTGAAAATTTGGAAAATAGGAGAGAATGTTGTACTTATTGACCCTGCAAAATTTCATAACGATCGGTACATTTTTTTTTTTTATTATTATTATTTTTTTATAACCAACGATCGGATTTTGTTCAAAAACTATACAGCAACCCGCCTAGGTGGTATGTACATGTGTGCAAAATTTCAGGTCGATCAGAGAAACAGTGCGACCTGTATCGAAGCAGTCACAGAAAAAAAAAAAAAAAAAAAAAACAGACATTCGAGCCATAAGAGTCAAGTGGAGACGCTCGCTTCGCTCGCTCAATCATGTTTAGGCATAGCCAGGGGTGTACAAATCTACTTAAAAGTTGGGGGCTTGGAAAAATAAGTAGGGGCCATCAGTATCGCGGTAGGCCTACCCAAGAAGGGTTACGAGGAAGGTTAGGCGGTGGCGGTGGGAGGAGAATGATAAGGGGAATGTAGAGAGGGTAGGTATATGACAGTGTCACTGCAATGTTAGGAGAGGGTGGGAGTCATTAGAGGGAAGAAGAAGGGAGGTTAGGTTGTGCAATGTGTACAGGGCGGCTAGGGGAAGTAGGGGGTGGGGGGGACATCCACATTAGGCTGCAGGAGGGGCTTTACAGGCGTAGGGGTAGTGTTGGCAAATTGAAAATTTTCAGTGAAATGAAAATTTTGATTTTTTTTTTTTTTTTTTAAATTTTTTGGAAAGGACTGTTAAGGAGTGGAATGACTTGTCTGTGGATGTTATAGCTAGTGGGTCTTTGAGTAAATTTAGATCGTTTTTAGGGGAGGACAGAAATTAGGTCTGATGGAGGGAGTGGTTGCCACCTGGCGGAAGGGACCATTTGTAACCGTTAAGAAATGTTATTTTTATGATACATTATGTGAGATATTGTTTTGCAATGACTTTGGATTGGATATGTTGGCCTACCTACCTAGCTAAACAAGTAGCCTAGTGTCAGTGTTGGGGAAGGAACTTTTAAAAAGAACGCGTTCTTTTTTTGTGAACTTTTCAGTGAACTAACTCTTTTTTTAAATGAAGGAACTTGAACTTTTAAACGTTCTTTCCTAGAACAAACTTTACAGTTTTAGAAAGTTCATTTGAAAGTTCTTTCTGTGCCGAGCAGCCGACGACTCACTGCCGTCAACGCTTAAAAACAATAACAAATCGTTGTACCATCGTAGGCCTACGTTGACGAACGTTCAGCGGATTTTGACAAGGTCACGCACGATTCACGAAGTTAAAACGATGCACGCCAACTAATTAGGAAAAAAATCTTGGAAGCCTAAAATGCTAAGTATCTGCCATAATTTTACAAGCTGGTCGACGAGAATGTAGTAGGCCTACAAATCATCAACACGATCAAAGACAGCTCAACACTTTCGTCCAACTCAAACTCGCGAGTAGTTTGGTACTCGAACACCCCTAATGTTTTTCCTCTTGTTTTTCTTCATTTTACGCCAGCCTTTAATAAAATAGTGATTTTTTTCCAAAAGAACTTTCAAAAGAACTTAGTTCATATTTTAGACGAACTTAAACTTTAAAAAAATTCATTATTTGATCTGTGAACTGAACTTTTAAAAAGTTGATTTAAAAAAAGAACTGACCCAACACTGCCTAGTGTAGGCCTTCATATTCTTCTTTTTATTTACAAGCAGGGTAGTGAGTATAGGCCTAGGTGAGACTGAGAGGGTATTGCATATTGGCACACACCTGTGTTCCATTGCTAATTAAGCACTGGTTGTTGTAGGTATTGCACAATTGGAGCAGTCTAGCTTCTCGGCGGCAATCAACTTTGCCCACAAATTACCTTCACTGAAACAAGAACAACAGGATGACGTGACGGAAGATCAGCCTAACGAGGGTTTTGTGGAAGCGGCCGTGGACCAAGGTCAACCACCCTTGTATAATTCTGATTCCACAAGTGTGTATGCTATTATGATATAATCGTTTCAATCTATTGGATGTGTCACTTAATGGATCTTCTCTTTTGTATGTGTAGTACCGGTAGTGATGCAAAATTTCCACTTTATTTTTTGCCATAAAAACGGAAACTTTGAGAAAAATTGATTATTTTGCTTAAAATATTACACAACATGTCTGAAACCGTTTTCTTTATACATTTTATCGTTAATACTTGGGCCTATTACTAGAGTTACTGGTCTAACATTATTTTATTATTTGTAGGTAGGCCTATGTAAACAGTTGAATAACTGACATAAGACTCAAGAATGAAGTCTGAATCAGTTTTTTCTTGTTATTACGTTCAAGTTTGTCGTTCCTACATTACTAGTCGAGTCGTGTTATTATTATTGTTGTTTATCCTTGTTATTATTACATTTTTTAACAACAAGAAACAAACAAGTCAAACATAATTTTATTATTTGCATAATATCGTAGGCTTACTACTACTAGGTACTATGTAAACAGTTGAATAACTGGCGCATAAGACTCAAGAATAAAGTCTGAATCTGATAGCTTATCTTTATTATTATTATTCGTCAACGTTTCCTACATACTAGTCAGGTTATTAAAGCCTGACATTGTTCTATTAATTTTATTACTGTGTAATGTGTGTGATAACTTTTGTACATTACAGGCCTTTGCTGTGTGTTTCTGACTGAAGTTTTTGACTGACTGAAAAAAGTGTTTACATGTGCCCCCCTCTCCCCCTCCATCCCCCTCTCCCCTACCTCGATGGGGATGTCACTTTGACCGGTCAAATTAAAATTGGTCAACTGTCCAAAAGTTGGTCAAATATATATTAAAAAAAGGTATATTTTGCTTGTAATATATATATACACATAGGCCAATTGCGACAGGATACTTGTCTGCAATCCCGGTAACCAATATGATCAACATGATATTTGATTGGATGAGCGAAGCGAAGACTTTAATTTCACCGACCCCTCAAAAAATTTAGCTCGGGTGTTTTTTTTTTTTTTTTTTTTTTTCCCGTCTGTTTGCTCTCTACCGGGCAAACGGCATATGCGATCTTGATGAAAATTTTAGGGGACCTTCGAAATCTCTGAACTTAGACTTGCTACGTTTTTGGGTACAATCGAAGAAATATTTCTCATGAAAATCGTACTTTTACGATTTTTTTCGATTTTTAGTGCGATATTTTCGTGACATTTGGGCCGATTCTGACCAAACGGGTGGGGCTACAACGTTCATATTTCACATGCACATTAAGGTAATGGTGATGTATTGACGTTTGAAAGAAAAAGTTAAAAAAGTTAGCCAGAATTTATAGAAATAAAGGTTTTAATTTGAGTTTTTTGAGGTGTTAAATATTAAAACCTTTATTTCTATAGATTATGGCTAACTTTTTCAATTTTTTTTTCAAAAGTCAATAGGCCTACATTTCCCTTACCTTAATGTCCATGTGAAATATGAACGTTGTAGCCGCACCCGTTTGGTCAGAATCCGCCCAAATAGCACTAAAATATAAATTTTAGATCTTTCTCACAGCCTTGTATGAAAACTTCACAGGAGATTGTATACCTTACTCACAGCCTTGTTATAAACAATCAAAGATCCAACAGACCTAATAATTGCTTTGTATGGGCCGTGTTAATATGTTTTTATTATTTTAAAATTAACATTTTTGGATGAGCGTAGCGAGCGAAGCGAAGATTCCATTTCACTACACTGGAGAAAAAAATCCGGAATGTTTTTTTTTTCTTTCTTTTTTTTTGTATTTTTGTGTGTTTGTTAACACGATTCCGGCTAAACCGATACTCCGATTACGATGAAATTTTATGGAGGCCTTCGAAATCTCTGAACTTAGAACTGCCACGTTTTTGAGCGCAATCGGGAAAATTTTTCTTATAAAAAACGCAATTTTACGATTTTTTTTATTTTTAAAAACATTCTTCGACTTATAACACTTACATGCTATATCCGATTGTAATGATTTTTTTATAGAACCTTTATTTCATGAATTAATATACTCATGTAAAATTTGAGCGCAATCGAATAATTATTTATTATGAAAATTGCAATTTTACGATTTTTTTATTTTTTTATTTTTTTAAAATTACGATTTATTAAAAAAATTACGTAAATTTTTTATTTTATTTAATTTAATTTAAATAAATCTTCGACTAAGCAATAATTTTTTCACAGAACAACAGAAAATCCGCGTTACACATGGCAGCTCAATGCACCAATTACGCTCATCCAACAACGCGGCGGGACTTAAGCGTTTTCCTAGTATAATTAAAAGGCTCATCCATCAACGCGACTAAAAAAAGCGTTTGCGAATCTTCCTAGTAACATCATCAATGATGATTATAATAGGCCTACTGATGCAAAGTTAAACTAGGAAAACGCTAAAGTCCCGCTGCGTTGATGGATGAGCGTTTTTGTAAGTTTTTAGTTTGCGTGGGACCACTTTTCCTTTGCAAGTGCTTTGTGAATGCATTGTAGGTGATTGTTGACAAGTTTCTATTGTGACTTGTTAATTGTTATTATAAACCTCGAAAAAACTCATATTAAAACCTTTATTTCTATGGATTCTGGCTATTTTTTTCAACTTTTTCTTTCAAAAAGCAATACATCACCATTACTTTAATGTCCATGTGAAATATGAACGTTGTAGCCCCACACGTTTGGTCAGAATCGGCCCAAATGTCACGAAAATATCGCACTAAAAATCGAAAAAAATCGTAAAAGTACGATATTCATGAGAAATATTTCTTCGATTGTACCCAAAAACGTGGCAGGTCTAAGTTCAAAGATTTCGAAGGTCTCCAGAAAATATCATTGCAATTGGAGTATCGGTTTAGCCGGAATCGTGTTAACAAACACACAAAAATACAAACGGAAAAAACAAGAAAAACGGAAAAAAATCGTAAAATTGCGATTTTCATGAGAAATAATTTTTTGATATCGCTCAAAATGATGGCAGTTCTAAGTTCAAAGATTTCAAAGGTCTCCAGAAAATTTCATCGCAATTGGAGTATTGGTTTAGCCGCAATCGTGTTAACAAACACACAAAAATACAAACTAAAACAAAAAAGAAAAACAAAAAAAATCGTAAAATTGTGATTTTCAAGAGAAATAAGTTTTTGATCGATTTTTCCTACGGTGCAGTTCTAAGTTCAGAGATTTCGAAGGTCTCCATAAAATTTCATCGCAATCGGAGTATCGGTTCAGCCGGAATCGTGTTCACAGACACACAAAAATACAAAAAAAAAGAAAGAAAGAAAGGAAAAAAAAACATTCCGGATTTTTTTCTCCAGTGTAGTAGAATGGAATCTTCGCTTCGCTCGCTACGCTCATCCAACTAATTTTCTCTATGTTTCATATCTGTTTAATTCTAAGCAGGGCAATGCATTAAAGAACACGTGGAGTGTTTTTAATAAAATGAGTGAATGGAATACTAGCACTTTGTCTGCTCCTGTCGAAAAGTATTAAGGGCAACATTAGTGAATTATCCAATTTCCAATTTTTAAGTGAGTGTAACTTAAGTTGAGTTACCTTTGAAGAATAAGTTTTGCTAACTACATAAGTAAAAATTATACTTTGACCAATTATTTGACCGACTTGCCATCCCTATGCCTAGGTAGTATTCATTAGTACTGTTATATATATATTCTTGCGGTCAAATTTGTTATTGTCTACGTTGCAGAGCGCGACCTAGAGAGAGAGAGTGAGTCGAGTCTTGAGCTCACCTCACCCTCTCCACCTTGCAAGACAGCTGAGATGCTGATGTATTAGGCCCAGGGAAGAACAGTACTTTATCTCAGTCACATAATCTTATTGCATAATTTGTGTTAATATTTAAAATCATGTTAATCATGTCAAATCTGCAATAGTGAGCAATATTATGTGTGGTGAGTGGTGACTATAGAAAAAACTGGGCCCCTACTTAAAGTAAAGCCTACGGTTAAAACTAATTTAGGCGAGAATATGTACATCACGTTCTTTGGTTACACCTTGAAACATATAGCCTACAATTGACAGAAATGATACCATTTTTTAGTTCCAAACATAATGCACAGATTTTATCCTTGTACAAGTCCCAACAAAGTAATCAACCTTGCACGTTCACCTCATTACCATTAGTAATTGTAAACCAACTTTGAAAGGAATTTGCGCCATGTTGAATACCCTGGTTCCCGATAGATCACCGAAGTTAAGCAGCATCGGACGTGGTCGGTAGGCCTACTTGAGTGGGTGACCACTTGGGAACACCTCGTGCTGTTGGCAAAGGGGGGTAAAGCCCCGATGGGAAACGATCTTCTGGTGTTTTTTTTCTTTCAAATCTAACCTCTCCAGCTGTCAAAAGGTCCCAGTGGCGTAGGAACCGGGGGGATGGGGAGGCAATGCCCCCCCCCCCCAAGTTTGGCCCAGGGAGGGGGGGGGGAACTAACGTGAGTCAAATATTAAGGCCAGAATTTCTGTAGTAAATAAGCACTTACACCCTACAATTCAACAGTCACCTTCGTAAAACGAATATGTTTGCCTGTATGCTTCGTCATTACATAAAAATTTAGGTTGAAATTTACTAAAATAGATCACTTCACGTTCATTTTTTTAGTTTTAAGATCGCAGTTAGTTGCTGTAAAACATAGTTAACAAAGTCCGAGTGCAGTTAAAACATGACGAAATAATCACTGTAGTATGGTGATATTTTTTTCCCCCTTTGGCAAAAGGGCTTCTGGCAGCTGAAGTTTTGCCCTAGACCGCAGCTGCCGCCCACAAAACCTGCTAATAAGTTTGCCCCCCCCCCAACTTTCAAAACGTTCCTACGTGCCCGATAGGCCCACCCATAATAACTTTTTTAAATGTTTTTAGGTGTACTTCAGTTATCTGACAACTCCAGAACTACAAACTGTTCTGTTCCGCTACACCATGATACAATAGTCGGCAAGCTGAAACAAACCAAAGGTACTGGCAAGACTGGCGAGAGTAAAGTATTGAGGTTTGTTAAGAGTGTAAGCCGAGGTCATAGAAACTGTCAAGAGAACGAAACAGCATCACCGAATTCTTTGCAAGGAGGTGTTAATATTGAAGTTGAATCATCGGGCTCTGGTGAACAGACCAACCTACAGAATGATTGTCTTCGTACCTCGGGTAGGAAACGCCAGGACGTGCAGTGTGTTGGGTTGACGCTCAACGACCTCACTTACCTTGCTGACATTCACAGCCGTGAGAAGAAGTGGGCCTGCGACCAGTGTAACAAGAGGTTCACTAAATCATTCAACCTTACTGTCCATAAGCGATCACACAGTGACAAACACCGTAAGTGTCACAAGCAGTTTGTTACGTCATCCAATCTTGCAGTCCATAAGTCAACACACAGCGGACTGAAGCCCTATTCTGGTTAAGAATGTGATAAGAAGTTTGTTCGTTCATCCAGTCTTGCAAAGCATAATCTAACACACAGTGAAGCAAGACCCTTTGGCTGCGACCAGTGTAATAAGAGATTTACACAAAGCTCCCACCTTGCAGTCCATAAGGGAACACACAGTGGAGCAAGACCGTTTGCCTGCGACCAGTGTGATAAGAGGTTTACACAAAGCTCCAACCTTTCAGTACATAAAAGATTACACAGTGGACTAAAGCCTTATTCTTGTTTAGAGTGTGATAAGAAGTTTACTACTTCATCCAATCTTGCAGTCCATAAGCAATCACACGGCGGACCTAAGCCCTATTCTTGTAACAAGTGTCGTAAGGAGTTTGCTACTTCAACTCACCTTGCAAGGCACAAGCATACACACAAGTGACTTATGCTCAATATGAAGAAAAAGTGCATTTGATTAAAAATTTTAAAAACACACTGATTTTAATACAAATCCTGACTTTTTTATTTACAGATGTATTATCATTTGACTTATCCATTTAACCTACTGGTACCGATTCTGGAAGAACAGACCATTTCCAAGTCTCTCTTTTATTATGTATGTGTTTAATAAAAGGAAACATAACAGAACCAAAAAAGTATCATCCACATAGTTTATGAAAATAAAATAGGTTATTTTAAAGTAACCAATGCTAAAATGTTTTTTATTTTCTTATTATTAATTAATCATTAATTCTTTCACTTATTCACATTCCTAAAATCTTAAGTTATTGCTATCATAATGCCAACACTAAACTGATAGTTTATGCCTATACATACCGGTAATTTAATTTACACAAATAAAATTGTATAATAAAACTCTTTTAGTGTTGATTGCATTTTTATTAATCATCGACAGATTATATCACGAACACTACCGTGACAGAACATCCTGATCAATAAAAATGTAAAATTGTAATCTAGGGCGACGGTCGTCGCCCGGCAGACAAGCGCATGCGACTGCTTAGGCGACACGAACTCCAGCCCTGTATACAGCTACCAGAGTTGGGGGGTTTTCAGCTATCTGCACACGCCGCCCCGAAAGAGTTACAATCTTGAAACTCTGTATATGACCTGGTATGTGGTCCATGACATACCAAAAAAAAAATCAACCCGATCCGACAACTCGTTCTGTGTTAAAAAAGGCTCTCAACATTGTCAAATTCCTTTCGGCTGGCTGGTGGGTGGGTGGCTGGCAGGCTGGCTAGGAGTTCTCTGCGGAGATTAATTTAGCCTACAGAGAAAACGGTAAATCTTAGAACTATGAAACTTGGACCACACTTAGATGTACTTCAGACGCAGTGACTTTTGCTTTCAAAACCAAAATCGGGTAACAGGGACAGGAGAAAATCAAAATTTGGATGATAATCAAAACGCGTAATTACCAAGGTGTGGTAAACAAACTTGAAACCAAACCAAACCAAACCAAATTCAATGGCCAAGCCATTTTTTTAAAGATTTCGAGTTTAAAAATTTTACTTTTTTACCACAAAAATCGTTGGCTTGGCGCTCGTCAACAGGCGAAATGATCTTACTTATTTTCAAAGCGAAACTAGGGAGAAAGAATAAAAAGCTTGGCTCAACTTCTATATCTCACAGCATTCACAGCCGAAGACTTTTGAAGGAGAGCTTGGCTGCCGTTTTTTTTTACAAATTTTTGTATTTGGTTGGATTGTATAATACTATTCTCTTTTCTCTACTTCCACTTTGCTCATAATTTACACGACTGTATTTACTTATATGCCGCCATCGAGTAACTTAATTGCCGCATCCCTATTTTGACCACTCTAATTTTAAAGACTGGGATATAGATACCGTTTTGCAAAATGCTCCTCACAAGGCCGCACCCCACTTTTTTTTAGCATGCAATAAAAAAGGGAGAAAGTAGGCCTACCTAAGCTGAACTTTAATTGAAAATTTAATTTGTAGACTTGTGTACCTAAGTCTAATTTTTACCCTGTATAAATAAACACACATAACAAAAACTTGTAAAAATACAGCCAAACCTTACACACTCAAAAGAAATGAGATCTAAAAAAAAGGGCAAAGCTCATCTACCCTTCCACATTTGCGCATTCTTAATTCATAAACATACAGTGTCCCGTAACAACACCCTTGAAAAGCTTGGCAAAATAGAATTTGCAACTATTAATTTAAACGTAATAGTTCATCCAAATTCTTTTTTTCTAATTAATTTTAACGTAATGGTCATGCAAATTCTATTTTGCCAAGCTTTTCAAGGGTGTTGTTACGGGACATTGTACGTTTATGAATTAAGAATGCGCAAATGTGGAAGGGTAGATGAGCTTGGCCCTTTTTTTTAGATCTCATTTCTTTTGAGTGTGTAAGGTTTGGCTGTATTTTTACAAGTTTTTGTTATGTGTGGGATCTCATTACTTTTTCAAGTTCCATTGCAAAATTCTGTGTTAAAATATAATAAATTTATCAAAGTCGATTTAATTGCTATGGTATTACCAATTAACAATAGAATGAAAAAATGTAGTGGTACAAAGACTTGCTTTTTGTAAACAATGTAGGCGATTATTGTCACATAACTATAATTACTTGTTGATTGTGCCTGTATAAGGCTTATTTTAAAATCTTTATTTGGAAGCCTTCCAGCAATTTTTGCAAAAAAGCAAAAACTTTTTCTTTCAAAGGGAATTACATCACTATTACCTTAATGTCCATGTAAAATATGAACGTTGTAGCCCCACCCGTTTGGTCAGAATCGCTGGGCAATTGAAACTGACGAATTAGATAGTAGCCAGTAGTAACTAACGTCCTTAAAGTGATTTTGAGCTTGTTTCAAGTCATATTCTCACCAAGAAGGAATGCTCGTACCCCAACCAAATTTGCATGTGTTGTCGGGTACCTAAATCCCCTCGATTTTGATAGTTTTCAAGTTCACATCACGTTTCATGATGGCTGGGTGACACCTTGAAATCACCCCAAACTCTGCTTGCTGTATAAGGTGCCTGAGTGTGTAGCGAACCGCGGCTTGGCTGCGGCGCCCTAACGGGCACCTAGATATGTTCTGCTCAGTGTTTCATGACACGTTGGTGTATGTGATGTGATTGATACTAGGAAAACTCCAAAGTCGTTAGAAGGTGAGCCATGTGTTGAGTTCCCCGTAACATTCCCTTTCTTCCCCCTACCTAAGGCCTCTCTAGCCTATTATAGGCTAGAGTGGCGCATTATGGCATTACAGTTGACGTGCCCTTATACCAACTAAACTCAAAACCCTATTAATTATACCAACCGGTATATAATTATTATCAAACTTAAGTGCAAATGTTCCCAGGTACTCAACACATGACTCGCTCACTCGTCTAACAACGACTTTGGCGTTTTCCTAGTACTAATTATTGAAATGTCTGGAAGTCTTGACGTCTGCCGGTAGAGTGTTCCATAACAATGCAGAACGATAGTAGAATCCGTTTTGGGAAGTTTGTGCACAAGGAGGGATGATCAAAGTTCCGGGGTTATGTCTAGGAGGTTTATTGTTAAGAAACTTTAGAGTGATGCGATGAAATGGATTCAAATCTGCAGAACCAGTGATTTGTTGTCGAAGAAACTTCACATCTGCTTCTTTGCAGAAATTCTCAATAGAAGGAAGGTCGCAAGATTGTAGCCTCTTCGTCGCACTATCTGAATAAAACCTTGATTTGTGAAAAATAAGTATAAATATATAATAGTGTTTTAAGTTCAGTTTGTATAAGGGTGCGTCAACTGTAAGGCCATAATGCGCTACTAGGTAGGGAGAAGAAAGGGAATGTTACCGGGTACTCAATACATGGCTTACTCACTCGTCTAACAACGACTTTGGTGTTTTACTATTAGCCGTCCTAGCAACGAAGCACATAATAAATTTCAGAGTTGTTCTGAATCGGCCTTGTTGATTCTGGCGTTGATTCGCGGGTGTTCGCACTGTCCATACCACTGATTGCTATAGGCCTATTTACTATTCAAAATATCGATCTTTGGTTGGTTATCGCTCACTCGTCGATTGCGTCGGGGCGTGCAGGGTTGGCTTGGTCGCTTTGATTTAAAGTCCCCCACTGAAAATCAGTTATATATTTATTTATTTATTTAATGCCTTTGTTGTGCACGTATAGCCTACAAGGATCCCAGGTTCCCATTTTTAATGCTATTAAATTGTTCGGTATTTATATAACTGACAACTTAAAATGGAATGTGCAAACTTTTGTTCACAATAGAGCAGCTTCTCTGCTTGGGTTTGTAAATAGGAGTGTTGGGAGGAGTAGGCAACGCACAATAAGAACTGGTTACCTTACCTTGATACGACCTATTTAACTTATGGTATTCCTGCGTGGCATCCAACAACTCAGCAAAATATGATCAAGTTAGAACGAATTCAGAATAGGGCCACCAAATTGATTTTAGGGAAAGGAAATTTCAATTCTAGTGCTAGTTCATGGCGTAGTATTTGTGACATTTTTTCCATTGGAAATTTTTGTAATCAAGCTGATGTAAGAAGATTAAAGAAGGTATTTTTAAAATTAACATCGATTTATTACAAATTCCCCCAGAAAAAATATAACTAATATACCAATGATCAACCACTGTACACAAAGTTTAAAAACTATATGTATCTATATATCAATTCCAATTTCAGGATACTAGAGGTCTCGAGGTAGCCTGATCCTCAATGCAGTGTTATTTCAATAAATAAAAAAACATTTTTATGAACGCATTTTGTAAGCAAGTTCCTTTTGAGAGAACTTTGATGAAAACATGTTGGGAACTGGCAACAAAGTTATTATTTTGTGTGTAAAATGTAACTTTAAAAGCTCTGAAACTCAATTACATGACTACATTTTTACTTTTAGAGGTTTAGGCAGGTATAAAATAAAAATAATTGAACGAGCGAAGCGAGCGTCTCCACTTGACTTATGGCTCGAATGTCTGTTTTTTTTTGTTTTTTTTTCTGTTACTGCTTCGATACAGGTCGCACCGTTTCTCTGATCGACCTGAAATTTTGCACACATGTACATACCAACTATGCGGGTTGCTGTATAGTTTTGTGGCAAAATCGTTCAAAAAGTTAAAAAGTTACATTAAAGTTAATCGAAAGTTTTTTTCAAACTAAACGGCGACAAAATCTGAGGTGGCCAAATCATTTAGAATGTCCGTCCGGTCACGAATATGTTAATTTTATTTTGATCCGATAAGTAGTGTAGATGGAAATTACATTATAACAAAGTACCGTTACCATGGCAACGGAAAGTCGCGCAGCTTCTTTGGCTCATGATAGCGGTCAAACGGAGGCTCGGATCGAGTTGAAATTTTGACCATCCGCAAGCTTCGTTCCAGATTGAATGCCATTAGTTTTGTGGCAAAATCGTTCAAAAAGTTATAAAGTTACATTAAAGTTAATCTAAAGTTTTTTTAAAAACTGAACGGCGACAAAATCTGAGGTAGCCAAATCATTTAGAATGTCCGTCCGGTCACGAATATGTTAATTTTATTTTGATCCGATAAGTAGTGTAGATAGAAATTACATTTTAACAAAAGTAACGTTACCATGGCAACGAAAAGTCGCACGAGAATTCTGGTCACTATGCACTGCCACCTAGAAGTAATCAAGAGTTAAAATAGTTTTCCCAAAGAAATGATGTCAAGGTCCTCTAGATGGCGGTGGATTTTATCCATTCTCTCCTATTTTACAAATTTTCAGCTAAATCGGTCAAGACCTTCAAGACTTATTGGTATGTAACATTATGGGAATGTCGTACTCGGGTCGTGTTGCACGTACCGGTGCTCGCTCAACAACGCGACGGGACTTTAGCGTTTTCCTAGTAATATATAATCTTGGAAGGTGCTACTTCTCGTTTTTCCCAGAATGAATATTTATTTACATTTTGTAAAATGTTAAATACCTACAATCTTTTAGTTAAATAATTTTTAAAGGAACCAAGTTGAACTTACAAGCTACAAGCTCTCATTTTTTCAAAGGATTATAAGAGCTAAACTTTTTTTAAACTGATCATCATTATCTGTGGCCACAGCCAACTCCGAGTTAGGTCGTCATTGAAGATATCCCTCTCCATTTTCTTCTCTTTCCACCATATTCTACTCACCTCGCTGTTCCACATCAGTAGAAGTTTAGATAGAATATATAATAAATAAATATATATACTTTATAGAATAAATAGGTAGAACCTGGTATGCCTACATGTTGTGGTACCTATGCTGGTAGGTATTAAAAATTAAAATATAATTTTTTTCTTCACTTAGTAATTTTGTATATAGATATTATCCTTTCCTGGATAATCCAACACGTAATCCATTTCAACACGGTGGAAACTGTTTTTATTAGTAAATAAATACTGTTTATTATATTTTCTAATGTCCAATAAAAATTATTTTTAAAAATTGATTAAGTTCCTTATTTTGGTGAACTTGTCTAAGATCGATCGCTTGTAAACACCATGCATTTGGTAGGTCACTTTATATAAGTAAAAATATGTGTTACACTTCTTTTTCCTGGTTGTTTCAAAGTTCCAAGTTTAAATTTCCAAGTATAAATAATTTGTGAAATGCAGATTTATATTTCTCGACAATATTTTAATGGTCTGATGTTCCATTAACTTTAACCCATTCATGTATGACTGTGAGCTATACTCAGCTGGGATAATTGAGGTCTTACTGTAACTATGTGGACACATATGGGAAACATGACGACAATGTTGGAATATTTAGCACAAGGTGGTTACTTTGGCCTCTTTACTTTGTATTAATTTAATTTAATTTTTTTTTTAAAACTAGGAAAACGCTTAAGTCCCGCCGCGTTGTTGGATGAGCGTAATTGGTGCATTGAGCTGCCATGTGTTATGTGGATTTTCTGTTGTTCTGTGAAAAAATCATTACTAAGTTGAAGATTTTTTTAAAAATTAAATTAAATTAAATAAAAAATTAACTTAAATTTTTAATTTTTTTAATAAATCGTAATTTTAAAAAAGGAAAAATCGTAATATTGAAATTTTCATAAGAAATAATTATTCGATTGCGCACAAATTTTACACGAATATATTAATTCATAAAATTAAGGTTCTGTGAAAAAATCATTACAATAGGATAAAGCATGTTGGTGTTATAAGTCAAAGAATTGTTTTAAAAAAGAAGAATAAACGTAAAATTTTGTTTTTCATGAGAAATAGTTTTTCGATTGCGCTCAAATTTCACAAGAATACCTAATTTCATAAAATTAAGGTTCTGTGAAAAAATCATTACATTCAGATAAAGCATGTAGGTGTTATAAGTTTTTAAAAAAATTTAAAAATCGAAAAAATCGTAAAATTGCGATTTTCATGAGAAATAATTTTTCGATTGCGCTCAAAAACGTGGCAGTTCTTAGTTCAGAGATTTCGAAGGTCTCCAGAAAATCTCATCACAATTGGAGCATCGGTTTAGCCGGAATCGTGTTAACAGACACACAAAAATACAAACAGAAAAAAAAAAAAAAAAAAACATTCCGGATGTTTTTCTCCAGTGTAGTGAAATGAAATCTTTGCTATGCTCATCCAATTAATTTTTGCATTTATTTGTACAACATTTGAACTTGTAACATTAATAATAAATGCGAGAAAGACAGAAAGAGCATCTGCCCCATTGTACTACGCAAGTACCTGGCACCCTCTAAATATGCATAAAAGTAAAACTATGTGTATTGAGTGTTATTGAAACCTGGTTACACATGAATTTTGAAGTGTTTCATTTTCAAGTGGAACGTTGTAATTTAAAAAAAAATGTGATATATTGAAAAATCATTCGATATAATATCTTACTGTTGAATGTTTCTTTGATTTAGTAGTACATGTACTAGTCGGAGAACAAGTGGATTCAACTCTGGGTACACACAACACGGCAACATTAAAACCATGTGATGTTGTGTAGAAATACTTCTAGGCCTAGTTAGAACCACTTAAATGTTCAAAATCAACTTCCAGACCATTATAGAATCCCAGCATACTGGATTTACAAAAACGTTTTACGAATCGTCATATGTACCGCAAGAATAATAATTAAGTTGTGTATTCTCATAACATCAGGTTTAAAGTTAGTCAGAATTTGGTTTGTTGTTTGCATATTTAAAAAAGTTAAAAAGTCTGTGATACCACCTTGTACTTACTGAATTTTAAGGGATTTAAAAATATTTATTTAAAAATGCCATTCCAATAACAATACCAAACAGGTTATAATTTACACATAAGAAGAAGCCCATCTAAAATTAAATTATATACAAATACAATATTAAAAAAAAGTAGCAAATAGAGAGGGCTTTGAAAATCACATTCCACATTAAAAAATGTTATCTAAAATAGCTAACAAAATACGGACACTACAATTTAATAATAACATGGTAAAACTACTGTACAACATTCCTAACATTTTACATAGGCCTGTGTGGCCTCTCAGATTAATTCAAAACAAATTGATGTTTTAATTTGTCCCTCCCAAATATGTAAAATAAATGTATAAAACTCTATTGACGACTGGTAGTGGTAATGCTTCTAAGCAGCTGTTCACAAACAATGCATTCTAGTACCATTATTATTATTATTATTATTATTTATTTTCAATTGTCATGACATAATACACATTACACAAAACAATATATACCAGTCAAACAATTGATGGTAGTGAGAATTAGAGCATGCCCCATACCACATAATAATATGTGTCTCACTACCATTTACTTATATATACGTCTATTATGATACATAAATGATACAACTAAATAACTATGAATGATATTCTACAGTGATGGATGCGCTTATTGTAATTGATGAGATTTGGATGATTGATGGTAATTTACACTAGCCTATACATTGTGAATGTATGTGCCTGTCTGTGCGTGTTGACTAGTGTGGTTGTCGGTGTGCGTGTGTGTGTGTGTGTGTGTGTTGACTTAGTGTGGGTTTGGGTGTGGGTGTGTGCGTGTGAGAGTGAGGGATATGTGTGAGTGTGAGTGACTGTACATCAGACTGCTTGACTCTCTTTGAGGTAAGAATTGACTTGCTTTTGAAATAAGTTATATTCTCTGCAATCTCTGGTCTTGGGTTCGAGTGCATTGTATTGATTGATTGATTACTGTACATACTTTTTTCTAAGTCCTACATTACTGGTATAGATAGCATATTGGGAGTGCAGACTTACTGTATTTACCCGATTGCAAGCCTACCTTTTTTGACACATTTTTGCAGTTCAAAATGGCACCCGGCTTGGTATCGATGGCAAACCTATCAGTATTTAAATTTTAAATGCTACACATTTTTATTAGATGAACTTTTAATCAGAGGTCGGCTTGCAATCTAGCAAATATGGTATACCTAGTACAATAAAAAAGATGAAAATGTAAATTTAACTCTTGTCTTGACAAACCACAATTATAGTAGGTAATTAAACTAATTATTCATAGACCTAGGACCAGTGGCGTGCAGAGGTTTGATAGGGACCGGCGCGAGCGCGATCATACTGGTGGGTACACCCACCCCCGTGAATGTATTTCCGCTGGCCACACGGGGTCTGGGGCAAAGCCCCAGCCGCCGGAGGCGAAAAATTTTTGGGTCCTTTTTTCCCTCAAGATAGCTTGTAGTGCGATCTGAGACACGGAGGGCACTAAATTACTAATTGCAAATTTGCAATATTTTATAGGAAACTTTCCAAGGATTTGCTATATATGCTATATTTTTTATTTATTTCAATTTTAATACGAAATTTACCAATTATCATTTTCATTTTGTGGATATGTTTAAAATATACTGAGAAAATCATTATGTGGATATACAATTTCGAAATATGGTCTGTTTGATCATAAGGTAATT
Source organism: Sweltsa coloradensis (assembly GCA_024449915.1). Lineage (NCBI taxonomy): Eukaryota > Metazoa > Arthropoda > Insecta > Plecoptera > Chloroperlidae > Sweltsa > Sweltsa coloradensis. The sequence continues at coordinate 25,116 of JAMZAV010000893.1, read as the reverse complement.
AGAACACAGAATGTAACATTAATCACAGGTTACACAGGTTACAATACAATTATAATTGAATGTCTATTGAGCGAATTGTAAACTTTTACTTACAATACTTTCTATGCATATGGTTCTGACAACATGAGTGACAGTGTCTACCTAATGGTAGACTAGGTGACGTTTGTACACTTCTGAAGAAGCAGCAAACCTATCTACAGCTATGTTTATATCTATATCAATATCCATTTCACACGCCAAGATCATTAGGTCTTCGAGTCTCTCCTCTTCTATGGTCGTGCGAAGGCGGTTCTTGATCAATTTTAATTTAGAAAATGTTCGCTCTGCTGATGCCGAAGACGTAGGAATAGTGCAAGCTGCTTTGTACGTGGTAAAAAGATTCGGAAACGTTGTTTGCAAGTCATACGAGCTTAAAAGTTGAAGAATATCCCTCATGAATTGTATGTAGGCAATAAGGCAAAGAAACAGCAATGTCATCAACAAGGCTCAGACTGGCTTCATCCTATAAAAGATAAATCAATAATAAATAAACTATGTCAGGGCACGGATTTTCAAAATAAATATTAAAAACTTGAATAAAAGATTTGTAAATATTAATACTATTAAATTATATAGCCTATAACACGCGTCTCAGATAGATGACGGTAGAGTGGCCATTTACATATTTTTCAACATAGTAAGTAAAACGAAACCCTTTGACGGATATTCTAATTTTGAGTTGAAGTGTCGTGAGCGTGAGGAATAACCTGCGTTATCACATTGTCTTCAACGTTGCGTCGTCTGTTTGATCATTTTTAATAGACCAATACAGATACGATACGATAAGTGAGCGATATTTTATAAACATAACTACCAAGATATTGCTATACAATGTCAACTATACACCATTACATCCAGCTTGCAAACCAAGTGAAGTTATAACTAATAACAATTTATCTTGTATTACCTGAACATGTTATATTTTTTAGAGGTGAGTGGGGGTGGGTCACCCAAAGCCAGGGGGTGGGTACACCCCTTGGCTTTGGCACCGGCGCGGCTCGCGCCGCGGAACCATAGTCTGCACGCCTCTGCCTAGGACACTTATGTAACTTAGTTATTAATTTATTATTGAATTGGAGAAGGGTTGACAGGTTGGGAAAGCAAAGAGAACATAAATCCCAGCCTCCCAGAAGGACGAAACATGTTGTGGATTAAGGTAACAACTTTAAATTAGCTGCAGTTGTCATCAGCAGGTGAAAAGTTTTGTTGCCCCCAGTCCTTCAGGCTGGGATTTGTTCTCTTTGCTTTCCCAACCTGTCAACCCTTCTCCAATCTAACTAGCCAATAGGCATTTTCCACACTAGAACTAACTAAGTTATTACTTGCTTTAAAGATGTTTTTGAAAGAAAGGGTTACCATGTCCTCCATGAATTCAAAAATAAAACCAAAAACGAAAATATACACAATTACAAAATAATTTCAATAGGAAGACTGGCAACTCACATTCATATTTCTAATTTAAGAAAGCAGTTACATATGCAATAGCTTTTCTTTTTCATTTACATTAGAATCACCACTGTAGTGTACACTAGCATTCCCATATCGAAGTTTATGCTTTGGATATTCACATGATTAGTACTAACTACTAACTACAAATATCTCCGAGTGAGATGTAGATGTGTCTGTGAACCTGCCATTTGTCACCTCAAGAGGGAGGTGGGTGGATTATGCATGTCCACATTCCATTTTCATATGGAAACCAAACAAAATTGCTAGTTTTAAAGTCTTGTGTTTTAAATAATTCATTTGATAAAGATAAATTTTAATCTTACAACAATTTGTGGTTTGGCAATTATTGCTACAAAAATGGTACCTCAAGGTGTTTTATTCTATTCCACTAGGTGGGTACATACCTGTACTACCCGAGTTCAATTTTCTCTCTAGTCTGATATAAAACACAGCATGTGCATAACAACATTTTATTATTATTTAGCCTGATCAAACAGGAGCAGATAAAAATTACATAATAAATAAGACTGTTCAAGTACAGTCTAATAATATAGTACCGGTAAACCCTCATTTAGGCATAATTAAACGCAGCTGCAGAAGGAGGCTTTGTGTATGGGACATAATGGTAGTTTTCTTTTAAATCAAAATTTGAAAATTCAAACTGGGGTCTTAGGGTCTCCTGTAATTTGAATTTAAAGAGGCACAACTTATATTTTGTTCTGGTAATAGTAATAAAGGGTTCATGATTTGTTTTTACAGTGGAGCTAGGGTTCTTTACAAAAATGAAAATACAGAGATCTGTTACTAGGGCCTATGGTAGTACCGTATGGCAGGAATGGCGAACCTTTGGCACGCATTTGCCCAAACCCCAGATAGTTTCAGTGGGCACGCAGTTAAATTGGAAGCTTAGGCACGGAAAAGTTTTCAAACGTTTTGTTAATGTTTAGACAAAATACGCCTGATTTTAGATTCTAAAAATCAAAATTACCCCGAACTAACCGATATGAAATGGTAATGTATACCAATGTTTTGTTTTTTGACAATGTCTCCAAACATATCAATGAACTTAATAAAAAACTGCAAGGGTTTGGGAAGGCTATTGTATTGACCTCTCGAATTACATTTATAATGCATTCAAAAACGGCTTACCATCTACAAACGTAATATTGAACAACAACAAGGTGCAATATTTTCCAAACTTAAAAACACACTTGAAACCGTCAAAAATGTTTGGAAGATTTCAATAGGATGCATTCATTCAACACTTCTGTAGGCCTACAATATTATCATCGGCACAACAAACAATGATGGCAAGGTTTACTACCTTTCGAGAGATGGAAAAAACGGTTAACTTCATCAAGAACCCTGATACGGCTGTCTTTCAAGTTTGAAATCTTACATAGGTACCATACCTATTTCGTGTGGTTGGAAATAGATAAATTAGAATTAGAGATGGCAGATTCAAAGTAGTACCATTAGGAAAAACAACTTTACTGAACTAAGAACAGTTTTAGAGGATATTGAACTTAGCCGACTTGGAAGAAGTGCAAAGTGCTGAAAATATTGTTTTGAAAGTGTGAAAGTTGATTTCGAACACATTTCAATTAGTGATGACATCGGGTACCTAGTAAATATTGGAGTCGACTCCGGAGCCTTGGGAACCGGGTAAGAGTCGACTCCCCAATCCTCAATTAATTTTTTTTTTAAATTTTTGTTTGCAAAAGTTATTTTTAGCCCACTACTCTAGTTGCACAACGCTGTCCGGCCGTTCCTACCCCCCCCCCACCCCCACCCGCTATGTATCACTAGCTTGCTTGTCTCTTGGCCCGGCCAAGACTCTCGCTGATTTGTTATGTTTACGTTTTGACTGAGATAAGATAACGACTAACGAGACAAAAAGTGCAATCTCATTCAATTTATCATAAATTTAAAAAAAAATATCCAACTCCTTGAAAATGGAGTTGACTCCGACAGGAGTCGGGTAGGAGTCGGGTACCCAAGTACCCGATGTCATCCCTAATTTAAATGCTAAAATTACAATGTTTCCCTTGTCATATGCATGTGAGCAACTGTTTTCGATAATGAATTATGTCAAAAGTGATTTCCCAAATCGACGTCACAGATAACAAGTGAACAATAATTATGGGATGAGTAAAAAAAATAAATATGTTTTCCCAGACGGGATTCGAACCGGCGACCTATCGCGTGCAATCTAAGCGCTCTAACCATTCGGCCGTGGTAACCACGGTGAATGGGCGGTCTAGAGCGTTACTTATGCAGATGCGACGAGCGTAAAACATTTGTCATGACAATTAGGACACTTCAAATACTTTTAAAGCTTTCTGCCAATATTTCTAGAGTGTAATTTACATCTCTATACATAAGATGTACCTTATAACTATTTATTTCGTCATTAAAAACTTTCGATGTGGCAGTCAAGTCGCTTGAAATCATCCAACTCGCGAACAAATACCTCGTGGTTTGAAACTTGAAAAAATATTCGTTCCAAGTCACTGTGCGACTCGTGGTCTTGTCCCCAAGACTACCGATCTGGCGATTTTGATCGGCTTGGAACGAAAACGCGACTCGGAACAAAAGCGAGTGGTTTCAAGACTTGGCCTCCTGTAAGTTCAGCGTGTGCGTCACCCTCAATACTACTAAATAGTAAATATGTACCAAGGATTGAGAAAATGCCCGACAAAAAACAACAACAGAAGTCACATTAGTTGGGAGTTTACATTAAGCACGGCATGCAGACTTAAGTTGAGCTTACTTGGGCACTCGTCATAAAAAAGGTTCGCCAACCCTGGAATATCCATGGTGTACAGCTTCAGTTTGATTTAATCCAATAGAAATAATACAAAATAAATTCATAGATTCTGTATTACATAGTGATCAAGTGAGAAAGCCCTCTTTTTTTATTTTAAATAACATTCACAGATAGTTAAAATGGCAACATTTTGCCAAACAATACAGGATATGCCCAGGCCTACATAAGTAATGGTAGGCCTACCTGGTATGAAGTATCTATTAAAAACAACCATCTTTCTAGCTTGATTTTCCTCAACTGAAACACAAATAAGATCCAGAGTCGGAAACCATGTACAAATTAAGAACCATAGGTCCTTCCTACATACACCAAATAATAGTCATTTTAACTTTAAAATACCATCAGCTATCACCAATCATCCTGTGGCAATTTATATGTATAATTATCACTTCTTATAACTTCAATGCCCGCTCCATAATACGGAACAACGTAGTGGGATCCGTCCGCAGGTCCAACCACTTGGGTTGCGATCAGCACAATGTCCACTAGCTGGCCGAGAAACATGAAGCCCAGCGTACAGAACTTTAGTAAGCCGATTGCAGGGTAGCCCAAGTAGAACCGGTCGGCACCGAACATCCCCAGGAAGATGGACAGCAGCAAGGCTCGATCAAAGGAGTAGCCATTTCTGAGGAAGAGGGAAGCACAGTAAGAAAACTTATCATATCATAGGAAACATTACTTCAGATAATGATAAATGACATAATTTGCAGATAACATCGCCAAACAAGAAGAACATCTAAATTAGTCTAAAATGAAGCTAATGCTGAAAAACCAATGCTACAGAGCAACAAAAACAACAATCAATTTAAATAACAAATTAGGTACGGTACAGGAAAATGTCAGAAAAATACATTAGGTATCTAGGGCCAGGCTAATCAATCAAAATCTTAGGAAAATATCAAATTTCATATTCACATGCTCCTTATGCTACACAAAGTACAAAATAAATAAATTATGTAGGCCTAGATATTTCATGACTTGATTAGGCATAAGCCTAGGCCTAATATCTTTCCTAATGTAAAAATTTATAAAAAAAATTAAGGAATCTCCTACAATTTTTACGGTAGGGGCCTAAATTGAATTTAAATACAGTAACTTTAATTAATACGTACGTCCACTTGCAGGGTATATCTCGTTTGAAAGTTGAATTTTTTGTTTCAGAACAAATAATGCCGTCTGCTGCTCTGCAAATTACTGAAATAAAAAGACTAGGATAAGACATCATTTTAGTGTTCTCTCTCTCTCTCTGCCTATACTGCCCTACTAAGCAAAAAGGCCCTTAGGCCGCGTTCACACTAATTGGTTTAGTTATAAGGGGATAGGACATACGTGTTAAATTGTTATTGTTTTAGTCTTAAGAAATTTGTTATAACAAAAACAAAATTCTTACGACGGACCAATCAGACGTCAATAATCCTTACGACGACCAATGAAAAGGAGTAGGCTAGTAACCTCATTATGACAGACCACTGAAACATTACTAACCAATCAGGATATCGGATTTCTTAAAACAATTACAATTTCTTAAGACTAAAACAAAGTTGTGTGAACTATGTATACTTTTGGTCTATTTTGAGTGACGTACCATTAGATGCGGAGTAACATTCTCCATCTAATGTGCTAAGCTAGAAAGCCCTAACTCCGCTATAAATAGGTGTACTTTGTCGTGTAGCTACTTTGCCATAACTACAAAATTATGAGCATTTACTAAGGAAGAAGGCCCTATGTTCACTTTTGCCATGTAGATAGGGCTTTTAACATAGTATTTTAAGGCAAATAACAGACGGTAGAAGTGAATTGTTTTCAAATGCTGTGATATTTTAATCGCAAAAAGCCCTAACTACCGTAATTAATTGGATATCAATCACATCATATTATGGTCACTCTAAATAAATTCCATTTGATTTTAGATCTTCATTATTATAATTATTTTCAGATTACAATTAAAATCCATTGCAGCGCAAATTAATTCACTAATTTTCAATTTACTCAAAACTATGTGTTTTGAAGATAGGGCCTTCTTGCTTAGTAAGGCAGTATAGCCCTAGACCCGGTAGGCCTATCTGGATACAAGTAACAATTGATCATGCTCAACCACTACACTACTAGCTTGCTATGTTTTACTATTGCAATACAGTCTCCCTCAACTACTGTTGCGCTGTGAAAAGTTATTGTTTCATACGAACAACAACAATATGTAAAAACAACGATTCTATAATCTATGCCGCGTAACGAGAATTAATGGTTTCGTGAACACAGTGATTGATAAGGGGAAACTTCAAATCAAATGAGCTAGGCTCTATCGAAGCTTTTTTAAGTTTTAACCAATAAAAACTTAATAAAATAGTAATAAATAATAAACTTGTCAATAAAGCTAGCAGTGGTTTGAGCTTGTTGCTGTAAGGCAGTGTTGATTGTTTATTGGCATTATTTAGCATGTTAATTACTACGTACTACGTAGGGGCCTACCTCTTATAATTTAAAACTCAAACTAGGCCTACTAGTAGGCCTACTACTACTCAAACTTACTACCGGTACCGGTATTACTTTTCTCGCTAATGCTACAATAGCCTAATTGCAGCACGTAGCTCTGTAAATAAAGTAATCCACTACCGTACTGGTTAGTGGTTAATTGGTTATGCTATACTATAGATTACAATAGCATAGCCTAGGCCTAGCTAGATCTAGTACAAGTACCCTACCCCTATTTCTTCCCAAGACTTGATAAATTTGAATGGTGAACTTGCTTGGCTACAAGCCCTACACATGGAAAAATAAAATAACTACAACATTTACTGTGTTCACCATAGTATGCTTAGAGTTTGGATATATTTTTCCCTGGTATGTGTGATTTTGGCCCTTCTAAACACAACACGTCCTGCAGACCTAGGGCCTAGGCCTAGGCCTATGTAACTTGTTAAATATTTGAGGTTATGTATACAATCATATTTCTACTACCCCTCGACTTGGGGCCCTTGGCGGAAACCCTTATGCCTACCGATAGCCTAGTAGTGTTTGATATTATTACTCTTACCTTTCGCTTTATTTTCTTTTGTACAGCCCCAGGCTTGTTGAGTTTTGGGGTCTATATAATCATATGTGGGATCAGGACATAAAAACTGTCCCATTCGTAGTGTGTTACAATCTACTTCATATTCTTGACTATCAGAGTAGTGTATAACATGCGAGATAATTATAATAATAAAGAATTGATAGTACATTTTCCATTCAACTAAGTAATTGGTCTTGTTTTAACATAAATGGTTAAAGCCACTAAAATAAACCCTAAGTGACAACCAAGATGACATTTCACCTGCAGCCGACACGAACACGCCTACGCTATCATAACAAAGGAGAATCGACTACGGTGCTATCGACCTATCGTCATCGTGTTTCCATGGTAGCCAACGTAAAAAGAAAAGCTTCGCTTTATTGGATGAGCGAAGCGCAAAGACATTGGCGAAGCGAAGATTCGATTTCACTACACTGGAGAAAAAGTCCGGAATGTTTTTTTTTCTTTTTTTTCTTTTGTATTTTTGTGTGTTTGTCCACACGATTCCGGCTAAACCGATACTCCAATTGCGATGAAATTTTATGGAGGCCTTCGAAATCTCTGACATTAGAACTGACACGTTTTTGAGCGCAATCGAAAAATTATTTCTAAATTAAAATGGGCAATTTTACGATTTTTTTTCATTTAAAAAAATTTTCTTCGACGAATAACACCTACATGCTTTATTCGAATTGTTATGATTTTTTCACAAAACCTTAATTTTATGAATTAATATATTCCTGTGAAATTGGGCGAAATCGAAAATTATTTCTTATGAAAATCGCAAATTTTTACGATTTTTTTTTTTTTTTAAAACATTCTTCGACATAATAACCTACATGCTTTATCCGATTGTAATGATTTTTTCACAGAACCTCAATTTTATGAATTTATATATTTGTGTAAAATTTGAGCGCAATCGAAAAATAATTTCTCATGAAAATCGCAATTTTACACTTTTTTCGTTTAAAAAAACATACGCTCATCCAACAACGCGCCTGAAAGAGCGTTTGCGAAGCTTCCTAGTTGTACAACACGTGGAGTCGACGACAGAGTGCGTGAAGCGGCGAGAGTGCGTAACGCTTAAATTAATTAAACATTTCAATAACATCACATTTAGAAATACGAACTGAGCGATATTTTATGGCGAGACTCTGATTGACGAGGTCCCGGGTTCGATACCAGTACAGCGATATTTTATAGCGAGACTCTGATTGACGAGGTCCCGGGTTCGATACCAGTACCAAGCTAGACACACAACTGATTGATTGGAGGTCCGGTTGTACAGTTACCACTAGACAAATGCTCTATTGACGAGGTCCCCGTTGATACCGTAAGCTAGAAAACTGCTTGATTGAAGTCCTTTTCCCTCCATAGACAACAACTGCTTGAGTTGAGAGGTGTACATACCAGTCCACAGACACAACTGACTCTGATTACGAGTCCGGGTTCGATAACATTACCAACTGACACACAACTGACTTGATTGACGAGGTCCGGTTCGATACCAGTACCAGCTAGACACAACTGACTCTGATTGACGAGGTCCCGGGTTCGATCCCGTACCAACTAGACACACAACTGAAATCAACTTTTCAAGAGGAAAATCAGAGTACCTTAAACTAGGGAAAACTGTCTTTTGAAATGCTATTTCATAAAAAGTAAGTGGTTTTTGCAAGTTGACGTGTTAAACATTCCTTTTTGGCTACATTTCATTCACCTTCCCTGCCTCAGTAAACTTTTGTCAAGGTTGCGAGCATAAGGTAGGGGGCCCACTCTACTAGATTGCTACTACGTGATCATTCACAACTCAACTAATTACATTTTAAACCCTATCTGCATTTAACCGCCGTTATAAGTACTAACTTAATACGTTTTTTCCGGTAGTCTATGCAACACAAGACGCTAATCTCTTGTCAAATGCACGTGAAGTATTAGCCTATAGGAAACCATTAGTCGTTGTTAACGAGTTGGGCCATTAGTACACCGAATGCCTGGTATTCCCTAGCTCTCATAGGCTAGAGTGGCGCAAGGCCTTAAAGTTGAGCGCTCTCCTAACAATAGTCAAACCTTCATTAAATTTATATCAACTGTATGGAGTTTCGCGTAGGCATATTTAACCATGCTCGTATTAGTTCGTTTCCATCTAGTTGATAACGCCTTATACCTGTGGGGAGTTCAACGTGGAAAATTTTGCACTAGTTGAAAACATATAAAAATGGTGAATGATATAACGCAGTGTAGTCATCACTGTACAATCTCCATAGCCAAAAATTGTGATTAATCCTCTCCGAGCAAAGGGCTGGGGTGCAAGATTAGACACACCTTGGTCACTGCAATTGAAATTTTACAGCCTGTCAAAATATAGCAAACAAAAATATTTTTTCAAAAACGAAACCATTGTTGCTAAAATAATTCCTACACATTTGCAGTCTATTTTCAATTTATTGAGCGAGCGAAGCGAGCGTCTCCACTTGACTCTTATGGCTCGAATGTCTGTTTTTTTTTTCTGTTACTGCTTCGATACAGGTCGCACCGTTTCTCTGATCGACCTGAAATTTTGCACACATGTACATGGTACATACCACCTAGGCGGGTTGCTGTATAGTTTTGTGGCAAAATCGTTCAAAAAGTTAAAAAGTTACATTAAAGTTAATCGAAAGTTTTTTTTCAAACTAAACGGCGACAAAATCTGAGGTAGCCAAATCATTTAGAATGTCCGTCCGATCACGAATATGTTATTTTTATTTTGATCCGATAAGTAGTGTAGATGGAAATTACATTATAACAAAGTCCCGTTACCATGGCAACGGAAAGTCGCCACAGCTTTTTTGGCTCATGATAGCGGTCAAACGGAGGCTCGGATCGAGTTGAAATTTTGACCATCCGCAAGTTTCGTTCCCGATTGAATGCCATTAGTTTTGTGGCAAAATCGTTCAAAAAGTTATAAAGTTACATTAAAGTTAATCTAAAGTTTTTTTTTAAACTAAACGGCGACAAAATCTGAGGTAGCCAAATCATTTAGAATGTCCGTCCGGTCACGAATATGTTAATTTTATTTTGATCCGATAAGTAGTGTAGATAGCAACTACATTTTAACAAAAGTAACGTTACCATGGCAACGAAAAGTCGCACAAGAATTCTGGTCACTATGTACTGCCACATGACTAATCTTTGCTGCCACCTAGAAGAAATCAAGAGTAAAATAGTTTTCCCAAAGAAATGATGTCAAGGTCCTCTAGCTGGCGGTGGATTTTATCCATTCTCTCCTATTTTACAAATTTTCAGCTAAATCGGTCAAGACCTAAAAGACTTATTGGTATGTAACATTATGGGAATGTCGTACTCGGGTCGTGTTGCACGTACCGGTGCTCGCTCAACAACGCGTCCAACTGAGCGTTTTCCTAGTTATTTCTTGTAGGTTTAAATCGCAATGGATCTATAATTTTTTAGCAGTTCTCAGTTAACTCGTACCGGATGTCTATTTAAAATATCAGCGCAATTTGTTCAACAATTCGGCTGATTTTTTGGATGAGTGTAGCGAGCGAAGCGAAGATTCCATTTCACTACACTGGAGAAAAAAATCCGGAATGTTTTTTTTTCTTTTCTTTCTTTCTGTATTTTTGTGTGTCTGTTAATACGATTCCGGCTAAACCGATACTCCGATTGCGATGAAATTTCATGGAGGCCTTCGGAATCTCTGAACTTAGAACTGCCACGTTTTTAAGCGCAATCGGAAAATTTTTCTCATAAAAAACGCAATTTTACGATTTTTTTCGATTTTTAAAAACTTTCTTCGACTTATAACACCTACATGCTTTAACCGATTGTAATGATTTTTTCACATAACCTTAATTTCATGAATTACGATATTCGTGCGAAATTTGAGCGTAATCGAAAAATTATTTCTCATGAAAATCGAAATTTTACGTTTTTTTCTTTTTTAAAACAATTCTTTGACTTATAACACCTATATGCTTTATCCTATTGTAATAATTTTTTCACAGAACCTTAATTTTATAAATTCATATATTTGTGTAAAATTTGTGCGCAATCGAATAATTATTTCTTATGAAAATTTCAATATTACGATTTTTTCCTTTTTTTAAATTACAATTAATTAAAAAAATTTAAAATTTAAGTTAATTTTTCATTTAATTTAATTTAATTTTAAAAAAAATCTTCAACTTAGTAATGATTTTTTCACAGAACAACAGAAAATCCGCATAACACATGGCAGCTCAATGCACCAATTACGCTCATCCAATAACGCGGCGGGACTTAAGCGTTTTCCTAGTTATATTAATTTTGTTTTTGATTTCAAGAAATAGCCCTCAATGAGACTGTCTTCAGTTCTCTCAGCATTGCACTATATAATACTTCGTAGGGCTGTGCACTCTAATGTTTTATCAGACTCCATACAATGTACTATATACAATTATCAGCTGTCACTATTTGTTCAACTTTGTGTTCGTGTTTATGCTAAAGATAAGTATAATTTAATTAAAATACTAATAACAATCACAACCACGGCTTAAAATAATTTGTATGATACAATATTTACACGTTTGAAAACTGTTAAGACATAATTTACAATTTTTTCGGGTAACTACGAGTACGAACGTTTGTTATTCTAGGAAAACGCCAAAGTCGTTGTTAGACGAGTGAGCGAGCTATGTGTTGAGTACCCGGGAACATTTGCATTTAAGTTGATTGACAGGTATTAGTTAGTATACGGGCGCGTCAACTGTAAGGCCATAATGCGCCACTCTAATCTAGGCTAAGGGAGGAAATACCCATTCTTCCCATCCCCATCCAGCCTTATAGGTAGGGAAAGGGAAGGAAATATTACCGATGACTCACTATATCTCATTACTAGGAAAACGCTTAAGTCCCGCCGCGTTGTTGGATGAGCGTAATTGGTGCATTGAGCTGCCATGTGTTATGCAGATTTTCTGTTGTTCTGTGGAAAAATCATTACTTAGTTGAATTTTTTAAAATTAAATTAAATAAAAAATTAACTTTAATTTTTTAATTTTTTTTAATTAATTGTAATTGTTAAAAAAAGAAAAAAATCGTAAAATTGCGATTTTTATAAGAAATAATTTCTCGATTGCGCTAAATTTAATACTTATCTATTAATTCATAAAATTAAGGTTCTGTGAAAAAATCATTACAATCGGATAAAGCATGTAGGTGTTATAAGTTAAAGAATTGTTTTAAAAAAGAAAAAAACCGTAAAATTTCGATTTTCATGAGAAGATTTTTCGATTGCGCTCAAATTTCACAAGAATATCTTAATTCATAAAATAAAGGTTCTGAGCAAAAATCATAACAATCGGATAAAGCATGTAGGTGTTATAAGTAGAAGTTTTTCAAAAATCGAAAAAAAATCGTAAAATTGCGATTTTAATGAGAAATAATTTTTTGATTGCGCTCAAAAACGTGGCAGTTCTAAGTTCAGAGATTTCGAAGGCCTCCATAAAATTTCATCGCAATTGGAGTAACGGTTTAGCCGGAATCGTGCGGACAAACAGACAAAAATACAAAAAAAAAGGAAAAAAAAGAAAGAAAAAAAACATTCCGGATTTTTTTCTCCAGTGTAGTGAAATGGAATCTTCGCTTCGCTCGCTACGCTCATCCAAAGATGTAAGTATAAAGTGCTTATTTTTAATACGGGCTATATTTACTAAATCATTCATCCATCACGTTCATTCTGTTTTTACAATATATCTGTCAGTAAAAGTTCAGTCAACCTTCTATTTAAAAGTACATTCCGCCATGATTGCAAAGTAAGCTTAAGTTATGGCTTTTATTAAAGTATAGTGAGTTTTAGTTTTTGATTTAAATAAACTGACGTTATCATAATGAACCTCCCTTATTTCTACTGGAAGTGCATCCCAAGTGAGTGGAAGGGAATCCCCCTCAGACCCCATTGAAAGCGCCTTGTCTTTCAAGATTACACCTGTGCCTATATTCGCGCCAGTCATCCGACGGAGATCTTGAAAAGGGGTGAAAATCTATGACAAAAGTTCGATTATGCTTCAAATTAAAGTCAATACTTACGTAGGCCTTTGGAATGTTAGCTAAGATTTAGTTTTGTCCTGTTCTGATAACGGCAACGGGAATATTCTCCAGGACAGCCTCGCTGCTTTGGGTTTTCGGGATGGGTCGGGTAGAGAAAAGATGGCCGTTATAATTATGGGAAAATGTACAATGAATTTTAATTGTGAAGAATCATACATTATGATTTCCCCCACTCCATTACCTATTGTCAGTATTTGTATTGAATTGCATTTTGTTTAATAAAATAAAAAATAGAGGGATGGTGGAGGTGCCGGTCCAGGATTTACAGACGCTATTGGTGGAGGTGCCGGTACAGGATTTACAGACGCTATTGGTGGTGGTGCCGGTACAGGCAATTTCAAATTTATAACTTATCCTTTTATTGTAGGCCATATTGGCTAAGCTATAAATTTAAAATTGTCTGGACCGGCACCTCCACCAATTGTGTCTGTAAATCCTGGACCGGCACCTCCACCATCCTTTAAAAATATGTTTCCCGTAAACCCGGTAGCGTACCCTTTTGTGATTATCGCGTCGGCCGCCAAATACCTGACCCGACCGTTAATAATAATTTTTAAAAAGTAAAAATTTCAAACTCAAAATCATAAAAAATTACTTAGCCATTGACTTTTTAGAGTTCTCGTAATGAACCAAATTCAATGGCCAAATATAATTTTAAAAATGATTTTGAGTAAAAAAAATCTTTTTTTGCCACGAAAATGGTTGGCTTGGCGCTCGTCAACAGGTGAAATGATCTTACTTCTTTTCAATACGAAACTAGGGAGAAAGAATGAAATGCTTGGCTCAACTTCTATATCTCACAGCATTCACAGCCGAAGACTTTTGAAGGAGAGCTTGGTTGCCGTTTTTTTTTTTTTTTTTTTACAAATTTTTGTATTTGGAAGGGGATTACGTTTACTGTAAAACTTAGTGTAGTGGTAGGTCTAGAGAAAGACAGTGTCAAAAGAGGAAACAGGCAAATTTTGTTGGTGATAACAAACAATTTCATGTGACATTATTGAACCAAAAAAATGTTCGTCATGCAAGTAGTAATTGCATTTTTAAGAAGTTTAATGGAGTAACTTGAAAGTAATTCAGTTACTTTATGAAGTAACTGTTACTTAACTAAATTACTTGGGTATTAATGAAACTGTTACATTAATTGAATTACTTTACAAAAGTAACTTTTAAAACACTGTTAATAACCAACCGATCACAATCTGGTGGCATACACACAAATACCCACCTTTAATCGACGTCTTCATCCGTCATAAAACCAACCAGTCGTAATTTACCGTTTATAAACCTTAAACCAACGATAATCTTACTTTAAAACGTCTTTGAACCCACCAGCATGATTTCGATGGGATCAACCCAAAACCCAATGTTTGGCCAATGTTGGAATTGAGTTGAAAAACATATGACCAATATCCTACGTAGGATTGTGTTCTCGTGGGGATGCCTTCATTCATGTAGGACACTACATGAAATAATTAACTACTATTTTTTGGGGGGGGGGGGGGGGGGTCCGAACTTTTGTGTAAACATGAACGATAACAGGTTAGCACGACCAGTGAAACGGGTAGAGGACATTGTCCCATGCAACACCGTTGTTGGCTGCGTTTGAGTGTTAATTCCCTTGTCTTTAAATCAGTCTATTCCACGACTTTTCCATACGGTTTTATGTTTACAGTTTATCAAACCGTGTTTGAAGTTCTCTTTTTGATAATCTATTAATTTATTTCTCAAAGTCAATCAAATCAAATTTTATTTCCACTGATAGAATATGTAGCGCAGGGTTCACACACGACACTGATTCGAGAGGTCGTCGGATCGATCACAGCAAGCGGCAATCCTGACTGAAATGTTTTCATAACTTCCTCTCAGTGCTCTACATTATTTCCCAGCGAGCATCACATCCTTTACTCGGCTTGTCACCAAGAGTGGGGTTACACGGATCGACCCTACAACCAGGGCCGTTTTAAGTAATGATGACAACATAGGCACGAATTTTGGCGGCGCCCCCTCCCCCACCCCACCATACCATGTTTGGCAATGTAATCTTTTTGAAAATCACTGATTACCAACGACCCTGGATCCTTATTGTATACAAATATGTCGCATCCTCATTCTCATTCATTTAACAGTTTTATTTCAGCGATTTTTCTGAGTGTGAAGTTTATAAGACGTTTCTGACTTCTTGTGTATATTTTTTATTATTTTGAACGGCGATCGACACAGCCTCGCTTCTCGATAATGTTATCAGAGCCAGGGCGGATCCAAGGTAGGAATATGACCCAAGTTAGAAACCGAGCATACAAAGTGTACTTCTATGAAAAGGGGACCAAGCAGGGGGGGCTTGGGGGCTTCCCCCCTACAATAGCGCCGCAGGCGAAATTTTTGAAAACCACGTCTTTTAAAGTGCGTATCGTGCGTTTTAGAAAAAGTAACGGACCAGTCAATGATAATTCATTATATAGTGTTTTTGTACATATACCAATACAGAGGCGGCGCCAGGCGCCCCTCCTGTATCGCGGCGCCCTAGGCACGTGCTTAGTGTGCCTATTGGGTAATACGGCCCTGCCTACAACCTTCATTACCACCAACACGAAAATGGAAATCCCATTTTCTTTCCTTACTTTTATATTATTTATTTACCATCTTTCCATATGAATAGTCACAGCCAAATCATTCCTTCATGTCTTATGATCTGTATTTTTAAACCAGAGCTACTAAAATATACACCTTGATCGTAACGATGCGTTGTATAAAACCATTCCTTATCTTCACTCCAAGCTTTCAAGAACTAACATTCACGCCACATCTCGCCGCAACTTAATTGTTCCTTCTTTGCATTGACAATATTTCACGTCCATTGCGCGTCCAATACTTCCTAGTTTCATTTTGTTTACACCCCGGTATCTGTAGTTAGTTTGCCGGCATCGTCTGTCGGCTGTGGCCTCCGTGCCTCGATGTATGCACCGCCTTCCTCGTGGTTCTCGAGGTTGACACCGTTGAAAGGCGGTGGATCGATGTCGCTGTTGTAAGGCGGTGGGGACTCCCCCTCTGCTATGCTGACCACGGTGATGTCCGCAGGGTCCAGCTTGGCCACCACCGAGGAATAGGAGGGGGGTTGCTGCTCGAGGCCCATGTTGATGACGTCATAGCTAGGGGGCGTGTCACGCATCATCATCATCAGCATGTGGTCGCTGAGCGGCTCACGAGGACCGCCTCTCTGAAAACATTCTGGATTAGAAACTGTCGGAGACTTGTTCACCACGGGACTATTTCTATTTCTGATAAAACTTTTAGTCTCGCGACACGTTGGTGGCATATACTGATCGGGGTGGTGTTTGATATATATCTAAACGTTGGAAGATATATCAGCCTGATCAAGAAATAATCTCAATTTTAATTTATATCCATTTGTTTGACAATGTTTCAATATGAAGATGACGCATTATAGTACTTGTACCGTTGTAAAACTTAAACATGTGTGGATGCGTATAAAGGCAACACCTTGCAAATCCAGTGAATATCTTTCTATTATTACCAAAACGGGAAATACCAATCGTATTTATTTTAAAAAATCGTATTTAGAGTCTACATATATTTCAGCAGGAAATTGCCGACACTATCGACGCGTGAACAATGGCCAACCAGAAACATATTTACAACAACAACAACAACAACAACAACAACAACAACAACAACAACAACAACAACTAGCGGAACAAGCTTATAGTTTGTAATGATTATAGGTAGATTCATTTAGGGGACATATTTCAACATTCTTTAAATTTTATTATCATAGAGTCAAACAATGAAGAATATTCAAACGGTCTTTTTTTGAAACGTTTACACTCTTGTCAGCATAATTTTAGATAGGACAGCTGAGATAGGGCCAACTATACTGCCTAGAACTCTAATTTGTGTTCTTCAACTTCAACTTATTGAAACTCTTGCAATAATTGAGAGTAATGACCACACACAAGCACCACATGCAACGATCTTGTAAAGAATGCTACTTACAGTGGCAGCCATGTTGTCGACGCGAATGCGGTTCGAAATGGTTCCGATGGCGGCATGACGGTTGGCCATTTCGACCGTCCTCAGACGCTGGGTAGTCTTTCGTTGCCACGTGATGCATCTGCAGAAGGACAACCAGACGATGCAGACGCTGGCCATGATGAGCCACATGTGGATCGGGGACATTCCCATACCGACCACCATCCCCGCCACCGTCAGCAGCACCATCGCCAGACCAGCGAAGGTCATGAAGGTCCTGCTCTCCTAGAGAAACAAAGATGTTGGAATTCCAATCTCACACTCTTTCATTTTCCATACCAAGTTCGTTAATTTCTTTAAAGCTATGGCCAGCCACTGGCATTCCCGACTGAATGCGTTGCTATAGGTTATCAAAAATCACTTATCTGTCTCGGTAAAATACGAATTTTGGATTTGATTTCTCACTTGGGAATTCCCTCCCAACTATACATTATACGATAATTATAAGCATAATAGTTGAAGAGTGTTATGATATCACCGCGCAGGTTTCTTCAAGTGGAATATCCAAGGCATATGGTTGGAGAACATCTACGGTACTTTTTATATATGATCTAGATATCACCAGGTGAACTAATGTGAACCCTACACAAGGGCATTCCTAACGAAGAGTACGCTGGACGGATAGATTATCTTGAAGTAAACTTCCTTTGGTTTCAACGTCGTAAACCTGCCTTTCCTTTCAGACTCTTCCTCCCGTCATTTGACGATGAATTCATCCTCGTATTTGCATAAAAGTAGAATATTGTTTACCTACCAACAGAGTGAGACACATTCCTGGTCTTGATTCCATGATCGTCGTAGTGAAACTGTTAAAATCTCATTTAATCATGCACCTTACACACTCTTGAAGCGTTATCGTTGTCAGGGCGATCTTATCACTTAAGGAACACCACATAACACGATCTAGCTAAAACAAAAGAAATAAATTCGTTTAAAATATTCATTACCAACAAGAAAGTGCGCACTTTTTCAACAAGGCACTTGGTGAAAACATTTTGGAGGAGTTTTCAAATTTATGTAGGACCTACATGAACGAGTATTGAATTCACCGAACCTTTTGTTGTCAATAACATTTTGCTATCTCATTGATCTCTTATGATGTTTATTACTTAATCACTCACTTTTGTTATATGATGGTAATCCAGTGCAATCTACGTCATGAAATAACGTTATCTGAAATGATAGACGAAGTCTTATTGATTATTTCACTAACTTTACCTTCATGGCGAGAAACAGTGTTTCCTCATTACCTTGACTGTGATTAAATGTTATTCCTTAATGCATGTCATTGTGTGATATGGTTTCTTTAATTCAATTTTATACCTTTTTTATGTACAAATCATCTTAAACCCTAAATGAATGATTATAAATGATGGCAAGTCCGTATACATTAAAATGCTAAAGATGCAATCAATAGAGATTGTTTTTGTTTACCTAAAATAATTGAGAATATAGGCTTGGAAAATTGCATAATAACCTGAAATAAGTACAAAAACACAATAATATTAAGTATAGCTATGGTTATCAAAGAATTCAATAATGATTTTAGTTTGACTATGAAATATATTTAGGATGATCATACTTTTAAATGATTTGGAACTAATTGTTATGAATGTTTAGACAATAGATGGCGAGAACTTGTGGAATAGAGAAAAGTGTTGTGAAATGGTGCAATGTACCCTTGTACTTGTACATGTCATGTACAAGTTGAATATGGGTGTAAACATATTTTGTTTATGCCAGGACGAACTAATTAAAACACGCATTGATTTGTTTGTATAAAATAAATGATCGAAATGTCATACTTTGTAAGCAACAGGGTTTACTAAAATACTGTTCTTTCATTTTTAATAATAATAATAATAATAATAATAATAATAATAATAATAATAATAATAATAATAATAATAATAATAATAATAATAATAATAATAATACACCTTTATTGATTTATACATAGTACAAATATAGGCAATGATACATAAAATTAGTGATATAAAATAAACGATGGTATACAAACATAATGATGAAATATGAAGTTAATGGAAAACATTGAAATTAAGGAAGAAAATACTAAATATGAAGCTAAGGAAAAACAATGTTATGATAAGTCATCAAAGAATTCATTAATTGAGTAATAAGATTTTGATAATAAGAATTCTTTGAGCTTATTTTGAAAAATATATAGGTGATGATAATATTTCTATATGAGTTAGAATTTTGTTATAAATAGTAAGGCAAAGATAGTGAGGACTTTTGGAATATAGGGACGTATTGTGAGAAGGAACATGGATTTTGGCTGATGAACGGGAGTTGAGTAGGAGTAAATGGTAAAGTTCTGGGGAATAAGGATGCATTATTGGTGACGAATATGGCTGCTTGGTGAATAAGAGAGCAAGCAAGGGTAAGGATATTAAGGGCAGGAAATAACCTTCTGCACGACCTCAGTCTAGAGGCCCCAGCAATGATACGAACTGCTCGCTTTTGCAGTATGAAAATTCGTTTTGCCTGGGGCGAGGCCCCCCAGAACAAAATACCGTACGAAATATGAGAGTGAATTAGGGCATGGTAAGAAAGCTTAAGGGAGAGAGGGCCGACAATCTTCTTTAATCTTCTCAGAACAAAACAACCACTCTTGATTTTAGATGCTACATTGTCTACATGAGGTGACCACTCTAATAAATCGGAAAGCGTAATACCTAAGAGCTTAACTGTGGAAGCACGAGCTATGCTTGATTCATCGATTCGGATAAGGGGGCTTAATTGAAGAGAGGGCAACTTGGTGTGAAAATGTAAGTAAGTTGTTTTGGAAGGTTGGAGAGAAAGGAGATTATCAGAGCAATAATTGGACATAGTAGATGCCTGCTTATTACATTCTTGAGTGAGTTGTAGAAGTTCATTTTTGGGGGCCGTTAATAAGTGACTAGAGTCATCAACATACTGCGATAAAATTCCAAAATCAAATGCATCTGGCAGGTCATTCACATAAAGAAAGAAGAAAGTGGGAGCCAGAATAGTACCTTGGGGTACCCCACTGAGAAGGGATTGAGGGGCAGAAAGGTTTACTGTGATCTTGTTATGCTTAGCGGAAACGTATTTCAACAACTTGGTTGCGATTTGATAAAAATGAAGAGATCCAACTATTAGCGATACCCCTTATTCCTAGACTTTCAAGCTTGTAAAGAAGAATTTGGTGATCAATGGTGTCAAACGCTTTACTGAGGTCATAAAATATCCCAATCGCTTGATGAAGGTCAAGGGAGTCATAAAGAGATGAAAGAAAGGAGAAAATAGCTGATATTGTAGATTTGCCCTTTTGATAACCATGTTGGCAAGGTGTTAGTATGTTATTTTTGTTTAAGAAAGTAGTGAGTCGAATAAACATGACTTTTTCAAATATTTTAGAAAACGAAGAGATGATAGAGATCGGTCTGTAGTTATTAGGATCGTCTTTCTTGCCCTTCTTCTTATAAATAGGAATTACTTTGGCACTTTTGAGTTTGGTAGGAAAAGTTCCGGAAGTAAAAGAATTGTTAATTATATATGCAAGAGGGGAAGCAATGTAAACACTACATTTGGAAAGGATTGAACCAGGGACTTCGTCTAAACCTGCCGAGTGTTTATTGCTTAGTGTTTTGATAATTTTAGATACTTCGATATGAGAGGTTGGATATAAAAATATTGAGTTGTCAATGCATTTTGAAATAACAGGAAGTGAAGAAGGGGACTTAGCAGTTGGTCTATTGTTAATTCCACTTTTAATAAAAAAGTCATTGAGATGATTTGAAAGAGGGGTAGGGTCCGAGATCACAACGTCATTAAATTTCAGGGTCAAGTTATTAGCTGATTTTGGGGCCCTTACTTGTGATTTTATTATGTGCCAAGATGTTTTACACTTATTCGTTGCAGACGCAATTAATTGGTCATGATGGCTACGTTTAGCCAGTCTGATGCTCTTCGTATGAGCTTTCTTACGAATTTTGTAGTGTTGTTTTAGTACAAAATCTTGAGGGGCACACTTGCACATGTAATTAAAATGACGAAGATATTTTGATTCAGTCCTATGGTAATGTGTTATCCAAGGACTTGGATTGGCTCTCTTTTTCTTATGGAGGATGAGGGGAAAGGCTGTGTTGAAATGTTGCAAAAATATTGTGAGAAATAAGTTAAACATGACATCAACATCGTCAGTGCAATCAAGGTTTTGCCATTCCTCGGCTTTTAAGAGCGAGATGAAGAACTGAGTATTTACATCATTGAATTTACGTGAAGTAAGATATAACTCTTGAACCTTTTGATGAGATCATGGGCTAAAATCAAATGTAAGGGCATAATGGTCAGATAAATCTGTATTAAAAGTATTTGTTATGAAAGAAGATGAGTCTATTGATGTTAGAATGTTGTCAATGAGACTACTGCTATTACCATTGATTCGTGTAGGAGAGAGAATGGTAGGGTGGATATTGTAAGAGTTGATAAGGTCCAAAAATTGGGTACCAGATGGAGAAACAGATAAAAGGTCATTATTGCGGTACATCCCGTGATTATGTGCAAAACGATAATATTGCCATGTTTGTGGACAGTGTCGTAGAAATGGTAATCCTAATACTGCATGAGTACAGTGCACAAAACCAAAACTTTATTTTACCCAAAATTGGGAATTCTTATAATAAGATTACGTAGATAAACATAGTTAACGTCATCTTCAATATGAGTAATAATGAGTTTTAATGATTATATCAAACTCACTCACTCAAAACATTATACAAAAGTATCGTGCTCGTCAATATAAACACAACTTATTGGTAAATGACCAATCTGCAGTGAAGCGGAATCAAAAGTTTGTACTCTGGGCTTTGGCGGCAATAAAAAAGTCCCAATTTGGCCAAATAAGTGTTATTTACCCCGGCAGCATTCAAACTTTGGGTGTAGGAGTTACAAATTGTCAAAGTAATGAAGACTCGCTTACCTTTGATGGGAATCAAGAGTTTGTGCAAAATCATTTAGCTTTGTTTAGCAACCGTAGAGTGAAAATAGACCTTGCAACAAAATCTTGTTATTTAAACACGTTCAACATTTTCAAGCTTAGTGCAAGCATATTCTCCGGTTTGACACTTCTTCAGACGGTACACTGCACTTGGTCCTTCGTCTCCCACCAGCTGCTACCACCTCCGGTAGACACGGTAGGTAGGCCCTGATAAGTTGATAACATTCGTAATAATGTTCAATGGAGTTACAAAATTGTAATTTGTAGAAATGAATCGTATTAAAAATTGGTATATTTCAATAAATTAATAATAACAATAACCAGCTCTGTACTCCCGCTAGTACACTGTAAGAGTGGACGTGCAGTCGGAACGGTACACTGTCTGTCGCCGTATCTGAACTGAGCTCACACAATCTTATCGATTTTCTCTCGAGCACAAAATTAATGAAACCCACGATATCTGATAGTGTTATCTGATAATCTATCAGCTCAAGTCCAGTTGACAAGTTCAAGGTGTTTTTCGTGACGTCTTTCGGGCTAGGTCTCATAGAAACCTTTGCTAATTGTTAAATAGTTTGCCTTGACAGCAATATTACAATTACAGAAGCGTTTAACAAACTATTTTATTTAATGCTTCATTTTAGATAAGTACTGTTATTGTATTGTACAAAATATAGGTGACAATTTATTTATTTAATTAACGTCTATCATATTTAGTTAAAAAAAACTGATAAAACTAATCACATAATTTCAGACAAAATAATGAACTGTAGGTAAACAAAGTTTAAAATTGTTATATTACAACAACAATGTATAGAAATTTAAATATCTTGAATTAATAATGTGCGATGTGGTATACACACATAAAATGAATGATGAAATAAATGGAAACATATAACATAAATCTATAAAAATAAAAGATCAGGCTTGTAAAATTACACAGTATATTTGAAGTTATACTAAAACACAAAATAAAATAACTAGTCATAACATAATATATGGATACATTTTATTAAAGGGTGCTAAATAGGGCATAGCTAAATACATAATGCAGTCTGACATAAAAGTATGATTCATGATGCTCTTCTATCATTAATAATGAAGACTAAAGAGGTAATTCACATTTTTAAGAAAACAGCTTACAATTTAATTGAAGAGTAGCCTACAATGTAATAAATGCAAACTAGACTTAGATATCTTACGAACCACATAAGTAAATAAGTGACGGATTTTACAATTCTAAATTCATAATAGGGAATATTCCACTTAATATTTTATATTTTATTTTAATTCTTATTCATGTCTTAATAGTAACTGCACTTTTTTTTATTTCAAAAAAATGTTTTTTGTGTAATTTAAACAAGAAGTAAATTGGACCCCCAGTTTGCGCGCCAAAAACGAGCGTGCGCCATCTTTGGACGGTACTACGTCATAACTGTGTTGAGTCAAGGCCAATTGGAAACTAAATGTACGTATATTTGTACATATTTACATACAGGACGGCGGTGCTCGCCCATCCGCTCAACACAAACAACTCCACAGGGATGTACATTTTCACCGTCTTTTGTTTTTCTTTTTTCGTATGTGACAGGAGATTTCGCGAGATCATTGTGAGAAAGAATAACGAGCATTTTGTCTTGAATTTTTGCATAGCCTAGGACTATCATGGTATTCTTCATCCACAATAGGCTTTAATTAGTCATCAAAGTAAGGTTTTTGTGCGGGATGTGTGTCAGAACATGAACGTGCAGGCCTAGGGTTGGCAAGTTAAGCCTAGGGCTTGTCAAGTGAGTAATTTTAGTATTCACATACCAATGCCTATATCCTACAGGAACGATTGGCCTAGACTGTTGTATTATAAATAATTTTCTACGTCTAGGCCTAGACCTAGGACTGTTTCAGTTTTGTTTTTGATTGCAATGTCAACTTTTCTCGTTTTCCGGCTAGGCGTAAAATGTAAAATGCCCGCCATCTGTTTACATTACTGTAGGTTACGCTAGGCGGTGCTTTGTTTATATTACTGCTGTCTTGATTTATATCTCGATGCTACTATAATATTTTTCTATTAGCATCTTTGGTCTGGATGTATGTTTATCCAGACGGCGTTGGTTCAACACGGTTCTGACGTCACAGTCGTTTTTGCCGCTTTAAAAAAACTGCTGCTTTAAAACGGCTATAATCACTGGATTATTATTTCACGGAAAAACAAAGTAATATTTGTAATCGGGACGAAATACTTCTTCTCAAAAATCTATTCGTACAGTATTTGGCGGAAGTGGAATATTCCCTATTAACAGCCCTGTGGCTGTGGTACATGTAAATGCTTAAATACAAATTCAATGTACTCACTTTATACTATAGGCCTACATGGATTGATATATATAGTAAGAGCGAACTACGTTTCTAAAACTTTGTTCATAATGATTTGTGATCTTTTATAAATATTATTTTACTGTCGCTAGACTTCAGCTTTTAAAAAGATCATGATTTCTATTTCTATTTAAAACAATCACAGCTCAATGGTTAGATAAAGGAAAAATAATGTGTCTTTATCAATGCATATTTGAATTCAATTTGGGGGTTGGGTCCCCTTTGATAAAAAAATCAATGACAATATACGCAAAG